>CAWZYM010000231.1:0-385000 GCA_963966185.1 Rhabditoides inermis | reverse complement strand
TGGTAGTATAAAATAACATAACATGTCAGTGAAACAGAAAAGGATGAACATAGTATTGTTTTGAATTTTATATAATACACAAATAACGAAGTAGATAGATCTAATAAGATGAATATGTGTGAAAATTCTTTTACGAACAAATGTGTTCTGTTTGCGACTGATGTGAGAATGAAAATCATATACTGACTGATTTGATAAAACTATGACAAATTCAATTACACTGAATTCAAATATTCAATGATTTTAGTTTTGTCCGTGTACATGTTTCGAAAACAAAATATTTGTGTGGAGTGTATCCTTTTTTGCAATTAAAAGTTCATAATTTATTGTTAACACATTCACATCACTATTATTCCTATTAAATTAACAATAAAATCATCCGGATTGAATAGGAATGACGGAGATATGCTTGGCGGTCGATCGGAAGATGTGCACCATACCCCGGCGGATGCGACTGAAAAGAGAAGATGAAGGCGAGTGTGGAATGGAGTGAGCCCACTTGTGGGCCACGTAGTATACGATTCCATTCACTCCCACAGCTGCATAGAGATACGTACTGAACATGTTGGCAGCCACTCCGAACACTCGAGGCTCCAGCACCTACAACTATAGCATTATGGCTTTGTCATGTTGCAGTTTGCAGTATAGTAATGAATGCATCATATCGAAACGTACCTCCCAGAATACGTACGCGGCTATGTGAACGGAAGTAGCGAGAACAACCTGAATTAGGGAAGGGGAGTAGTACTGTAAGCGCCTGCGCCACTCACTCTTATCGTCAGTTTCACTTCCGTTTTGTTGAATAGTTTCCCTCTCTGTTTCCACAAATAGATGAATATAGCAACGAAACAGATGGAGCAAGTGATGCATTGCACAATTATCTAAACAGTGTGTAGAGAAGAGAACACATTTATGTGAGACGTACGATATTGACTGATATGCTCCTGAGTTCTCTTCCAATCTCACTGGGATTGTTTCTCCACCGGAAAATGATTGCATCGAAATAGTAGACTGCGTCTGTGCAGAATAGCAAAATAAACTGCACAAAGAAGACGAGGAAGTAGAAAATGTAGAGAACCTGTATATCATTGGAGCATGTAAAAGTGAATGATTAAAATAAAATTACCATTCTGACAGCTCGCTGAAATAGAATCTTCTCGTATCTGTGAAGAATGATGACTACAACTCGATTGAATGAGATTCCAATCGACAGCACTTGTTGGGTTATGAAAGAAGAAAGGAGGATTGCACCGAATAGCTGAATACTATTGCGTCATTTGCACCTATTTTCTCTTTCTTACCGCATTCACCCTATCTTCTATCGTCCATCCAAATATGACGAGAAGACTGGCATAAAGGTGCATCGAAGCTTGTAGAATATCCAGTCCAGAGTGAATCAATATCAATCGATACGCGTAAATCGCCATCAAATCACGCATGCGAACCAAGGCCTAAATAAAGTGCTTTACAATAACTAACACACAACTCACGAGTGTGCCTGGAATGTATACGATGAGTAGTGAGAGAGGGATGATTCCATAGAGGATGCCTAGAAGGACGTGGTTCCTCTGGATGAAGGCCATGTCTTCGGCGTCGATGTCAAACATGGACATAGTGCCTGCAGAGAACTCGGGAGACTCGAACCACATAGGCTACACTATATGGACAACGGACAACAAAGGGCGAGGAAAGGTGAAACATCCGTCCAACCTGTCATGACTATTCCACAGAAAATACGGCCAACATGTTACATGTACATGTACTTTCCTAATATACAACACTTACACCAACCCGCGAATATGTACATATATAAATTTCAGATGGACATAACTCATGGCAACTCGTGAGTTGATTGACAGTAGCGAGTGACACAACAGGGTGTGAAATGAAAGAACCCACAAGCTACGGAGTGTTGAAGATTAGAAATGGATGGTTGTAAATTATACGTGCGGAATATGTAATATTGTATCCCTCGAGAGGTTAAAAGAAAAAGAGATTCAGTTAATAAGCAACGTTCATAAAGTCCATGTTCGTAATACACATGCGATTCGACTTTCCTTCTTAGATACATACTTACCGTCAATTCAAAAAATTGAGAATGTGAACTAATTAGCTTCTAGACAGTTTTTTTAACGTGGCTTTTCACGATCTTGCTTCAGTTTAAAAAATTACACGGCATTCAATTTACAGCGGTTTTCCTTGTTCTCGTCCCGCCACTGACGTGTTCTGCTAGAGACGAGTCTCCCACAGAAATGACCATATCAGGGCAGACAGGGCGAGAGAGTGTGGAGAGGCGAGAGAGCGCAGAGTGTGCGTAGTCCTGACTGACCGAAGACGGGTTCGATAGACAGATATCCAATCGATCCCGCGCATCCAGAGTATCATTCCGAGCGAGAGAGCAAGAGAGCAGAGAGATGGAGAGAGATGGAGAGTGTGTGTGAAAAGGAGAGAGGCAGGGGTGGAAGGGAATCCAGGATGGGCGAGACAGTGTGGAATGGAGGATGGGGGGATAATGCACCTAACTTCCCACCACAAATGCGCGTATTTCACAGCTCCTTTCAATCTTTCCGCTTGTTTCTTCCTTTCCCAGCATTGATGCGACTATTTGTCACGTGTTATTCTGATTATGTGAACGCGAATGAATGGGAATCAAGTCGTCTTTCTTTTCCAGTTCACCCTTTTATAAAGCTGTCCCTCAACAATTCGTTGCATTTGCACATTTCGTAATTACGTTTTGCAGAATGAAAGAAAAGCCGGAGAAGACTCCTCCTCCAGAGGCAAAGAATGTGAAGAGACCGGCACTGCTCAATGCGATGGGACTGTATGAGCCATATACCAACATCAAGGGGGAGAAAGTTTCGGAGGTGGTGAGGTAAGAAGAGAGAGAGAGAGAGAGAGAGAGAGAGAGAGAAAAAAGAGAGAGAGAGAGAGAGAGAGAGAGAGAGAGAGAGGAAGAGAGAGAGAAAATAGAGAGAGAGGGAGGAGAAAGAGAGAGAAAAGAAAATAGAGAGGAAGAGAGAGAGAGAGAGGAGAGAGAAAGAGAGAGGAGAGAGAAAGAGAGAGGAGAGAGAAAGAGAGAGAGGTCTCAGGTTCAACCCAGTGGAGGTGTTCTTGGCTGGTTTCCTCCCTCCGCTTTTTGGATCGATCGCAGCCATTGCCATCGCCCTCATCTTCCACAATGACGAGATCAGCAACTACAACTGGCAGTGCGGGGTAAGTGTTGTGGGTAATTAGGAAATGACACCACACACCACGACACCACGACACCAGACACCACGACACCACGACACCATGACACCACGACACCACGACACCACTTCACAAAACACAACTGCACTACGACCTCTCGTCTATATAACTGAAAAAAAGATGCAGAATTTTTGTTTTGTAAAGTGGTGTCGTGGTGTTGACACCATGGTGTCGTGGTGTCGACACTAGAGGGTCGTGGTGTCGTGGTGTCTGGTGTCTGGTGTCATGGTGCCTGGTGTCATTTCCTAGTTGCCAGTGTGGTGTTCTGTGCTTTGCACTTTGTGTTTTGTGCTTTGTGTCGTATCGTCATCAACCTCGAGATGGATGCTTATTGCGGTCAGTAACTGTACGAGTCGATCAAAACAGTTTTTGCTGCAGTTTGTTCCGAACATAAACAAACTACTCTGTGCCAGAAATGGGATACATGTGCTTCGATTGCAGCGCGCCCGTCTGCCTTCTCTCTCCCGAATCATCAATCTACCCGTCGAGCGCACCTTCTGGCAGCTATTCCTCCTTTTCCACGTTCCCATCAGGGTAGTCGAACTAATCACAGGATGTGCGTATCGATCGGGTATTGATTGATTATTGATTGATTTGCAGACAGCCGGTATAAGCGGCTGCGCAACGTGCACTACAAACGAGTGTGGTTGTATGAGCTGGCGAGACACACCTACTTCTGGGTTGGTGAGTCGAGGGAAGGAGAGAGAGAGAGAGAGAGAGAGAGAGAGAGAAGAAAGAGAAGAGAGAGAAATACTTCCCTGTGTCAACACCGTTGCGTCCGAATCAGTCCATTAGGCTGGCGTAGAAAGTGAGAATGAATCCCCCGAAATGTGTTTCTCTCAGGCCTGGCCGAGCTTTTCTTCCTGGCTGCTCTCTCCATCATTGGAGAAAGGGAAAACATTCGTGAGTTTGAACTTTTAGTGGCGTACCCACGTCTTTTTCGAGAGAATGTGTGAATTTGTGTGAACCATCCAGGATACGCTATCTTTGATGAACTGTCGAAACTATTTCCATTCGCGTGTTCAGGTCTGCATGTCATCTTCTTCTACGTTTTCGGAATGTGCGGAATCGGATTCTTTATCTCCAACATTTTCTGTCACCGACATTCTCTCTATTACCTCAACCCATATGTAAGTGAATGTGATAGATGAGAGAGGGGAGAGAGGGGAGAGAGGGGAGAGAGGGGAGAGAGGGGAGAGAGGGGAGAGAGGGGAGAGAGGAGAGAGAGGAGAATGATGTCATTCCAGGGTCGCACTTCCTACTACCTGAAGGTCTTCTTCTGTGTTCTCTACCTCATATCCGTTCCAATTCTCGTCGGATCGTTTATTCTCTACTGGAAAAAGTGCATCACGTGGGGTACGTTGATAACTTGTTTCTTTCTGTTGTTTACCTGTTTATCTCCAGCCTATGACGTGTTTGCCGTGTGTGAGTACTGTGGAGTTCTCATCAACATCTGCTATCACGGCTGCGCCTTCTTCGATATTCGATACAAGGTGAGTGTCGTGATTACTGTAGGGCAGTAAAGCATTGGCAACATGTCGGTGGGTTTGGTAGTCAGATTGTATCAAACATCATCTCTCACAAGACACACTGTAATTGAATCTGTCTTCCAGGTAACGTTCAGCGTCCGTCTGGTTGAACCGGCGGCCGATCGCTCCGCCCCCGCAATCCCCGCCTCCTCCGCCACTACAAAGGTCCCCATTGAGTCCATCGACCTGCGACCCCGGACTCAAGGATAGGACCACCCACCACGATACGAATCTCTATGTGTCTTTCTAGGTGCAATTCAGTCAGACCTCTTTGTACACTCATATCCGTCATTTTGACTTGTAAATTGACCTCGTTTACATAAATTAACATAATTTCTGTGGAATTGCTAATTGCGCGAGTCTCGCTGATTTGCATGCGTCTCGCGCGTACAAAAGCGGGGCGCGGCTGGCTGCCGGCATCCATTCACCATGGCTCAGTCCGTCCCTCCCGGAGATATCAACACCCAGCCGGGTACCAAGATCGTCTTCAACGCCCCCTACGATGACAAGCACACCTACCACATCAAGGTGAGCTGCCTTCGATAACTGTACTATACAATACTCTAAACCTCATCTCTTCAGATCACTAACGCCGGAGGTCGCCGCATCGGATGGGCCATCAAGACCACGAACATGAAGCGCCTCGGCGTCGACCCGCCGTGCGGAGTGCTTGAGCCCAAGGAGGCCGTGCTGATGGCCGTCTCTTGCGACGCGTTCCAGTACGGTCAGGAGGACACCAACAACGACCGCATCACCATCGAGTGGACCAACACCCCCGACGGCGCCGCCAAGACCTTCCGCCGCGAGTGGTTCCAGGGCGACGGAATGGTCCGCCGCAAGAACCTCCCCATCGAGTACAACCCTTGAATACCTCACAGTTCAATAAACCAGTGCTCTTCTAGTGGTTGTTGTATAATCAATCGATCACTCGTGATAGCTGGTTGAGATCGACTGTTTTGCTGACAGCTCTCGGTGTTTTGTTGATGAACACGTTTCGAGTGCGTGGTTCCAGCCGTAGATACTTGCGAGTCAGAAGGGACCGAACTGTTCTGTAATCAAGAACAGTTACGCTATACATGTTAGTATTGTTAGTATCATTGTTAGTATTATGTCTTTACCGATTAAATGTGCAGTACATGAATGGATTGATGCCGGAGCAGAGAATCCAGTGTATGTGTACTGCGATTCGAAGACCATCCGAGGATGGAAAGAGGGAAACCACATAGTGCCACAGACTGCAACAAGAGATGTGTCTTGCGGGGCAATCATGGAAAAAGGTCGCTAGAAAATTGATTTACCTCAATTGTAGTGTGTAGTTGATAAACGATATGAATGCCTGGATGATAATCGTCTTCTCATATGCAGTTTTTGAATTGGATACTCGACCGGCAGACAGAGATTTGAACTGATGATAAAATATATGATCCGAACGTTTTCGGTTACTTCCATGCGTGTCTATCATTTTTGTCTGTATCTCACCTGTATGGACAAAAACGCGCAAATAACGACATAAATTAGAAGGACTGTTATTACGCAAATTAGCGCGGTTGAGAATTCAATTTGCTGTAAGTCTATCATTGTTATCATATCATTGTCTAATTAACAATACCCCTAACAATGCAGCATAGGGAACGTCGATATTAAATGTCCACGAATATCGAGAGAATATGAAACATCCGACGTAGAGATATAGAACTAATAAGGAAACGTTGAAAATGGTACATAATAAGACCGCCACCTGAAAAAAATGGCGTTATTAAATCGGATACCGGTACTGAAACATACTTTTATGGGCACTGCAGTTTCGTTGACAGATGCAGCTTTCGGTGATGCGACAAAGTGAAGTCTTTGAATCGCCACTAAGACGGTGAGTGGGAATTCGGAGAGAAAAGCCGCGTTCATGAAACAACCAACCAACTAAACGGGCGGTCAGTACTCACGTCAAAAGACAAATGCACTCACATAGTCCAGCATTTCAACTCCCACAAGAGATGGGAATATGACAAACAGGCCAGTGCATATGTGTCCTGTCAATTGGATGCAATCCAGCAAAGCAACATACGATAAGAGACGGTAGGCAGGAAGTTTATTGATTGTTGAATCGAAGAGGAACGACTAAAAGTCATATACTGTAATACGGTATTATCTTATCAATGCATTTTCAATGCAATGCTCCTTACATATGTAATTAACAAATATATTAGTAGTATAAGTAGGGATACGGTGATGTAAAGTGATCCAATAATATAGTCTGGCCACGACATCGCATATCAATATACGCCGTGAATACGGTTTCCTGTTGGTCTCTGATGAAAACGATGTAAAAGTCAATCGCGATAATACAGTATTCCCAATGGAACATTAATTACGGAGGGGTGTGTTATGTGTCACGGATAAAATAGACTAAAAAAGGAAACTAATTAAGATCACATGCTCGTTGTTTGAAGAAGAGAATTGAATTTCCTGCTCGTTCTTATAGTTTGTTTAGATTGAGAAAAATGAGGCTACGAGTTTGCAGTTTGATGCCTAGCTTCTATCAGGAAAATCTTGTATTTGAAGTATTTGAAGTTTGGTCGTATACTATACGGTAATTTTCTACGATTTGTGGAAAATCCTATACAAGCAACTAATACAAATGCACTATCGAAAACGACCATCATACACATCATACACTGTTCTTTATGTTTAACTCTACGCAGAATCTTTTTTATCGCACGCAAACTCGACACGCTTCGGTGTTTTCTAAGAGGAACGCAAGGCAAGGTAAATACAATGAATCTCAGCAAGAATGTATAATTTTTAAGTAATCGTTGTAAGAGGCGGGGCATGAAGGGGTGGGGCTACTTGGGAGCGACGCCGCCATTCTTCTTCGATTTGGGCTTTTTCTTCACACTCTGCGGAGGTGGACCACCGAGGGGGGACGGTCCACTGGGGGTGGGGGAAGTCGGACCACCGAGAAGAGGCGGTCCTCCGACGAAGGGACCACCAGCGACTGGAATGCTTGTCTATTGTATGCTGTGTGTGCTGTGCCCACCTTCCTTGCTCCTCTTCTTCCTGCCCTCCCTCTCCCTCTTCTTGGCTGCCTTCTCCTCCTTCTTCTCCTCGTTGTCCGCCCCCGCACTCTCTGGCTGCTTCTCCCTGTCTCCATGTTCCCCCGCCGGGTCACTCGAGGGGGCACTGCACGCAGGAGTCACGCCTTCCCCGCTGCAAGAACACATACCCTCCTCCCCTCCTCCTCCCTCTCCCTTCCCCCTCTCTACCTCTCTTCTTCCACATCTCGCACGAATCGAATCTCGGTGTGGTTCTCCAGTGCATTCACCACTTCGTGCATCTGATGGCGCAACGTCGGATCGGCTGCCCAGCAGTCCTGCGAAGGACTACTCTCTCTCTCCCTCTCTCTCTCTCTCTCTCTCTCTCTCTCTCTCTCTCTCTCTCCCCCTCCCTCTCTCTCTCTCCACTCACCGACACGATGCGTACAATGGTAGGATCGCACTTGTCATCGAATGTCATTCTGTATCCCTTTGGCACCTCCTTCTTCACTTCGGCGAACTTCATTCCCTCGTACGGCTCGCGAGCGTCGTGGTAGATCTCCCATACTGGAGAGAGAGAGTTAGAGAGAGTTAGAGAGAGAAAAAGATAGAGATAGAGATAGAGATAGAGATAGAGATAGAGATAGAGATAGAGATAGAGATAGAGAGAGGGGCAGAGAGAGAGACTCGCCGAGGATTCCGAACGCCCACACGTCGGTGACGCGGCTGTAGATGAACTGTTCGATGGTCTCGGGGGCGAGCCATCGAATCGGCAGCTTCGTCACCAGCTTCATCTTGTATTCCTCGCCCTCTCGAGTCAGTCCAAAGTCGCTGATCTTGCACTGCAAACACGCGATGTTAGAATCACTTCGCTCAGTCTACAGTACCACTCCATTGTTGAAGAGGCAGTTTCTGGCAGCCAGGTCTCTGTGGATGAAGTTCTTCGAGTGCATGTATGCGATGCCCCACGCAGCTCCCAGCACCATCCGAGTCTTCGCCTCCATCGAAGTCTCGTTCTTCTTCAGATACTCGTCCAGTGCGCCTACAGTGTCATACATACAGTAAGATTTACGGTTCTGTTGATGTCACGCTCGAAAGCAGTGTTCAAACCAATGTCTCTTTCCACATTGTAGGATAAGGATTGTGTGCTCTACCAGATCTATGTTAGGTGATAAAAACAACAACAAACAACAACAACAACAACAACAACAACAACAACAACAACAACTGTTTACGCAGTGTCGTACCTCCAGTGACGAGTTCCATGACGATCATGAGTGGTTCCTTGAGCACCGCCACCCCATACATCTTGACGACGTTGGGATGATCGAAGTTGCGCATGATGCGAGCCTCCTTCATCACCTCCTTGATCTGTAACGGCAAGGTACAGTAACCCACAGCGACCTACAGTTACCCGTACTGACTACAGTACCTTCTCCTTGTTCATCTCCGTCGCCTTGGCGATTTTGATAGCCACGTCGACACTCGTGTTCTTCTTCGGAATCTTCAGCTTTCCTTTGCACACCTCGCCGAATGCACCTCAAAAAATACTGTAACTACCGTATACCTCATGAGTACCACACCCTCGCCGAGTTTGATCTCCTTGGTGATGTTCTCATGCAGTAGCTCCCACCTCTGTCGCAGGATCGCAATGCGAAGGACCGTCTCGGGTTGCTGCACGAGTACTGTAGGCTACCGTATACCTAAGGGTACCTGTTTGTTGACGGGTACGTTCTTCTGGTGATGGAAGTCGACAATCTCTGCCACAGTCTTCCGGAAGGTCTCCCCGTCCAGAGACACCATATCACGAGGCTTCTCGTACTTGACGATGAAGTGCTTGAAGGGTTGCTGCAGAGGGATGGGGTAGAAGAGAAAAAAAGAGAGCGAGAAAGAAAGAGAGAGAGAGAGAGAGAGAGAGAGAAAGAAAGAAAGAGAGAGAGAGAGAGAGAGAGAGAGAGAGAGAGAGAGACTCGCGCACCGTTTTGCCGTCGTGCTTGTCTAGGGATGCGACGTACAGAGACAGAATGAGCATCTTCTGTCTGTTGGGTTTCTTGTCATCTTCCGAGAGACGGAGGATGTACTCGCCATTCTTGGTCAGAAGAGTGTGGATGTCTTCACTGAAAGAGAGGTGGAAGAGAGAGAAAGAGAGAGAAAGAGGGAGACAGAGGGAGACAGAGGGTCAAAGGGGTGGAAGTGAGAGACAGGGGTGGAAGAGAGAGAGGAAGACAAGGGGAAGGGACCAGTACCGTGGTAGGAGTCCGTGGTAGTATGGCAGGTTCTCGACGGCTGCCGCTAGTGCGGGAGTGGCCATGGGAGCGCGCCAGCCGGGAGGAGTAAGGGCAGAGGGAATGGCAGAGGAAGGGGGAGGGAGGGAGGGAAGGAAGGACGCAGACACACCCCGCGCAGTCCGCCATTCCAATTGCGCATTTCCACCATCGAGCGAATTCTAATCTATGGTTATGTGTATGCATCTCTTTCTGTGCTGCACCTAGAACCCTCAGTGTTGCCCCTTTCACACACCTGCAAACAATATCACCTGCTGTCCGATAAGAGTGTTGATAACTAACGATGTCACAAAGAATGATCATAGTTGCTTGTCTGTTGGTGATCGTTGATCACATGTGATCATTATCCTGTAATGTTATTTCTTATTATCTTATTTCTATTCCTGACTCAACTGTTATGAATGCGGATGCACTGTTATCACGAAGCATCACGGTGTTGGCAGTGGGTACATAAGCATTGTTCGACATTTCGTCAGGTAATCGTACTTTTCAGCCTGTACTTGTATGATCGTGTTTTTGCAGTCCTGTTACAATGTGGCTGGAAGGGTGGCTGTGTGTGCACTGGCGTTTCGTGTCCACTGTCCTGCTTGCATTCGATGTCTCTGGCCTGCTGCTGGCTGCTTTCAACACAGCTGACAGATGGCATGCGGCCTCAACCATCTCGCAGCCTGATCGATCCATCGAGTGAGTTGTCTAATTGTTGCATCTAAAGGATGGCATGTTGGCAAGTCAACATAGTCATGCTTCACATGTCAGGCTTCAGGTGTTACCACTGTCTCAATGAGGAGTGTCGATTCGGATACGGTCGTATCAAGAAATGCGAGAGGAACGAGATTTGCTATTCCATCGAGAGACAACATGGTTTGTTTGTACACGAAGTAAAAAAGTCACATAATTTGTTTGAGATTGGTTGCTGTCTGACGACCGGAGTGGATTCGATGGACCCAGTGAGTTGTAAACGCTAGGTCCGAGTTCAGACTAGATCATGTATCAGAAATGCTAGAAAGTAAAGCACTTTTTTAAAAAAAATACCGAGGGTCACCGTCGGTACCAAAACGGTAAAGATCAGCAGCTGGTTATTGGTGTCCTTCTCGTGTGGTGTGAGGACATTTTGCTGGCTAGCTAAACTTGTCTGGCCTCTTCTTGACAAAAACAAAACAAAACAAAACAACATCATTGTGATTGTAGTTTCGGGGCGCGGCTGCGCGTTGTCCTGCAATCTGTCTATGCGACAGGGCTACGCGTGTCGACCATGTCTCACTCCACTCTGCAACAAAGACGAGTGGAGGAACGACGACGTCCACTATACGAGTAGGAGAGGAGAGGAGAGAGGGGAGTGCACATGTGTTCAGTGCACGTGGTTCTCCACTCCATCTACGTAGTCATGGCCCTCACTCGCACTGTGAACCGATTCCGAGCACGGCCACAGATCACACCACTAGAGGGACAGCAACTCGAGATGGCACAACCGGCCCCCATACCACTAGTTGAAGACGACTACCCGTTCAAGGTTTGCAGAGTGCACAGGTGTCATTGACAGGGATGTGTGTTCAGAGGCAGTTGGCGCTTCCGATCCGCGTGGCAGAGGATGCTTTCTGCGGGGCGCATCGCTCGCTCGTCGCTCTCTTCGGGGCACTCTCCCTCACATGGATCACCCTAGGCATACGCAACATCCACGCATGCCCCGTCAACCCTATTGTCACTCATTGTCAATGTAGGCATGGATAATTAGTTACTTCCAGATTCCTCTGTGGATGACGTCATCGGGAGTGATTAATCTACTCGCTATCGTCAATTCCTACAATAGCATGGGACACAATAATAAGTACTTTCTTCACGCGTTCATTTGGTATGTTTGTCAATCGGTAGGATATGTTATAGAACATGTTCAGGTTTGTGAAAAGATTCGTTTTTCATGTTCTTGTATTTTCATTCTACGTCAATCATTTAGATGAGGTGGGTTTCCACGAACTTTACATACCCTTTTGTATTTGTTTCAGAAATCACCGCTGTTCTGTAATTTCGAACTCTTCTCCGCTGCTTTCTATCCCTGTGATGTCATATTCGCAATGTTTCTATCAGTTTGTGCAATAGTGTTGGGAAGAAATTTGATTATGAATTGGACCAATAATCCAGATCGCGATGGAGATCAGATCGAAATTTGATGTACTCCTAAATAAATTTTCAAAAGGCAACTATGATGAATGAGTAGCAGATGCAGGTAGAAAGAAGGAGAAGGCATACCGATGCCATTGCGGTCTGAAGAAACATACACAATATGAATCGTAGCGATCCTTCACGATGAATCTTCTCAACTTCATAAAAAATCATACCACCCTCATTATGAATACTGATCTTTATCTACACAGCATGTATGATAAGCTAGCCGCCCTCTAGAGTCCCGCCCTCTTCTCGTTCCAGTCCGGAAGGTCCTTGGTGTCTCCCAGCTTCGATCGGAAGAATTCGATCGTACGACGAAACACACCGACCTGAAAAAAAGTTATCCCCTCTTGAATCAATCAATAATAAAGGTAATCTGATTCGTACTAAATCTCTGTAGTTATGCCCCGCCCACCTGGCTCCGCCCATGCTCGTACACATCACCGCCGTAGTTCATCTCAGACTCTGAAATGCAATATTTTAATTCAGTTTACTAGTTATGAGATTCTTATTTTTTAAAGGTACATTGGCGACCTATTTTTGACTCGGAATGTTTGAAAGAATCATATTAACCTTAATCTTAATCGATTCGTGAGAAAGAACAACGATTATCCGTTGCTTTCAAATGTCGCAACTCGCTGTTGCAACATTTTTTTCAAACTCAAAATTGGTTCCGCCACGACTTCCATTCCGTTGAACTATTCAATACTGCAGAAATGGCGAGAGAAGACATATCCTTCACTTACTATGTGGCGCAATGCGTGTGTGCGCCGTTATGGCACAGACCTCGCCGGTTCGATTCCTGTCTACGGCAAATGTTTTGCATGAGTGGTAAAACGCGTTTAAGAGAGCTAGTTGCAGAATTAAGTCGCCACTGTTCCTTTCAGTGACAAGTGTCTGTGGAACTCACGTACGAATCCGGTGTACACGAAAGGCATGTGTGGGAGGTACGGGGGCTCCATCAGATGGCCGCCTGGCTGGATGTCTACCTAAAAGATCACTAGATCATTAGATTTCTACACCCAAACTCCCAAACATCGCTCGATTTTCTGAAACATTCCACGGTTTGCTGCAGTGGCGAAGTTCATGACATGTCGCCTTGTAATAAAACACTTGCTTCTTCCGCTCACCTCACAGTAGTGCTTGCTGTTTTTGACCCGATTCTCCAAGTAGCGAAGCGCTGTGAGAGAGGCTGTCGACAGATCGTCCATGCTTGCCTGTCAACAACAAGCAACTGATGAGCAACTGAACAACTGACAAACAACTGAACAACAAACAACAAACAGACACAGACTGATGGAAGAACACGAGACCACCCACGATGAATCGGAACGCGCAGTTGCTGGCGTCCTCGATGCGCACCTCTGCTGCCGGGGAGATGCGGAGGTGGCGGATCACACGGTTATAGCACATGATGTCATTCACGTGGTACAACAACGACAGATCCTCTCTGAAAGTATGCAGATCTATCAGTCTATCACATAAATATCACCACTAATATCAGTATCAGTATCACATCACGTCTGCATCGGTATTTTAGGATCATCTGTCTGTGTGCCCGTTGTAACTCACTCCGCGTGCGGCATCAGCTCCCCGTTCTCGCGAATACATGCGTACGTGTTCTGAGCGTGCGGGCCATTCGTGCAGCTGATAGCACGCACCTGCACAGGTGAGAGATATTAAGGAGAGAGAGAGAGAGAGAGAGAGAGAGAGAGATAACCTGTGGATGTCTGTGTGCCATGAGACAGGCGACGATAGCCCCGAATGAGTTGCCCTGCACTCCCACCACATCAGTCGTGTATGGCAGAGACAACAGCCAGTCTGCTACTTTCTGCAATGTAACCAGTGGCATAATTTCATTTGATCATATCAACTATGGAAAAGTGTGTGAAGAATGGATGGTTGATCGTGACACAGAATCGTGATCGACACACCACACACAAGTACAGAAGATGTTGATGAATGACTCACGATAAAGTACTCCATGTCTACTTGTTCGAGTGTGGCGACGAGGTTACGGTAACGGAAGTAGGGAAGACAGAACGCGACGAACCCCTTCGAAGCGAGCATCGAACCCTACAACACATCCTTCCTTCCATTTCACTGTTTCTGTCCACCCCACCTTATGCGTCCGGATCCCTCCCCCCGTTCCTCCCATGTCGATGATTGCTGGGAACGGACCATTGCCTGCAACGAAATAAGTACATCATTATATCGTGTAGACGAGAGAGAGAGAGAGAGAGAGAGAGAGAGAGAGAGAGCGAGAGAGAGAGAAAGAAAGAGAAAGAAGAAAAAAAGAGAGACATAGAGATGTGTAGAGAGAGACAGAGTTTCAAATGGTCATAAAAAATTCACCGGGCGGTTTGAATAGCGTGCCGCAGAAAGTGTCGTTCTCTATCTCTGTTTCTTCGACTGCCGGGTGCTTCCATCGCTTGGTGATCGAGACAGAATCCAGAAGGACGCCGCCACGGTCGAGCAGCCTGGAGAGAAGGGAAGGTGGGAAGGGAAGAGAGAGAGAGAGAGGGGAGAGAGAGAGAGGGGGGGAGAGAGATAGAGACTCACATGAGTTCATACACGAATGGAATAGGCGGGGGACTGGCGACGACTACGTTTCCCCTCCGGAAGTCGGCTGTCGCCGTCTGTGACATGAACAGACCCATTCCACACGGCTCTAGATGATAATGTTTCAGTGAGTGTTATTTCACGATTTAGAAACCGTACCGTCATACGTCCCCCGAATGGGTGTGGCAGTCCGCAGGTCGATCTCTCCATTGTCACCCGGCCGGAACACAGCATACGCCTCGTGCACTCCTGTTTTGTGGCGCAGTCTGCAACAATCGATCTTTATAATCGATTATCAATATCAAATCAATATATATATTGTTCATCAGTATATTCAATTGATGAATCACATTTCAAATAACATTTAATTTTTTCTACCTCATTAGGAACTTGTACAGTTCTGTCTTGTCCAGTCCGGTGGCTCGAATGACGATATCCTCGTCCATCATTGTATCTAGTTTGTCCACATGGAGGTGTTTCATTTTCTGGAAAAACTCCAATTGTTCAATATATAAATTTGAAGTAAAACAAACAGAAGTTATTCAACGAAACCCAAATAGAGAGAAAAAACATGCGACGCGAAACGACACACGACAGAGCAAGCGAGTGTTATCTATCACCTGGCAGGTCACATTCGACTACACTCTTGTCTACGGTGAGGTCATATCATATCATCAGATAAAAACCACGATTCCTCATAAGGTCTCACACTTCCGTCGATATCAAAAACAGAATGGAATACCATGTTTCGATCTCACTCCTAATCGTAGATGTGTTTGTGATGCTGTGAGCACTATCCGATCAGCTGACCCGTGGAAACAGCAATGCATTCGAAACAGTGGAAGGTCAAACGAATTTAATAATTTAATTCATGAAGATATCGTTTTTCAGAAAATGAGATGCTTCACATGGACAAAAAATTTGATCACTCGAGCTCACGTCTAGTCTTGCTTTTCGTTGTTTTGTTCGTGATTGAGAGTTTTTTTTCAAACTAAACAAAACGAACCATCATGGTGTATGTAGTGGATTCTTATCTTCCATTTTTGCTAGGTCATAAAAAAATGCTATAACGAATCAAGAGTACCCACGACACTACGATAAGGAGTTCATCAATCGAAACACATCATACACGCTGTCAGTTGGAAACTGTTTGTATCAATAAATTCCTATTAGTGTTCGGTCCCCCGCAACAGTTCACAACCACCCCAGCTCGTGAATATCTCACGGCTTTGGTTTTTCATCTGTCTGTTATGTTGTTGGCAACGGAGGGGGCTCACCATGGATGGGGCTGTTTGGCACGTGCTGACTGGGTGATGGGTGGTTGCCGCGAGACGCGCGCCCTCCCCCACTCACGTGTCAGACCACTCCTCGAGGGGGGGAGACCCATACCCATACAGGGATGGCCAGCGACAGAGTGTGCGGATGCAACGTCGTCACTGCCGCCGGGATAGTATGCAGTCTGCAGGTACCAGTTCTACTGTCCTCAATCATATCTTGAAGCACGAAGTTGTGTTGTTCAGTTGATCATCCTGCTTCTCTCTCTGTCCTCATCCGGTCTGATCCTCGATCGCTACCGTCTGTGGAAGGCAGTCGAGCCGAGGGGCGCCGTCAATGCCACAGAGGCGGCAGAGTACGAGGCCGCTGTGAGTCACACACGCACACCTCCCTCGTAGTCATTTGCATATTTATGTAGACACGAATAAGTAGAAGTTAGCTATTTGTTACAGAACAAAACACTTCGCACGACTGCCAATCACTGGGCGGAGGCCGTGGTGGAGCTCGGAATGGCGTGGTATGTTCTGCTATTGTATTCAAAATAACACTTTGAAATTGTGTTTGCATTTAGGTACGTGTCGTTTTGTACATTCTGGTTGTTCTCACTGCTGATACTCTGCTTGTCGTTCAAGGTAACGTGTCTCTCACTCGCTCTCATTGCATGTTTCCTTGCAGTACTATCGCCCGGTATTCGTGATTCCCAACTTCACGGCCCTTGTTGTAGGATTGATCATGCATCTCTTTGCGTTCGGTGAGAGAATATCCCAATCCTTTTATCTCTCATTCACATTTATTCGCGCGCTGTCTGATATCCCATTGCCAAGCGCATTCTATCATGGCTGAGTGGTCTAGTGGTATGATTCTCGCTTAGGGTGCGAGAGGTCCCGGGTTCAATCCCCGGCTCAGCCCGACTTTTTGCCGCGCTTTCATTCATTTCTAATGTAGGGATCCTACTCGGTCGCCTCCTTTCTGTGAGCAAGAGCTACCAGACCGATGAGTATGAGGAAAGTATCATGGTTTTCTGCTGCGGTGAGTGAATAAATAAATGTCTTCAGTACTCAATATGTCATCAACTGTCAACTGTATATTTCAGGATTGTACCTGTTTGTGTTTCTCACAACACTGTGTTTCATCATCTTCATTCTGAAGTACCACTCCTATCTGAGGGCTAGATACGGACACCAGGTGCCGAAGGTGGGCTTCCCTTATCCGAGGTGTAATGCGATCCCCCTTCCAGTTCATCAACTCTCGCAACCCTCGCAACACGACTGGATACACAGAGGACTATTGATCTCACACATTATACAAGTACACACACCTTTAAATCTGTTATTAGTGACACATTTCGCGATAAAGCTTGCTGTTCCAGTTATAAAAGGGTCATGTGTTTGTCTTGTTCATTGGAATAAAAAGAGAGGTGAAGTGGGAAACGGAAGTGTGATTTCTCTCGATAGTGTCATTTCGCCTTTCCTCTCTACCCTCGCAAGGTCTCTTTCTCCTTTCCTGGAGGAATGCCGACCGAATACAACGACGAGGTCGCCGACTCCAACCATGGATCTTTCCTCAGAATCCTCATCAAGTACGCCTCTCTCTCTCTCTCTCTCTCTCTCTCTCTCTCTCTCTCTCTCTCTCTCTCGCTCTCATCCTTCCTCTCTCCCTAGATGGAAGGGTTCCGTGTGGAAAGCGTGTAAGGTGGAGATCGCAGTGTGGCTCCTCCTCTACTATGCCATCGCCGCCGTCTACCGACTCGTCCTCAATCACGAACAAAAAGTGTGAGTGCATTACTGTAATACTGTATTCTACCGTATACCTAGGACATTCGAGCTGTTGGTACAGTACATGGACCATACGACCATCTACATTCCCATCGATATTCTCGTCTCGTTCTTTGTGGATCGAGTGTTTCATAGGTGGACGGAGAAGGTCTACAGACTGCCGCAGATCGATAAGTGAGGGGGGGAGAAACGGAGAAAAAGACAAAAGGAAAAGGAAAGAGGAAGCGAGGGAGAGAGGAACAGAAAGCGAGAAGTGAGAGGAGAGAGAGAGGGGGGGGGGAGAGTGAGAGAGAGAGAGAGAAAGAAAGAAAGAGAGAGGGAGAGAGAGAGAGGGGAGAGAGAACACTTCTTCAGCCTCGCCCTCGACGTGAGCGTCTACATGCAGGGAGACGACGACGAGTCTCGCATGGCTCGCCGCAGCGTCGTCAGGTACGGTACACTACCGTATACCCCGCCCTGTATACCGTATGCTCTGCCCTCACAGATACGCGTGCGCCTCGCAGGTTCTAGTCTTCCGTGACATTAGTGTGAAGGTGCGGAGTGAGTACGAGAGGATGACTGCGGTGGTGGACAAGGGACTACTGCTGGAGGAAGAGAGACACATCTACGAACGCCATCCCTACAGGTAACACGCTGTGTCTTGCATTGTGTTGTGTAGTTTGAGCATTGAGGCACCACAAGTCGTGGATTCCTATGAAGTGGGCGATGAGTGCGGTGCATGAGAGCCGATTCCCGGAGGGGGGACAGAAGCCGAGGATAGCCAACGATGTGTATGCGACGGTCATCATGGGGGTCAGTCTCTCTCTCTCCTTCTCTCTCTCTCTCTCTCTCTCTCTCTCTCTCTCTCTCTCTCGCTCGCTCGCTCGCTCGCTCTCTCTCTCTCTCTCTCTCTCTCTCTCTCTCTCTCTCCATCCTCGCCATTGCAGGACCTCTCCCATCTGCACTCTCAGCTGCGTGCGTTGTTTGTGTGGGACTGGGTTCCGATGCCTCTGATGTACCCACAGATTGTGTCTCTCGGTATCCACATCTACTTCGCCTTTGCCCTCCTCTCACGACAGTTCATCACCACGACACTCGAGAGCGAGGTGAGAGGGGGAGGGAGAGAGAGGGAGAGAGAGGGAGAGGGAGGGAGGGAGAGAGAGAGAGGGAGAGATGGAGAGAGAGAGAGAGAGAGAGAAGAAGGGAGCGGAATAAAAGAATGAGGGAGAGAGATATTGCAGAAGCACCCTGACGCGTCCCGCATCGATCTCTACTTCCCTATCATCTCCGTGCTGCAGCTGCTATTCTTCTTCAGCTGGGTCAAGGTAGATTCCCCTTTCTCTCTCTCTCTCTCTCCCTCTTACCCTCTTTTCAGGTGGCGGAGATGATGCTCAATCCGTACGGGGATGACGACGACGACTTGGACACGATCCAGATGATCGACAGGAATATGGCGGTGAGAAGGGACCAACATAGATGAAACAATGACAGACGATTTGAGATGTCTCTGACGGCAGTGGACGGGTGTAGTCGGGAGATGCTCTCTTTGGAGTGGGACGGACTCTCGAGATGGGACGAGGAGGGAGAGACGGTACCCCTCTATGACAAGGGCTGCGATCAGAGGGAGCAGTTTGGCAGGGTGGTGAGGTGAGGAGAGAGGATATGGAGAGAGAGAGAGAGAGAGAGAGAGAGAGAGAGAAAGGCGTTGTCAGGTACTCTCATGAATCGAGTCCGCCGAGTGGAGAGAAGAGCACCCAGCGCACTGCCATCTCGATTGGACAGTAATCTACAGCCCGTATTACATATTACAGTTACAATATCATTGCTTAGAATTAGCGTATTTTTATTTGCTTTGAACGGAATAAAGTTGCTGAATCATTACAAATTAATATTGTTTTTTCTATGATTTCACAATTTACAACACAGTACGAAGAAACCGTCAGCTACGATTTCATTGAGAATACATCATATTGCCTGGTTCTATGAGCTTTCTCATAGTCTTGGCAATGTCACAACAAGACGAGTTCAGGGAGAGAGCATTTATGAGATCACACCGGCCGCTTTTATGTTAAAAAAAGATAATCACAACTGATCATAGACAGGCAAATGAGATGGTGGCCAGACTGACTAAACTCAATACAGGAATCAGCACGTACCTATCACAACAGCCTAGTCAACGAGTTATCGTGGGCAAATGGGAAACTCCTTGAAAAGTTAACTGAAAAGTTACTTGAAGCATTCCAAGAAGAGTAGCAGACACTGCATGACTACTGCACACCCGGCACAACATTCCATACAATCATCCTTCTCTGTCTCGGCAGTGCCGGAAACGGCGTCACTAAAACATACGCAATATATTTTGTTTAATGCTACAAACATGGACTTTGTCGATGGCTCATCCATGAAGAGAAGCAGAGAAGTGAAATTATGTAGGACAACGAGAGCACTGAGTGTGCTATCACGAAGCCATTGATAAGCAATCGACTATCGCCATGTGCAATGGCGGCCATTTCGGGACAGCCATTTTCAGAGCATACACGAGCTGCGTCATATTTTGTTGGTCATGAATGATGAAGCAATTCAAGTATTTATGAGAGTGAAACCGCACATACAATTTTACATGTCATCACAAATTGAATGCCTCATCGTAAATGGAAAGTAACTGAACTGTATGAGATTTTGCTAATGCCACAATACGAGTTTCTCAAATATAACGATTTGATAGCGAAACCACAACATCGATTCCTGAATGCCTGAATGATTCATAATATTGGCAATCGAATTAACGACTCTGACAGATTCATAGACTATCGCACTCGAAACCTTCCAAGCAGCGTAGAAAGCAGTGAATGACCATTTCACACCAGCCATGATTCCATACAATCATCTTCCCTATCTGTCTCGGCAGCATCTAAAATGGCGTCACTGAAACAGAAGCTGTATATGAATACACTTTATATGAATACTACGAATGCCAAACGTACACTGCCTTGGTGGAAGTTGATGGCTCATCCATGACGAGAAGTGACGTTGTATGGAGTGAATGGAGTATCACGAAATCATTGATAAGCAAACTGAAGTGAGTCATACGATCACGGTTATCGCAATGCGCAAAGGCGGGCATTTCGGAAAAGATATTCTCAGGACAGGGTGACACCTCATTGGCTTTCATATGACGTTTTTCAATTGACAGAAAAAGGGAAAAGGGAGTATGGACAGAACAAGGGAGTGTGTATCTTCATAGCTAAATAGTTTTTGAAAAGTTTAAATAGGTGAGTGAGAATTGGAGAGATGACTCCGGCCCTGTCCGTTTCTCCTCACCCATTTTCCCTTTGATAGTAATTCAGTAATCCGTCGATAACAATGATAAAAAAAATCATATATAATCAAACAACATCTATTCACAGTTTTACACATTTCAAATTTCAAACTATTGTGTTAGCAGTTGGCAGCTTGCAGACAGCTGCAAAAGCAATGCATGAGAAACTGGAAACAAGTACACCATTTGTCTGCATCGCTGGAATAAGTTGTTTGATAGGAAATTATGTGAACCTATGCAATACATACCAAATCTCGACTATTTGACTTGGAGCAGGTGCCTCATCCATTGCGAACAGAATTCAAACACACACAATTGAAAAAAGGGAAAAGGCGGTTCGAAGGCCAGTCACCTGGTGAGTCAATGTTTTGTATTGTGTGTTTTTGTTGGAAAATCAAAACCATTGATCGAGCATTAATTTCGAAGACAACGAAAGATTTCTCAGATTACAACGAACTATATTTCTGCTTTATCTTCATCCGATGATCATAATAAGGCTTGAATGCACAGTAAAATGCAATCAATAAAGATTTGGAAACATCCACAATACTGGTCTGACGACTCCCTGAAACGTATACTTTTACTTGATATTTTAGGTTTTGGATTAAAGGGAGTGTACACTCTGAATTTCGAAGTTGAGTTAGCACCGGGATGTGAAAATATGATGAAAACGCTGTATTTTTGTCATTACAACTATTTTCTAAAAATGTCTACAAATAGATGAAAATTGAGCGCAAAATGTGTCAAAATGCAGAAATTGGTGCCAATTGGTGCCAATTTTCAATGTTCAACAAAAATTTTCATCGATTTTTAGGTTTCTCCGACACATAGTTGTATTGACAAAAGTGCATCATTCTCCTCATATTATCACATCCCGGTGCTAACTCGACCTCGAAAATCAGAGTGTACACTCCCTTTAATAATTTCTTTGTTGTTGAAAACTCACCTGTTTCTTGAGTTTTGAACAGGCTGAGAGTCCATATTAGCAAAAGGAGAACTGGGAACAGAACAAAGGGATAGGGAGAAGGAAATTGGAAGTGGAAGTATCTAGTCATGAGATGATTCAGATTGTTTTGTTTTGTTCACTTCTTTTCAAGTAATATTTCAATGGTTCAGCATAATAACGACAAGGCAGGTAGAATACAATTACAACCCTCTCGGGAACACTGATTCCTGACCAATGGATCCGGGATAGATTTGGTCTCCATTTCATGTTTCCTAGGATAACAGCTAATCTAAAATCCAACTTCAACAATATATGTGGATATGTTTTTTTTTGACGCACAACTAATCATTAATAATATTCACTGCCTAAATTAAGATTGTGAATTGTGATCAAAACCCCGGAACGCATATGATTTCCCTTCTCAGTCACGTGTTGTGTGTTGTCACAATACTTTCATTCTCGAGGAAACGATGTCGAAAGATTGCTCGATTGTGACTCGTGCGCGCAATCAGTTTTCCCATATATTCGACTGTGCAAACGCGTTTCGCGCGGAGTGGTCGCCTCTCCTCCTCTCCTCTCCTCCCTCCTCCTCCCTCCTCCCTCCTCCCATTCAAGGTTCGTTTGCTCTTCCCTGTTATGACAGCATGAGTAAGCAGTACTGTAGTGTCGGGAAAGGAGCAAGAGGATAACTGCGTTTCGTATAGTTGTGCAGATGTTCTTGTTCAGTCCGCGCTAACCGAGTTCTTCCCCGTTCTCGCGTGATTCCCCGCAATGTCAAGTGTCACGGTATCCATTGTACTCTCTCTCTTCCAACACTACTGTACTCTGCACAAACATAGTCATTGTCGGGTGAGGGTGAAAATATCGTTCATCCACCATAATATTGTTTATTGATTTGCTGTGTTCACTATTTGTTTACGTAAATTGTTTATTGATTGCCTGAGTTTTGTTTACTTGTTTACTTCAGAATGTACGGCTGTCCGGGCGGTCTCACCGGGATGCTCGGCATCAATGGCATGATGAATCAGTGAGAACATTTTGAATTGAGAACATAAAATCATTTTGTTTCTTCTTTCAATCGGCTGTCTTTAAAATCTAAATTGTAAATTCTGTGTTTTGAGGTGCGGTCAGGATTCGATCTTCCACCACTGGAGATGCTGCGACTACAGCATGTACGAATGCTGCATCGAACTGGAGACGTGGTTCATGTGAGTGGTGGATGAAGAGAGAGAGAGAGAGAGAGAGAGAGAGAGAGAGAGAGAAAGAGAGAGAAAGAGAGAGAGAGAGAGGGGGGGAGGAGGAGAGGGAGAGGGAGAGAGAGAGACTGTTTTCCAGCGTCTTCCTGGTCTTCCTCGGTCTCTGCCTGCTTGGCTGTTGTCTGGTGTGCATCGCTGGTTGTGTATGGGCGGGAATGAAGAGGAACGGATGACCGACCACCCCCATCACTCTCTCACACTCACTTCCTCTCCCTCCCTCCATCTCTCTCTTTCTCTCCTTATCTCTTTTTCTCTCTATTCGATTTCGTCTTCCACTATGCTTTCGCTTTTCACCCGGTACGCATTGCCTCGTCCACTTGTTTGTGCATAATAAATGGATTGTATTCGACAGAGCATATATGATAAGTGTCCACGGACCGCAACTAGTATGTTTTCTCATCAGTTGTGTCTGTGACCGCAGATGTGCAGACCGCAGCAGCCACACTCGCAATCACACTGAAAGAGATAAAGGTGTGATCAGTCTCTTTGACACAGCCCCTTCAAAACACCTTCGGAACACGCTGTTTGGTCGTGTTTCGAAGGCGTTTCGAAGTCAGTATCGAAGAGTTTCGAAGAGAGTGACCGCTACTTTATAAACACAAAATATAGCCGGCGCTCTACTCACGCCGTCCCTCGGCGATGCCGCTGATTGGTTGACATGAGTGATGGTGTATCCGGGTACTTCCGGCAGTGCAGCCACTGTCGAGAAGAGGCCGAGAAGGGCAAGAAGGAGAACTAGGAAACGCATTGTGTGGTGGATAATCGTTGTCTGTCGCCACCTTTTTATACAATGCTGTTATCAGACACATTCTAGCCGAAAAATTGTTTCACTTTAATGTTCCGGAAATGTCAAAGGATCGTAAACTGTCTTGTTCTTGCTAAATTAGCAAATGATAACAAAGTGAGCGACAGATGCTTGTAAATAGAATGACGAGTCGTACTTTTCTGTTTTCTTGGACCTTTCCCCGTTTATCATGCAGCACTATCCACAATCGAGTGTTTATCGCCAGTGAACAGGAGAACACAGGGAATGTTGCTATGTGCCAGTATTGTAAGTGATAAGATCTGAGAGAAAACGCAGTGATTAAAGTTGAATGCGTGTGAATGTAAGATTGTAAGGTGAGTTGGTTGCTCTACGCGTGGCTGCGGCGACTCGACTTGGTCTTGCGCTTCTTCTTCTTCTCCTTCTCCTTGTCCTTCTTCTCCTTCTCCTTCGGTTTCACTCCGTTCTTCTCCTCCTCCATCAGCCTCTTCCGCCTCTTGTCCAGATCCTCGTCACTGAAGCTCGCACTCCTCCTCTTCTCCCGACGCTCCTTCTCCTTCACTATCTCCCGCTCCTCCTTCTCCTTATCACGACTCTCCTCCTCCCTCTCCATCTTCTCCTTCAGAGCAAGGCGCTCCTCGTGCTCCTATAAAAGAGTGGATGAGAGAGAGGGAGGGAGGGAGGGAGAGGGAGAGAGAGAGAGAGAGAGAGAAAGAGAGAAAGAGAGAGCGAGAGCGAGAGCAAGAGAGAAAGAGAGAGAGAGAGAGAGAGAGAGAGAGAGAGCGAGAGAGAGAGAGAGAGAGAGAGAGAGAGATCACGCACCCTCCTCTCGCGCATCTCCCTAGTTGCTTGTGCGGCAATCTCGAAGTTGGGCCGCGACACTCCGAGATGTCTCATCATATGGTTCGCCACATCCATCATCGAGTAGCGCTCGTTCGGATTCTCGTTCCAGCAGTGGTCCTGGAATACGGTAGCCACCGTTACAGTTATCTTTTCAAGCTATAGTATACCGCAAAATACCTGAACGATTTTGCGTATCTCGGGGTTGAATGGGGGCGGGAGAGGAAGGCGATACTTCTCCTCTCTCACTTTCATGAACACCTCCTGAGGAGTCATCTTTGGATACGGCTCCGCCCCGTTGAAGAAGATCTCCCAGATCAAGATGCCTGAGGACAGAGAGGCTGAGAGGAGGGGAGGGAGAGAGAGTGAGAGAAATAGAGAGAGAAAGAGAGAAAGAGAGAGAGAGAGAGAGAGATGCGGACCAAAGGAGAAGACGTCGGTCTTCTGTGTGTAGATGGCAGTTCGCATAGTCTCGGGGGCGAGCCACTTGATGGGAACGCGGTTCTTGGGGTTCATCTGATAGAAGGTGCCCTCTCGTGAGAGGCCGAAGTCCGATATCTTCACCTGAAAGCGGAGTGGTAATGGAATGTCAGTGGTGATCGACTCGCTTGTCCGTTGCTGTATAGGCAGTTTCTGGCTGCGATGTCCCTGTGCAGGACGGGTCTCGAGTGGAGGTACTCGAAGCCCCACGCCGCCTGTAGACACATCTCCATCTTCACCTCCATCGACTGACTCGTCGCCTGCAGGTACCGGTCCAGCGCGCCGCAGTTCGCCTAGGTATACGGTAGACTACACTGTATACGGTACTCCGTACCAGCTCCATGACGACCATTAGGGGCGTCTGTCCGGCAGCCACTCCGTAGAACTTGACGACGTTGGGGTGATCGAGGAAGCGCATGGTGCGAGCCTCGCGCATGAAGTCCTTGATCTGCACCTTGGTCAGCACCTCCAGCTTGGCCTACAAAAGTCCGTGTCCCTCCTTCGACCTGCCTGTCCGTACCTGTTTGATGGCGACCTCTACCTCGACCGTCTCCCTGCTCTCCTTGGACCTCTCCGACTGTCGGATCACCCCTCGGAACACCTCTCCGAACGCGCCCTCCCCGAGCTTGTGAATACAGTCGATCTGCTCGTGTTCCAGCTCCCAGTGCTGCCGTGGTATCGGACACCGCAGAATCACGTCCAGCGACTAGCTATACGGTAGGTACAGTACACCTACGATATCGTACCGTCATCAGCGACTCCTTGGACTTCATGTAGTGGTTTACCAGGTCGGGAACAGTCTCGAATGACAGCCGTTCCACGTAACATCGATCCTCGGGCGTCCAGTTGATCAGCATGTGTTTCACCTGAGGTGTACGGTAACATACAGTCTATCCGGATACAGTACCCCCTCGTACTGTAGCTGCTCGTTGTGCATGACAGAGAGGACAAGTGTGCGCTGCTCTCCGGCATTCGGCTCCGTCATACGTACCAGGAACTCGCCGTTGCGACGCAGCAACGTCTGAGAGGGGAGGGTTAGTGGAGGAAGAGGCAAGAGCACGGGCTCACATTGATATCCTCCCTGGGGAGAAGCCCGTGGTACCACTTCTCGGCTGCGAGGGCGGGTGGGATGAAGAGCAGTGCCAAGCTCACCATCGCGGAGGGTGCGCGGGGGCAGGCACGACTGAGGCAATGACGGGGAGGCAATCGAGCAGCCAAGGAACACTCGATACAGACAGTATGCTAATTTTCATCGATCAACAAGTCGCTAAATTTTAACGGAGAGCGCTAGTGGTGTTGCGTTGTGCACGAATTTGTAGTGTAACGTGGTGTGTGCACTTCCTGCGCGCAACTTATACTGCGTATCGCAATGCACGAGTCAGCGTCACGTCCAACAGGGATTGGTAAAGCAGCGGGGTGTAGATATTTGTATAATTGATATTTTATAAGATGAATAGATTGTCGTGAAACTAGGATCAGTGTATTCTGTTCTCATGTGGATTTCTAGTATTGAATATTACCGTATCCTCTAGGTGTAGTCCATGATTTCGACTTTCCACATACCTACCTGTCTGTTTGGCTGATGATTTTCGATCGATGTTCGGCCGATGCCAAGGGGCGAGACCGGAGGGACTGCGAGTATAAAAGAAGCGGTGACTTGGCCACTGGCCACTCTCTTTCCGGCCCGCCTTCCCGTCTTTTCTGTTTCACCAGTCCTCACTATAATCAATGCCGTTTGTTTGGTCTGTTTTGCCGCGCAGGTCTGTGTTTTTGTTGTTTTACATTTAAGCAGCTTGCAAGATGGTTGAAAAAAGTGAAAAAAAACGAGAAAAAAAACGGAGAAAAAGGACAAAAAAAATGAATTTTTTTTTGAAAAAAAAAATTCATTTTTTGACAAAAAATGAATTTTTTTCACTTTTTTTCAAAAAAAAAATTCATTTTTTTTGTCCTTTTTCTCCGTTTTTTTTCTCGTTTTTTTCACTTTTTTCAACCATCTTGCAAGCTGCTTTAGTTTCATGCATTTGATCGAGACATTGCTATAATGTTGTATTCTTATCATGTTCTCTATCGTCCCCCACTCTTTTTTCTACGCATTCCACTGATTTGTCCACAAACATCACATTTGTTTCTGTTCTGATTGTGATGTGACATGTGAATATCAAGTCTTGCAGTGCTTGCGTGCGTGGGAGGAACAGACTACCGGAGCAAGCGAACGGACGCCGTGGGAGAACAATGGCGACAGGTAAGGGGGCAAGCGGGAAAGCACTAACCATCAAGTAGGTATTAAATATGAACGCAGAAATCAAGTTTTTGTGAGCGTTGATGTTTATCTTTTTGAGGATGTGGTTGCAAATTAAATAAGATCCACTATTTTCGCGAGCGGCATAAAATAGAGTGTGGAAGGGAAACAGAAGGATAGATGCTTGCAGAACGCTGCCGATCGTTTTCGGAGCCGTCTCGAGCCGTCTCGCCACCATTCGGGAAGCATACGCGAGGTGGGTGAGGGGGAGTAGTGATCGGTCTCTTGCATACAATACTTGATACTTAACTACTATCATGATTGTCCGGAGTCGCTCTTCAAGGCGTGTTCATTGTAGGGGGTATTTCTGCAGGCAAGCGCTCTCCACTACGTGACTGGCGCTGGCAGCGAGGTGAGTATGGTGCCCTCCCTCTCCCTCTCCCCCTCCCTCCCCCTCTCTCTCCTTCTTTCTATCACCTTCTCCCTCCCTCTCCCTCCCTTTCCCTTCCTCTCCCTCCCTCTCCCTCCCCCTCCCACCCTATCCTTTTCTCGTTTCTTCTCCCTCTCCCTCGTCCCTCCCTCTCCTTTTTCTCTTTTCTTCTCTCTCTCCATCTCTCTCTCATCTCTCTTTCTCTTCTTCTCTCTTCCTCTTCTTCGCTCTTCCTCTCCCTCTCTCTTCCTCTCATCCTCACTCCCTCATTCTCCCTCCCTCCCTCCCTCTCCCTTTCTTTCTCACTCGCTCGCTCTCTCTCGTCCTCTCTTCTCTCTTCTCTCTCCATCTTTCTCCTTCCTTCACTCTCCGTCCATCCTTCCCTGCCTCTCTCTTTCCTTCTCTCCCTCTCTCTTTCCTTCTCTCCCTTCATTCATCTCCCTCCCCCTTTCTCTCTCTCTCTCTCTGCTCATCACAGACCGATTTTATGAAGTGCTTTTCAGACTTTAACCTTGCTCCACCAGTAATCGTCTACGCCCCGTGACGCTCCGGAATTGGGCTTCACAAGGTAGGCCTTTAGTCTGTATGCTAGCATTCTGGTGTTTTATCGGTCTGTAGGCTGACGACTATGGGTTAGTGGTGAATGGTCTGTATGTGCTTCCTCGCTGAATGCGAGGAGTATACTGTAGTTCTAGATTGTGGTGTATTTATTCTAGGGGCTCGCTCACTTGATGGGAGTTGAGGAGTGTACGGTAGTCCGTTCTGTTGGAGGGAGTGGATAAGCAGTTGGCAAATACAGAAGAAAGAAAGAGAGACACTGACACAAACACACACATACACATAGACTTTTTGTGGATTCAATTTTACTTATATTCATTTTTATTGGGTCAGTCTATGTGCTTTCTCGCTGAATGCGAGAAGTATACTGTAGTTCTAGATTCTGGTGTATTTATTCTAGGGGCTCGCTCACTTGATGTGAGTTGAGGAGTGTACGGTAGTCCGTTCTGTTGGAGGGAGTGGATAAGCAGTTGGCAAATACAGAAAAAAGAAAGAGAGACACTGACACAAACACACACATACACATAGACTTTTTGTGGATTCAATTTTACTGCTCTGCATTTTTATTAAGTCAGTCTATGTGCTTCCTCGCTGAATGCGAGGAGTATACTGTAGTTCTAGATTCTGGTGTATTTATTCTAGGGGCTCGCTCGCTTGATGTGAGTTGAGGAGTGTACGGTAGTCGGTTCTGTTGGAGGGAGTGGATAAGCAGTTGGCAAATACAGAAGAAAGAAAAAGAGACACAGACACACACATACACATACACATAGACTTTTTGTGGATTCAATTTTACTGATATGCATTTTTGTTTGGTCATTCTTTGTGCTTTCTCGCTGAATGCGAGGAGTATACTGTAGTTCTAGATTCTGGTGTACTTATTCTAGGGACTCGCTCGCTTGATGTGAGTTGAGGAGTGTACGGTAGTCGGTTCTGTTTGCATTTTTATTGGGTAGGGTCATTCTATGCACTTCCTCGCTGAATGCGACACAACAACTTCTGCACGACACAACAACTTCTGCACTATTTGTGAGTCGAGGTGGAGAGAAAGAGAGAGAGAGAGAGAGAGAGAGAGAGAGAGAGAGAGAGACGAAAAGAACAGAGAGGAATGGAGAGGGATTGAGAGACAGAACCTGTTGGCACCTTGACTAGTTGCAGGAGATGGAAGTGACGATGGAGAGGGAGAGAGGACGCGGATGGCTGAACATGTTCCTTCTGCGTTGATCGGCGCAGATGACTGCTCTCGCCCTCGACAAAATCGACATTCTCGACTCGATCGAGGAGGTCTGGATGAGACACTAGTTGGACGGATAGCCCATACTCATCCCGCACGGTGAGTGATTCTCTCCCCCTCCCCTTCTCTCCCTCCCTCTGCCCCTCCCTCGTTCTTTCTTTTTCTCTCTCCCTCTGCTCCCTATTTCCCCTCCTCCCTCTTTCCCTCTCTCTCTCTTTCCCTCCCTCCCTATCCCTCCTTCTCTCTCCCTTCCTCTCCCCCTCTCTCCCTCTTTCCCTCCCTCCCTCTTTCCATCCCTCCATCTTTCCCCTCTCTCGCTCCCTCTCTCCCCTCTTTCGCTCCCTCTCTCCCCTCTCTCGCTCCCTTTCTCCCTCCCTCTCTACCCCTCTTTTCCCCTGTCTCCCCCTCTCTCGCCTCTCTCCTTTCTCTCCCCCTCTCTTTCCATCTCTCCCCCTCTCTCTCCCTCTCTCCCCCTTCTCTCCCTCTCTCCCCTCTCTCCCGCCTGGCCCCACTCTCCTCACCCTCTTTCTCCCCCTCCTTCGCTGTATCCTTGAATTTCAGGTACTCCCTGAAGGCTGCAGGCCGGCAACATCTCAGCGACAATTGTGCTGGTGAGAGAAGGAGGACACTTCTTCTCGCAACGGTAAGTCGTCCTATCTTCCCTCTTCCCCATAATTTCATCACGTGATTGTTGTAGATGAGATGAGGAGCTTCCAGAGAAGAGCCGTCTGTACGTGCAGGTTTTCTATGTCCCGCATCTCGAGGATCCGAGTCGGTTACGACTGTAAATCGCACATCGCTTATTACCCTCCTACCAGGCCATCGAGTTATATATGTGCATATTCCCTTCTCTCAATTTTGTTATTGTTCCCGCTGGTCGCTTTCGCAATTTCAAAGTGTATGTGTTGAGTTGTTATAAATTTTCTAGTTACAGTGGGTGGGCAAATAAGTCAGCCGCCAGTAGAGAGCGCAGAGTGCGAGGCGGCAAAATCGATAGACATGCGAGAGCACGCGAATAAATTCACATTCAAATTTTCAAATGTATGACGGCTGAGCGGAGTGGTGGCGGAACTTAGTATTCCCTGGACTGTATTTAGATTGGGCTAGATAGGATCGAGACAAAGTTATACAAAAAAAAACCTCCTCTCATGATGCTTGCTTGTCCGTTGCTGTAGTGGCAGTTCCTGGCTGCGATGTCCCGGTGCAGGACGGGTCTCGAGTGGAGGTACTCGAAGCCCCAAGCCGCCTGCAGACACACAGTATGCTAATTTTCATCGATCAACACATCGCTAAATTTCAAAGAGAGCACTAGTAGTGTTGCGTAGTGCACGTGTTTGTAGTGTAACGTGGTGTGTGCACTCAGCCGGCCTCACATACAACCGGGCGACTCGCCGCCGGGTTCGCGCCGAGTCGCCTCCGAGTCGCCGCCGACAAAAGGGCGGGTACGCTCCGAGTCGCCTCCGACAAAAAACTGGCGCGAATTTCAAATAGCAAAAGTTGATATTTCTCACTACGTTTTTCTGAGCGCATATTTTTAATCATCAAAATGTATTTACACTTGTAAATAAGTTAAAATATGCTAGCAAAAGCTGGGTGATACCCTTATATTTTGAAATTGATAACTACTATATACTAATGTGGAGAAGCTGTCGGCGCCGGCGCCGGCGCTCACGCCCACGTCGTGGCATGGATGTTGGTAGTCTGTTTGCCTGGGTACTTATAGGTCAGTGCGCGGGATGAGTGATGGTCATCTTCACCTTCGTCAACGTAAACATGATCGTCATCAACCCTCATCGACGTGCATGCAGAAGTACGAGGAAAGAAGACCAGCATCGTGCCAGCGCATGCGCCAACCGAGGATGCGAGCCAAGAAGTTCCTGCGCTACACGATGAAGAGGGACATGGAGTTTGAAGGCATGGTAAGGCGGGATGCCCGCTGAGCGCTCTGTTTGTTGAAAACAAGAAGTCGTCCGTCTTCTCTGACGGTGCGTCATTCGTCACCGGAGAAGCGTGCGCGTTGTGCCGGCAAGTTCGACCTACTACTCAACCAGCCGTGTCTGCTACCGCCTTACGCCCACATCGTCGCCGCCCTGATCTGCATGACGGACCCATAAACCATGAAGTAACCTGAGTGATTACGTGTAACAATGTCATCATATACGTGTTGTCACGTGGATGCCTTGAAAGCGGTACAGTTCTTGTTTACATTACAAAACACAGATGAAAGATCGATTAATCGCATTTCGCTTTCAAATCATACGAAATCGGAGGATTGTCGGCGGCAAGTCGGAGGCGACTCGCTCGCTCCCAAAGACGGCCCCGCCCACTTTGGGAGGGTGCCAAAGTGGGCGGAGACCGTGTTTTGTCGGAGGCGACTCGCCCGCTTGTACGCTTGGCGCGCTGACTTTTTCTTGTATTATTTGTATTTTTCTTGTATTTGTATATTTCACGATTTTGTTTTTGAGTATGTTTGTTATCATCAATGGATTGTTGAGATGTCTCTGTATGATGATCTGGACGACTTTCCCTCGTCTGCCGCTCCTTCCTCGAGCATACCCGCCCCGCCCAATGAGCCGGAGAAGAAGAGTGAGTTACTTGTTTGCTTTACTGCATAGCTATGTGGTTGTACATACAGAATCTGATACGGGAGCAGCGAGTGCGAACATCACGATGAAGTTCCTGCAGTCACAGATGCAGAAAAAGCGGCCCGCTCCGCAGACGTCGGTAAGTTGGAGTCTTCTTTATAATTGACATGTAGCATTCGTTGTTCAGTCTCGACCTAGCGGTGCTCCACCGGTGGCTGATCTGTCCACTCGCCGCATCACCAATCTCATCCGGCCCATCAAGGCTGTGCCCATCACAGAGCAGTCCACGCCCATGTTCATTCCCAAGACCGCACTCGAGGAGAAGGTATGCGTTTACATGCATTGTTTACATATTTTATGTATTTCTAAATTGTCAGGTGACGATGTTCGGTGAGATCGAGTTGGAGAACGAGTACAATCCGTCGCAGCCGAATGACTTCATCACGCACAAGCGCAAGAAGGACGAGCGAGAGGCCAAGGCAAAGGTCGGCACTAAAGTTATTTCTCACATGTCATGTCTGAACGTTGAATTTAAATAATGTATGAATAACGTTTTCTGTGCAGATAGCGAAGGAGATCGCTGACCGTTTGGCGAAGGAGCACCGGGACGAGGAGAAGAAGCGAGAGAAGGGCGCTGCCATCGCGCCGCCCACTGCACTCATCGACTCCACCCCACCCACACAGGTAGGCTTCCTTGTTTGGCTTGTTATCCACATTTGGTTTCCAGAGCTTTGCCCCTCCGCCGTCTTCCACAGCCGTCTTCAAACCTCCGTCGTTCCTACCTAATCTCGCAGGTGTGATCTTCTTCATATTTTCGTGTCATGTGTCTTCTGCGCAGTAACATGATAACATGATCATCAATACTAATGCTTCTTCAGGTTCGGGTTCGTCGAAGGGTCTGGGCGTGGCTGCGAACATCATGAGCAAGTTCGGGTACAAGCAGGGCAGCGGACTGGGCAGGGCGGGGCAAGGAGTCACCGAGGTGAGAACACCACAGCCAGTCGGATTCACAGAATACGGTGAAGACACGTAGACAAATGTTTGTGTCTAGGCGATCTCTGTGGAGAAGGTGGGGCGCGCGGGCGGAGTGATCAGCGGAGAGGAGACGAAGATGGTGCCTCCCTCGATGGGGGGAGTGCCCGCACCACCGGGTGCGGGCGGAGTGCCTGCCGTCGGAGGGGGCGGAGTCAACATGGCCGAGGCAATGAAGACCGCCACCAAGATACTCATGCTCACTGTCAGTCCTGATTCTGATTCGCTCTGGTTTACTAATCATTGATTTCAGAACATGGTGGTTCCGCAGGACGTGGACTCTGAGTTGGAGGGCGAGATTCGCGAGGAGATGAGCAAGTACGGACAGGTCGCCTCGGTCGCCGTACACACGGTAACGCCTGCTTGGTTATTTTGTATACGCCACCGTCTACCTTCCAGATCTCATCGGCACCGGAGGACGAGGCCGTTCGGATATTCGTCGAGTTCACCAACCAGGCACAGGCCATCAAGGCATTCATTGTTCTCAACGGAAGGTGGGGTATTGATTGATTGATTCATTGATTTTTTGCTTCGCAGGTTCTTTGGCGGTCGCGCGATCCGCGCCAAGTTCTACCCGGTCGACGATTTCACTTCCAAGAACTTTGAGAAGTAGACTAGACTGTAGTCAATTGTCTTATCAGTCATCGATCAGATGCTCGCATGTTGTTTACAAGTGTGGTTGTTGAGCTGTTGATGATTTCGCTTGGTTGCGATGATTTTTTATATAATAAATTAATTTATACTAGTTCGATCGTCCACCGAATGTCATCGCAAGTGAGGTTGGGTATGCCGATGTGAATATCTATGTAGTATTTCTGTTGATATCGATTTATATTAGCTTTCAGAATGACGTCAGAGACCCTTCGTGTGGAGCAAGTAGATGCGCGAATTCTGGACGGAGAGATTCGATCGATGATGGCACGACAAGTGGAACTGCTCGCCCACACACTACCAGTAAGTATCGATTTGAAACGCATTCACAAACGAAAGACCCCAAGTCTTCGACGACAGTCAGCAAGGCATCTACAGTCGGCTCCATCCAATTATCAAAGGTTTTCAGCTTAACAACAACCATTATAAGAGCACTGGTTTATTGAACTGTGAGGTATTCAAGGGTTGTACTCGATGGGGAGGTTCTTGCGGCGGACCATTCCGTCGCCCTGGAACCACTCGCGGCGGAAGGTCTTAGCGGCGCCGTCGGGGGTGTTGGTCCACTCGATGGTGATGCGGTCGTTGTTGGTGTCCTCCTGACCGTACTGGAACGCGTCGCAAGAGACGGCCATCAGCACGGCCTCCTTGGGGTCGAGCACTCCGCACGGCGGGTCGACGCCGAGGCGCTTCATGTTCGTGGTCTTGATGGCCCATCCTATGCGGCGACCTCCGGCGTTAGTGATCTGAAGAGATGAGGTTTAGAGTACTGTAGATTACAGTAGTCGAAGGCAGCTCACCTTGATGTGGTAGGTGTGCTTGTCATCGTAGGGGGCGTTGAAGACGATCTTGGTACCCGGCTGGGTGTTGATATCTCCGGGAGGGACGGACTGAGCCATGGTGAATGGATGCCGGCAGCCCGCCGCGCCCCGCTTTTGTACGCGCGAGACGCATGCAAATCAGCGAGACTCGCGCAATTAGCAATGCGAGCCAACTTAAGCAAATGTATTGTGATTGCGATGAATTGGAATGGGAAATGAGGCGGTTTGCGAGGTGGGCTGTTTTCGGTGTCAGCGTCGCGTGTGCTGGAGAGGACTGCGAGCGAGATAGAACTAGCCATCGATGCCGTCCTATGGAGCACCCGCGTATACACTGGTACGGAGAGAGGGGGGGGGCGAGAGGGAGAGAGCAGAGAGAGAGAGGGAGAGGGAGAGGGAGAGGGAGATGGAGAGAGAGAAAGAGAGAGAGAGAGAGAGAGAGAGAGAGAGAGAGAGAGATCCCCCTCCAGGCGCGTCTCCCGGCCAGCACGCTGTCGACGTCAAGTACAAGGATTACCCGCGAGAAAAGGTTAGTCATACAGTGTGCTCTGACCTTTGTATGATAAGGTATTCTTCAGGTGGCCGTCCACTTTGTTCTCGAAGTTGTGCTACCGTACTTGTCTCGGCGGGTGCCGGGGAACGGGGGAATGGGACGGGTAGTGGACAAGGCGACTGCAGTGTGGGAGGTGGGAATGAGGAGGGGCGAGATGGGAAGGGTGTGTATTGAGGCTGCGTCGCTGCTCCACCACCTCTCCTTCCTCCGATCCGGCGGACACAGCACACTCCTCGAAAGGGCACTCGACATGCGCGCGTGGAACCAGAGCCCGCCCATGATGGGTACGCATCTCTCTCTCTCTCTCTCTCTCTCTCTCTCTCTCTCTCTCTCTTTCTTTCTTTCTTTCTTTCTTTTTTTTGCCTCTAGCTTTCTCGTACTAGCGTCGTATAGTTACGTATCACATATCACTCGTTCTCCCAATCTGTGAACTAGTATCCGAGTGTGTATAGTTGAGGTCACGTTTTCGGAGAACATGCATTCCCTATCCCTCTTCCTTCCTCTCACTCACTGCTATGCTTTACACAACGTCGTGCCACGGCAGAACGAATCGTCCCTATTTTTTTCCCGCTTCTCTCTCTCATATCTTTCAAACTGCCAAGGTGCAGTGTGCAGTCTACGCGCCCTTTCTTTGCTTCCTCATTCGTGAGCGGATGAGTGATAGGGAGATCAGAAATCGTCACTCACTCTTGTCTCCAGTGGCATCGCATGTCTCGCATCTCTCTGTTTACCTGCCGCCTGCCACGCGGTGTCTCGTTTCAGGAGCGGTCAACTTCGAGTCGCAGAACCGGGAGCTGCTGTGGCACGCATTCCGAGACGCGCTGGTGCTGGCGTGGCCGGTGGCAGTGTGGGCAGCTGGGAGGGCGAGGAGGGGAGTGGGGGAGACGAGCGAGACGGACTGCGCCCTCTGTGCCCGGCCACCCACGGCCGCCCTCCGCACCGACTGCGGCAAGGCCGTGTGCTACGTGTGCTGGAGTGGCAAGCAGGGATGTGTCTGCGGAGGCGACTGCCAAGCCAAGCCCATGCGCGCAAGGTGTAGGGAGTGAGGGGTTGCGAGTGGTCCTGTGATATGTACATAGATAAAGTGTGATAGCATATGAATCGATCGAGTAGTGATGCTTATAGTGACGAGCGAAAGTCAGGTGGTGGGTTGGGTTAAAAACACGGCTGTGAACCGGAGACGAGCTAGACGAAAAGATGGGAACAACACGAACAGGTGACATGACCCCACAGCATTCCCACCTCAGCGACTAAAACACAAAGAGCGCGCACCGCGGTTTACTCGTCTTTACAAACTGTACATAAACGGCATAGTCGTCAACTCATAAATAGCGAGTACACATGTGGGGGAGAGAGATGTGACTGAGAGAAGAATGGGTGTGTGTGGGTGGATGGTTGTACCGTGTTGATGAAGGGTAGATCCGTAGATCGGGCGGGTAGATCAGTTCTCGTCCTTTGCTCCGGCGGACATGGCCGTGGTGGCCATCATATAGAGGAGGCCCATCAGACACAGCAGGATCAGCACGTTCACTACCAGGATGATCGTGTTCTGCAACCAACACAGAGTCAGCGAGCTCATGGAGGCAGCCATTCTTACAGAGTTCAATGTTTTAGCAGTTTATGTTCAGATGCGATTTGACTTTCAAAAACTGGACGAATCGAATAAAACATCAAAAAATAATTAGATAGATCTCAAATCTACAGTATACCAAAAAAGGATAGGATATGGTACCTTGTCGAAGTGCTGCTCGGCGACCTCGACAATGGACTGCTTTCGGCTGGCGGGACGCATGGTGGATACAGGGGGATCGAGTGAGGGGATAGGGGGAGGAGGGGCCGATCGACACTCGACCCGCCTCTTGTTTTCTCACCCACCCTCCCCCCGTTCATCCCATTTCTCAAATCTCATTCAACAGAGTCTGCAGAGTGATGGCAGTGGGAAACACATCGATAAACACGGCTCGGAAGGCGTTTACTACCCGCGACGGGAACAATTGTCGAGGGAGGAGAACGAGTGCAAGGAAACAAGTGACACAATCTCACGAAGAACGCTCAGGAGCGACATACGTTACCTAGAATCTCTCAGTTACTAAACAACAACGCAAGTACAATACGATCGCATAGAATGGGAAGGATGAGTGGATAGTCAGGCGTACTGTTGGACTTGCTTGTCTCCCGATTCCTCGGCCACTTCCTCCTTCTTGGATCCCTCCTTCTTCTTGTCGCCCCACATGGTGTACATGTCAGTGCGACTACGCGCCGCAATCTACAATGAGGCGAAGAGGAACGATAGAGTCAGCAGGGTCGGTTTGAACGCATACCTTGAGTGCGGTTCCCCTCGCCAGACCACCACTCTTCTCACCCAGCGAATACAGCGCGTCTTGGATAGTGTCCGCCAGCAGCTTGCGCTTCTACAAATACCAATTTCACAATACGATATATTTTCAAGTGTGATGTGATAGATTCTGCGATTCTGACCATCACCAAGGATCACTGGTGCAACGTTGCGTCTGTGCAAACGGATCTTTAATGAGTGGACGCGGAGAGTAGGAGAGTACACACCGGCTAACCCCCTCTCTCACCTCTCACATATCACTTTGATATTGTGATGGCAGAAGGGATATCATGGATAACACGCGTGCGGGGCTAGTGCAGGGAAAAGAGGCAAACATTCGAATGAAATCGTCAGGTTGAAAACACCACATGTCCCTTCTGTCGACACTACGTGTTATCGACACACTTTCCGATGGATTACGCAATTACACGTACGACGACATTCACTTATCTCCCACCTGTGTCTCGTTTTCGGTGAGCTCGTCAGCCCTCTCTCGCAGCACAGCCGTGTCGATCGGATCACCAAACACCACACTAACTGTCTGAAAGAAAACGTAAGCAACCATGCGGGTAGGTACTGCTCACCTTGCCGAAACTGGGGTAGTAGGGCGCCGTCTTCGGCCACACCTGTAATCAATCAATAGCATTCAAACAAACAGAAAAGCAATAATGAAGAACTCTATGTACCTGATCCATTCCGTTGATCCATAGAGGGAGGACGATGGGCGGACGGACAGAGTCTGCGATCAGACGACCCACGCCCCACTTGATTCTGATAATGCAACACATATACACATAAAAGGAATGCGCATACCGTATGGGATCTGGGGTGACCTTTCCCTCGGGGAAGATGTGCACCCACTGATTCTCGTTGAGCATGTCAACACTGAAGTTCTGTAAGCAGGATGTGAGAGGGGGAGGGAGGAGGGAAACTTACCATGCCTTGCTGGTAGACACCCTCGCCGCGAACGCACGGCACGCAGCGACCGAGCGAGAAGATGCTGAAACAAATATTCAATCAACACATCGTGGACAGAATCTAAAGTAGCTTCACACACTCGGTGTGCCACTGCTTGCTGAAGCAGATGTTGTGCGCGGCGAGGGTGAACCGCTGCCGGCCGATGTTGCGCAGGAACACCCGCCATGACAGCATGCCTACGAACATATCAGATATATAAATACTAAAACAAACAGAACAAACTGACTCCATACGAGGGGGTCGTCGATGTTGCACCTGTGGTTGGCGACCGTGATCAGCGGACGGGAGGTGTCCTCCAGTGCCTTGATGAACGTGTCCTTGTTCTTCACAACCAACTTGTTCGCACCTGTAGCAAAGTGTTTTGTTACAGGTGCCACAATCATGCCACAATCATGTATCTTTCCGGAAGGAACAACTGTTTCCAGCAAGTAACGAACAACCCGGAGGATTTACCTCCGATGAACATGAGTCCGGAGACGCTCTTGACGAAGCACATCATGGCGTATGACTTGGCGCGGTAGAGGGCGGAGACGTGCTTGGGGAAGGGCCACGCGTAGCGGAATCCCTCGAGGGCCGCCGAGCGGTCCACCGGCGCGCCTCCCATCACACCCCGCCGGCTACCCACTGAAAGGTAGAAATATACACAGGCAAAGAAAACATAGCTAGAAGAATCGAACAACAAACATTGATTGAAACTATACTACAAACATTAACAAAATATTTAATATTGAATGAAAAAAGAAATTGTGCATTTATCAGTATTTCACACGCACACTATGCAATACACTATGTGACACTTATATGATGTTGCCTTTTTATAGTCGGGTTGGATCCTATATGCCATCTGTGACATTTCACATGTTGTGCAGTTTCGTGCAACACAACGTGTATATCTTCAAATATCCAAAACACTTTGTGAGAGGGAATCGAACTCTTGGGCAGCTCACAACGATCGCGCGCTGGTGGCGCGCTCTACCACTGCGCTGCGCCATTGAGGGGGCTCATACTGAGAGATAATAATAATGTTTATCTGCCGTGACATAACATACACGAATAAGTGAATATAGCGGATCATTATGAATCTCGCAGATATAGTTGCTCGTTATCTCTCATCATTGTACACTGAAGAGGCCAGTGGAGCTAGATGGGCTCTCTCTTCGATCTCTCAACCACTGCCTCTATGGCGCAGTGGTAGTGTGCGCCGCCATAGCATAATCACCGCGACCTGTCCGCGGGTTCGATTCCCACTCAAGACAGCGTTTTGGATAATTTGATGACATACATGTTGTGTTGCACAAAACTGCACAACATGTGAATTGTCACGGATGGCATATAGGATCCAATCCGACTATATGCACATTGATTGTAAGGGAAAGAAGATAATACTCTTAAGCAGCTATTAAGTTCCCAAAAATACAAAAAAATAATGTGAAATAAATGTCAAAAAATACCGAAAAATGTCTAAAAATGCGAAATAAAATGTCAAATCTAAAAATGCGAAATAAAATGTCAAAAAATATTGTAAATTTTTACAATTTTCGCGCGCCCCATTGCCAAAATGTCGAAAAATACGAAAAAATGTATTTTTGGAAACTTTGTCATTTTTTGAACTTATTAGCTGCTTTAAAAAAAATTCCAAAAAACATGTTGATCAGTCTGATCTTTTTGATACTCAACACTGTCGTCCTTCCAGGAATGGCGGTGTCAGCTAGTCTGAAGCCTCCTCCGCATTGATTGATATGATCGAATCTCTGTTTCCCGCCTTAACCGGTGTGATTGCGAAATAGAGGAGAGAAAGCGCCGCGCACACTCATTTGTCAACTCGCCATGTGTGTTTTTCTTACTTTTTTCTGCTAGATGTTTTTTCTTCCAATTTTTATTCGTGAGTACGAAAAACTTCAATTCAATTTTTCAGATGGCAGCATACCCGTCTGTCAGTGAAGTAAGTGTCCATTCCTCTGTTTGTGTTTGGTTCAGTTTTTATTGCAGACGAAGTTCTCCCTGTTCGAATCTCTCATCGACGACTGTCACTGGGAGATCTTCGCCCATCTCGGAATAAAAGTGGGGTTATATTTTATTTCTATATAGACTTCTTTCATAGGATCGCAACTCTCTCCGCCGAGTGTCCCGCCAAATGAACGCGCTGTGTGTGAGAATGAAGAAGAGGCGGTACGAGGGAAGGGAAGATCTAAACATTACTCTCGAGGAGGTTGGTACACTATTCCTAATGTATAGAAAACGGCCTGTCCGTTCGTCTGTCTGTCTGTAAGTGACGCTCATGCGGCGCTTATATATGAGACGCACCGGGTTAGCACTTTCTCAGCGTAAGCATGTGATTGCGAAATCATCCCCACGATATTATTATAATTCATCTGATTTTGTTTAGAATTCTGATGCCGGGAGAGTATACTTGAGTGTGTCTTTTGGAGGCGAGAGCGTCTCCGCCTCCCACTCCTACAACAACTGGATCTCTGCCAACTACACTCATTCTGCCAACTACACTCTGTCACGCAAGATTAGTCAGTGTTATTTTCATTGGTTTACAATAACTCAAAATACAGGCGACGCGTTGCTTCGTCTGTGCACCGCTGACTCTCCGGTCACACACGTCACTCTCACCACTGAGCCGTGTATGCTGTCAGGAGTGAGTGGAATCGTATGTCGCAAATCAGTCAGTGTGCCTTTCAGACGTGCACGTACCCGATGAAGCTTACGCCCTTCCTCCTTCGTATCTTCTCCTATCTGCCGCACCTTCGATCCCTCACTATCATCAACGTCGAATTCACCTCTGACTCGTGTATGTTATGTCCTTGTGATTCCACTGTAGTCTCTGTTTCAGACACACGCTGTCCACCCATCCACCAACCAGTCGATATTCATATCGACAACACTCACATCGATGCGCATATAGGGGTACGTTTGCGAATGTATATATTTCAATTTTCAGTTTGAATGGTTCCCTATTTCAGCCGTGGTATCGCGTCTTCCGCAACGCAACTCTCTACTGCGTAGACTGCATGCTGGTAGGCGTCGTAGTCTAATTTTCTTCCTTTCTTGTAGTTGTATATCAGATGTTTTGATTTTCAGGAGGACATTCTGCCGCACGGATTCAGTATCGATAGGGCTGTCGTCACGTTTGTGAGGTGAGCATGTGATGTCATGTCTGTCAAAGTAGCGTGTTTGAGTGGGTGGCGCGATGTGCGGGAGATGTTCGAGTACAACACGCAGCTGTTCGCGTCGATCAGTCGACTCGACGTGCGAATCGAGAACACAGATGCGCGAGGCGTGCTCATCGGAATCAAGAACATGCGCAATGTAAGTCTCTTCCTCCCTCTCCCTCTCACGCAGTTAGTTGCAGCTCCGTGTGGTGTACATGGAGGTTTATGACAGGAAGCACACCTGGCCATCCACTCAAAAGCTGCTTCAAGGTGAGATCATTATTTCGGTCTCTTATCTCGATAGTTCTCATTCTCATTTCAGAACTGCGTTGTGAGAAGCTGGTTCTGCGTGCCATGTGGGATCGTTATCGGGTGTACGAGGAGGAGAGTGAGGCCGGTCTTTCTGCCGCCCATCTCAAGGCGGTCCGATCTAGCAACAAGTGGGTGAGGGAGAGGAACGGACTCTTCTCCGCACTGCTCGCTGCCACTGGCGCCGACGAGAGCGAGTAGCGCCTCGAATATTCGAATGTTGTTTTGATAAGTATATTTTTGTATATATCGTTGAGATATACAGTTGTTGGTTCTTTCGTAATTTGTTAGCAACATCTGTCGTGTTTCCTACTTATTATACACTGATGTCTACCTGTATCCCCCGGCGTTATCATACCAAGATCTTGGCCCTACTGCATGCATCCATTCACATTGGTGTGATTGCAATGTCATGAACAGCTTTAACGAATCCGGATAAATCTCTAAAAATTCTCACTTCTTAAAACCTTGATAGGCTTTACTGATTCGACCTGATTGCACGGGGCGCGGCTTATTAGTGGCAAACGGTGCACAGTTTCAATGCACTTGAAGATGACGAAAAGAATGGAATCACAACAGAGAAAAAAAACTCTTTATTTTTCTTCTCAACATATATCATAGAAATACAATTGAGTGTACTGGTAATCACATCAAATCAGATGACACCGGATCATAGTACAAGTACTCCAAAACACGCCTTCATATTACGAGATTCAAAATGCATCAATAAATATCGCGAATGACACCAGTAAACGAATAAAGCCTCTCACAAAACGATACACACATTATGTCTATAGTGAAATCAGAATTGTATGAAACTCTTCGTCTCGTTTCCTTAGCCAGTGGAGACGGCCCGGGCAGACGCGCGCGGCTTCATTGCCCTCTTCCTTCCTACAACTACAAATACACACAATCGAACAATCGACATCTGCGTCCACCCACCCATCCCTCCAGTCTCTCCCTTCACATCCCTCTTCGCCTCCTTCTCACTGCCACGGGGACTCTTCTTAGTCTGAAACATGTGACGATAAGCTATTAAAAACAAAATCATAATAGTTTTACCAAACAACATGATGAAACTCCACGTACCTTCTTCTCGTCCACCTCTTCTCCACCCTCGTCCTTGTTGTGTGTTCTCTTGGCAGCGCGGCCGGGAGTGACTCGCTCGGTCCTCGCCTGCACCTCTCCGAGGGGCTTGCGACTGCGAGTCAGACCGGGCTTCTGCAATCACAAATTACATCACTCCCTACCTTCCTCTCTCCCTTCCCACCTTGCCTCCCTTCTTCCTCCGGCTCCTCTCCTCCCACTCAGAATCGGACTCCGAGGCCGCCGCCCTCTGTCGTCTCTGAACACGATCACTACTATGAACTACGAAAGAAAAAAACTCATCAGTCCGATTCAATTCACTTACTCACCTCGTAGTTCTCCACAGCCTTTCTCAGCGACTTCTCCACCCCGCCAAAGTCCGTCGTCCATTTCTGAAAAAAAGAACAGACAATCTCAATCAATCGATCAAATCAAATCAAATATTTACTTATCCAGAATCGCATTTTCATGTCCATGAAAATCAATCGATACGTTCAAATAATACCTCCTCCTTGTTGGCCCAGTCGGTGAGTCTGTCGACGAGTAGACGAGTACCCTCGAGGACAACCGGAGAGAGGGCGGTGTCCTCCGCCACAGCGCCTCAATTCGACTCTCTTTCTCTCTCTTTCTCTCTCTCTCTCTCTTTCTCTCTCTCCCTCCCACTCACCCTTGACCATGTCGAGCAGCCAGATGCCTGCGTGAAAGTGACAGTGCTGGAAGGTCGGCAGGCGGTAGATCGGCGGCACCTCCATACGCTCCTCCAGGTCATAGCCAGCTCTCAACAATGAACATAGAGAAGGAGAGAGAGAGAGAGAGAGAGAGAGAGAAAGAAAGAGAGAAAGAGAGAAAGAGAGAAAGAGAGAAAGGGAGAAAGGGAGAAAGACAGAAAGAGAGAAAGGGAGAAAGAGAGAAAGAGAGAAAGAGAGAGGGGAGAGAGCGAGAGAGCGAGAGAAAGAGAGAGGGGAGAGAGAGAGGGAGATAGATAGTGAGAGAGAGAGAGAGAGAGAGAGAGAGAGAGAGAGGCTCACCTGATCTGCGTGGGCAGGCAGGGTGTGCATAGGAATGCCCCGTTGATGACGGCGCTGTCTTCCGGTGAGTACACGGCGTGCAGCCATCCACTCGACATCATCACACACTCGCCCTTGCGCAGCACAACCTGTCATTGATTACTGCCCCGCCCCTTCAGGCCCCGCCCACTCACCCGAATCAGGCCGTGTAGTTTGTGTCCGAGCCACTCCGTCTTGTCCGTCTTCTGGTAGTCGCACAGAGCGTCCAGGTTGGCCGGAGTCGGCGGGGCCATGTAGAGGTGTTTAGTGCCCTCAACAACATGAGCGTGATCGATCGACTCGGGAGAGAGAGAGAGAGAGAGAGAGAGAGAGGGAGAGAGAGAGGGAGGGAGAGAGAGACCTCGTGTACATAGAACCAGCTGGACGACGCTCCGAAGTCGACGTGAAAGTCGGTGTAACAGCCCCGCATCGTCACCAATACGTACTTGTCTATCTCAACCACAGAAAGTTATATCAAAACACAAAGTACAAACTACTCTCCAACTCACCGTTGGCTTGGACGCTTCCAGACCGAGGCAGTCCACTGAAACAAACCATCTCACCTCCCTCATCCCTCTTCCTCCATACTCACCATCTGTGACGTCAGCATCTGACCAGATGCGCTCCTCCCATGATAGATTCGCGGCGAACGTCGGATGCGCAATCGAATCTCCCAGTCTCAAGCGCACGAATCGATAATCGTTTCATGGAACGTGGCATACACATACATTGTGGTGCGAGATACATACGATTAGTAAGAGTTAGGGCTGTACATTTACATATAGAATTATGTTACATACAAACTTTAACCCACTCTGATCCGACGCAGTCGAGTGAGAGCAGGCTGAACATGCTGCGCGGTTGGGGGGATTGGATGAGGGAGATGAACTCGGACTGCTTCATCCGAACGACAGACTGGGAGAAGACCGACGACGCAACCACGCGACGATCCTCGCCTAGACATACAAGCAATATTCAAAACACCAATAAAAAGGACACAAAACACAAATAGATGAATATATCAAGTCACCAGTGAGCTGGAGCAACTGAGGAATGGAGAGGTGGAGAGGCGGCACTCGCATACCCAGATGAGAGACGTCGCGGACACGGTACACCTATGATGGAGGCTCAATCCACTCCCCCCCTCTCTCCTCCCACCTTGTCCCATCCCTCTCCCCGATCCAGCATCTCCTGGAACGACGCGTTGAACGCGGCCCCGTCCGCGCAGTCGACAAACATAGGCGAACCGGAGCTCAACATGACATCATCGATTAATAGTTCACAATCGACCAATACCAGTCGGGCACGTCTTTCTCCCATTCCGGCATCTCGCCACACCACTGTCTGCTGCCGACCTGCATTGGCATCGACTGAAAATGAGAGTATAAAAATAATCGATAATTACATATCAATCCACCAACAGCAAACCCACCTTCTCATCGTCGTTGTAGCAGTCGATCCGGTGATTGGCTAGGATCGGCTTGACTGGAATGAAACGTGTTCAAGCAGTCGATTGGAGCGGAGAGGGGAGGAAGGGACTCACGCGGGCTGTCGCCTGCGACGACGGTGCACTTCCGACAGTGATACTGCGACAGGTCAGACAGCCGCCACAGCCGCACTCCCTCGCACCTGCAACGGACAACTAACCACGTGGGCAGTATTCACGTAAAATCAACGAATATGACATTAAAACATGCGGTAAGAAAAAGATGGTAGATGAACAAAACGTGCACGGTACCCTGTGTGGAAGGCGTGTGCGCAGTGTGCGCATCGCACGCCGGTCCTCGCCTCCTCCTGCTCCTCCGTCTCCTCGTCAACCTCTCCCGCATACTCCACACTCGCGTCAACCTCCTCGCCCGGCCTGCAACCGGAGCGGTACACACGAATACGGGTAGACACATACGAGAGAGAGACGTACGAGAGAGACACATACGAGAGAGGCACATACGAAAGAGTTGGTACGATGAGTAATAGGATGAAGTAATGTGGAACGAACAAACAATGGCTCACTGGAAGAATGTGTCGATGGGGAGAGCGCAGGTAGCACATGTAGTAGGTAGAGTGTCCGTGTGTCCGGATGGCGCGACGTGGGCGGAAGGCTTGGAAGACGGGCGGCGGCGGCGACGCGACCAACCGCCCATACCTCAATTGACAACGAACAAGTCGACGACACAAAAACAACACCAAAAGACCGACCGCGAAAATCTAGCGCGCGGCGAAATGACAAATTTCGCGCGGTCGTTGATTTTGACGATTTCTCACAAACACACACGAACGCACTATGTACTTCGACCTCCCACAGCAGAGTCACTATACTCCCTCTACTCGTCAATGTATTTATTTGTATTACTTGTTTGGCTTACCTTTCGAAATTGTAGAATTATGCGACAATGTAATTTCTTATCTTTGTCCGTGGATACCAAAAAAAACTTCATTCGACTCATTTCAGATGGCAGAAGACCCGGCTGCCATGTCATTGAAGTTTGTGTGAAACCTCTGGTGTGTGACTCTTCTTATTGCCTCATCGACATCTGTCTCTCGAAGACGTTCTCTCTATACGACATATCTACATCAGTATGATGTTACTCATCTTGTTGACTCCAAATTGTGGTGCAATACTGTAAATTTGTTATAGAAGCCATTGCATTTACTACACACGTGATTACATATCGTGTACCTGTACAATACATACAATTATCATCCCATTCCACTATGCACAATCAATATGTAGTCCAAACAGAGACAAGGTGACAGGCCGATATTTAATGTGCTAGTGCTTTATAGCTGTAAAACGCCTGCCCTCATAAATTGACAACCTAGATAAATAGTCGTGTGTGAGTGCGACTTGGTCATTCCGTCATGTCTACCGTATACAGTAATGTGCTCTCCAATTCGGTGGAGAGAGAGACTATGTGGATGTATGTGATAGAAGGAGCCTTCATATGTCTTTTCAATGCTATCATCACCACCAGACTACTCCTCACTCCTAGTCTGAGAGCGCAGAAGGTAGGAAGAGAGGGAGGGAGGGAGGGAGGGAGAGAGAAAGAGAGAGCGATTAATTATAATTCCTGCTCAGGAGTACCTTCTTCTCGCTGGTTGCATGCTATTCGATGTTCTATTTGGTGCCACCTACCTTCTCACAGGTGCAATGCGCATCATTGTTCTGCATCGGTATACTGGATGTTTGTTATTTTTGGATGTAAAATATATTACTTTTCTCTTTCCAGATTTGCCGGCGTATTCGCGATGGGAATGCCTGATGACCCCTCCACAGTTGATGTTCACGCTCATCACACCTGGAGCAGGTACTGTACCTCTCTCTTCCTTTCTCTCTCTCTCTCTCTCTCTCGCTCTCTCTTTCTCTCTTCATTCTCTTTCTCTACACACGTTCACACAGGCTACCTCATTTTCGTTACATCTCTCGACAGATTATACTGTGTCTTCTTCCCACTCCGCTATCACAGACACAGAGCACCGTATGGGGTATGCGAGAGTTGCTCATCATCCAGTTTCACACACCCCTAGGCGTGTTTGCTTCTCGCTACGTATGCTCTCGTCGTTGTCACACTCATCCCAGTCCTCTATGCCACATATTTACAAGAGGACATTACTCGCAGAAACGTTAGTGTAAAAACGTTTCTTGTTTTGCGGCGACAACGAAAGAAACTTCGTTTCTTTTTCAGCATGCGTTGACGTGTCACGCCGTCCCCATCCTCCAATTCAACATACTTCGCATGATTCGCATCGCATCCTCGCTCTTCTCAGCCATTGCTTACGCGATTGTGTTCGTGAAAATGTACTTGGTACGTGTGGACAAAACAAAACAAAACAAACAATAAGAAAACATTTCAGATAATGAACAACGACCGGAAGTTTGCCAAAGTTTCGGTTGTTTCGATCGGCTCAAAAAAGAACAGCGATCGAAAGATGTTGCGTATGTGAGTAAAGGGTTATTATTTCTATCTAAGATGTGATTTCAGGACTCTCACTGTAAGCCTGATAGCTGCCAACACTCTCTGCATGTTCACTATACCCGACCTCATAATGGTTTTTACAAACGTAAAGAGTAATTGGTTTTATGTAATGAACCTCAACAAGGTTTGTGAACACGTGCTGGAAAACAATTACGAGAAGTAGAATTAATTTTATAGGGTACGATAAACTGTGTCATTTTCCTTATAACGCAGAAAACACTCCGCAACTTGCTGTTTTCATGGGGAAGAGGAACGCACTATGTAACGTTTCAGTCATTCCATGTTTCTCAACGAATTAAGTTTTTTTCAGTTCGATTCAACGAATGCAAACGCAAACCGTCGATCGAATATTTTCCCCGATTTAAAAACTTTACACCGATACTGATTTATATTCGTATTTAATTTGAAAAATGTAAATAAAATAAATATACTTTCATGATTCGATGTGATATATATATATATATATATATATATATATATATATATATATATATATATATATATATATATATATATATATATATTCTCTTCGAACGCCAAAGGGGCTAATATCATATTGAGAGGTCACTTGGCAATCTTCATTCGCTACCCACTCTCTCCACCTCTCTCACTCACATCGAGCGAAGAGATGGCGTTGAAACGATCAGAGAAGCGAGAGAGCATCCACTTTTCCCCTCCTTCAAACACAACGACGACCATCGGCATACCCACAACATACCCGCGGGATACAACGAACATCAAAGACAATATTTATCTCATCGACACATACGTTTTCAATAGAAAACTACAACATAAACGTACCAACAACGTACAATACACAACATTAGTGCATGGCATGCTATGAAAGAGGAAACTGAAGACACACATGCGCACACATTCTTTCCTCCTGCATCTTCTCAAATGATGTACCTCTTCCACTTCTGCTCCTCCGCTCCAGAGACGGCGAGCATGGATTCGAAGAGTCCTTCCATCGTCCTCATCCACCTTGTGTTCTTTTCCTCATCATCCGAACCCATATCATCCCACACAGGTACCAGCACCCGACGACGGCACGGCAAATCTGAAAAGAATGAAATCAACCCTCACGAAGTCGTGTTTAGTGTAACCTCGCAGCGCCCGTGCAGTCTGTTCCAAGTCGCGCTTTCGCCAATACATCACATCCACCGTCACAGTATCGAGCTGTAATCAAAGAGAGTCAACAACCAACATGGCTATCGGAGAAATGTCCAAAATTACTACCAACATTGCGTATATTGTATTTGTAGAGACATTCGAGAATGTGGAATGGAGGACAACAGCCCCGGATATGAACATCAAGCGAAGAGATGGCGTTGAAACGATCGGAGAAGCGAGAGATCATCCACTTTTCCGCTCCCTCGAACACAACGACGGCCTTGTCAACGGCGAAACCGTGAGGAATGACGACATCCTCGAACAAAGTTATATATAGAAGAAGAAAACAAGGTACCACGAAGCGAGCTTGAATGTGGAGAGTAGCGTTGCGGAAGACTGCGTACCACTCCTGAAACTACGGGAACATAACAAAAACAACATCAAAACAATGAACTGACGCCTAGAGATGGAGGATTGTGAATGTCGATGTGCTGCTTGATTGGAGGACAGTTGTCATCTGAAGAAATGTATTGACTGGTTTTAATCGTCAAGACATACACTTGAAAGGGAAGAACACTTTACAATCGCAGTAAATAGAGCGCAGACGGGGCATCGCAGCAAAGAGAGTGAGGAGAGATGGAATGACACGAACCAACTGAAAAAACAATACAAAAAGTATTTTCTTTCAAACAGAAAATTTACTAACCAGCAATCGAACGTGAGTGATGTGGGAATCGGCACCACAGACACGCTCCAGAGCAGACACTGTAATATAAAACTATAAGTACTAGTAACTATATGAAATAGATACTCACTGATCTGATGTGGATAGCACTCGTTCTTCTCACACTCAAGGCGTTCGTCATACGTTATGTCGACAGACAGACGACGCCCCGCAAAAATGAAGTCCATCATCCACACGCCGAAGTCCTAGAAACGATATATATATATATATATATATATATATATATATATATACGTATTTATCCAAAACACATACCTTTAATTGATACATGATATTGAGACGCTCCTCTCCGTTGAATCGGCAGTTGTGGATCCTCTCACAGAGGGCGTTTACCCGACGGGAAACCAGACGGAGTATCGAACGGGTCTGGGCAAAGAGACAGTAGAGAGGACGTCAGCCAACTCTCACCTCGACTCCCAAATAGGAGAAGATCTCCCGGTGACAGTCGTCGATAAGAGATTCGTAGAGTGAGATACCCTGCAATGTATCTCTATCTCTCTCTCTCTCTCTCTCTCTCTCTCTCTCTCTCTCCAATCTAACCTCAATGACGCCTCGACCATCGTCACAAAGTTTCGACAGAGACATCTGAACATGTGTAACATGGAATGATAAAAAATCGAAAGCCGATATTGTGTACGGAAATGAAACCGATACAAAAACATGTGCAATGAATCAAACGACAGTGATAATGTTTATTAGATGATTTCATATGTTCAGGCATACAATAGAAAAGTATGATCTTAGCTTCACATCATTATGATTGTGTTGTCTTGTATATATTCAGATAAAACGATTCCGGATAAACGATTGATTTTGATGATATTAACGATATCCTGATATAATATATAAGTGTACAGGCAGTGTCCATTCGTTCCTCGCCGTCTCTCCTACCTTCCCTCCTCGGCGCCGGCTGTCAGCATAGCATCGAACAGACTGTCCCGAGCGCGTCGGTCGGTGGACTGAACTCGCAGATCGAGAGAGGGCACGGAAGAGAGCCAGCGGATGTGGGGATGCGGGAGCAGGCGGCGGGAGCGAGTACTGCCGAGAATGAAGACGACTGCCGGTGGAGGGAACGGATTGCAGATCATTCATCTGGAAAGGAGAAATGGTGACGGAAGGCGGATTGCAACTCGCACCCAGTCGGACAAATGGAAGTGCAGTGTCGGCCGCACGAACAAACCATGCTACCCCGAGAACTGCAACAGATCACAATGCAAGTGTCTATCCCTCATACCCACAACTCGGTCGTAACTTACCTGACCGTAGATCTTGGAGACGTGGATATCAATCGGGCGGTCCAGTCGTCTTTCGTCTCCTTGATCGCCAGTTTCTCTCCTCCGAATCGGATCACACATAAAACAAACAAAACTATGGGTGAGTGAATAGTAGTTTGTCAAAAAGGAAACGCGTATACACTTGGCTGTAATGAGATGGAGAAGTGTTCGCCTCCCTCGTGCCGTCTCTTCTCCATCCTCCACACAGGGCGTTCACTCGACGGGACACTCGGCGGAGAGAGCAGCGGGCCTGGCACAACCTATTATGGAGAAAGATGGGCGAGACATACCGTGATTCCGAGATAAGGGAAGATCTCCCAGTGACATGCCCTGGAAACATAAAGGGTCCTCCTCGCTCTATCCCTCTCTCTCTCTCTCTCTCTCTCTCTCTCTCTCTCTCTCCTCTCCTCTCCTCTCCTCTCACCTCCATAGACTCTCCACTACCGTTAGGTGGCGTCAGAGACATCCGTATTTAAATGTAAAAATCAAGTTTCATATAGCAAAACATATATTGGATACGGTAATCAAACCGATGCATCTGCATATGACCATATCACATATCATCATAATCAAAGATTTACTCGTGCAACAGAACAATACAAATACGAACTTAACGTATAATATGAACACAATATCATGAACGTATGATTTCATAAGAGATGAAAAGTAGACAACATTCGCACATCTACTCTTCTATCTCCTCCTCCCCCGTCTCACTGCTCTCTTCCATCTCTTCATCCTCATCCTCGCTCTCCTCCTCCTCCTCCCCACTCCACTCTGGCCAATGCCACTGCTCCTCCTCCTCCGCTCCACTTACAGCCAACATAGTATCGAACAGTTGGTTCCTTCCCTTGGACCACACCTCCGTCTCTTCCTTCTGCCTGTCCCACCGAGGCGCCAGCACGCGACGACGACACGGAACGTCTCAACAAGAAACATGACACCCATATAAGGTCAGGATCATACCTCGGAACAGTGCCTGTTGCAGCGAGTCCATTTCACCTGCATAGCACACCTCCAATCGCACCACATCGAGCTAGAAATACAGTGAATAATCAAAACCCACTCTGTCACTCCACCACTACTCCTTTGTGTTTCATCTCCGTTGTTGTATTCTTGATATCGGCAGTAAATTAATTCAATTCAACTCAACTCTCTCACTCACATTGTGGAATTCGCGGAGGCTGCGGAGGATGGCCTCTCGACGCGAGTAGTAGTTGAGACGGATGTCGAGGGTAGTGATGGAGTGTAGGAGGTGGGGGTAGACTGAGAACACGTACTCGTCGCCTCCCCGGAACACCACCACTGCCTTGTCGACGTGGTAGTCGGCGTGGAGCTGGAGCACACGATTCTGCATCATACACATCAAAGAGAACGACAGCTCGAGCACCATTACCAGTTTGTGAGCCGGGATGTGGAGGGTAGCATTGCGGAACAGAGTGTACCACTTCTTCAAAAACAAAAGTTGTTTATAAAATGATAAAACAAAAAAAAAATGAGGCGATCAACTTACGGCTACAACGGGAGGATTGTAGATGTTGATGGGTCGCTCGATCAAAGGGCAGTTCTCATCTGAACAGAAAGACGGAAGGAAAAGTATGTTGTCTCTCTCAATCAATCAATCAATCAATCGTTGTCTCATGAGTCATAACAACATACAATTGCTCGGAGAGAGGATATGAATATCGAACAGGTTAGTGGCCCCATAGAAGTAGATCGAGCGAAGGCGAGGCATCGATGCAAAGAGATTGAACAGGGACGGAGTCGCAAAATACACCTGAAGGAATACAATGATGGGGAAGAACGGACTAAACGTTATAATTTCACGTGTACTACATGTTAGAAATCATCTTATTCTAGGTAGTTAATTGATTGCGATTATTACAAATCACTTTGTAATTTGTAATTGTATGAAAGTGAAAAAAAACATACGTACGCAAGAATTGGTGTTGAATACAACATGGGTGATGGCGGAATCAGGGTCGCAGATGCGCTCCAGAGCAGGGACTGGATATATACATATCACAACACCACATACCACACCAACACTCACAAATGCGGGCCGGCAGACTCTCGCTCATTAAGAACCCCATCCACTCCTCCAAGGAAAACTCGACGGACAGGCGACGGCCAGCAAACATCAACTCCATCGCGCCACCTTCGAACTAAACATTCACAACATTATAGTATGAGAAAATGACTAACACTCAAGGTGAATGCGATAGTGAGACGCTCTTCTCCGTTGAATCGGCAGTTGTGCATCCTCTCACAGAGGTCGTTCACCCGACGGGATACCAGACGGAGTATCGAACGGGTCTGGGCAAAGAGACAGTAGAGAGGACGTCAGCCAACTCTCACCTCGACTCCCAAATAGGAGAAGATCTCCCGGTGACAGTCGTCGATGAGAGATTCGTAGAGTGAGAGATCCTAAACAACATCTGTCTCTATTTGTCCCTCACTCTCTCTTTCTCTTCTAACCTCAATGGCGCCTCCACTATCGTCGCAGGGTATCGACAGATACATCTAAACAAATGTAAGCAATAATACTGTAACGTTTCTATTGGTAAACAAATAGTGTATACGGAAATAAAACCGATTCATACAACATCTAATGGCAAACAAAATGACAATGAAAAAAACTTTATCCAATCGATAAACCAAAGAACATAACATAAAAAATTATCCACAGTGAATATCTACGGTACACTACGGATAGTAGGTCCAACTCACAAATTATAACAAACGTACCTTTTTCTCGAAACTCACACGGCGGAGAGATGAGTGATGTCGATGGTGCGTGTCTTCCTTTCTCTCTTGTCTCTCAAACTTTCACACACATCGAACCGAGTCAGACTCTACTTGCATGAACAGAAAACACTTAATTATTAATGTATGTATTATATTAAATGATATATAATATATTAGCCATTAACTCCCTTCATCTCAGTCACCGTGTTGTGGCGAGGCGAGGCGTTCGCACCGCTACGCGACATTGGTCGCCCATTCCCAGCTGCGACACGCTAAGCCGGCTGGAGCGGACATGTTCATCAATTTTGTGTATCATCAATGTATCGGAGAAGGAGGCATCAATCTGTTATGAATGCACAATGCTCACATTCAAATACTATGACACATTCTGAATCCACCTCGCCTCAGACGGCCCTTGTGGCGTGTTGCTGCTTGTTTGGTTCCAACTGCAACACCAACACAAGGATTCGCGCGAGGCGAGAAGAAGGCTGATACGTGGAATTATAAACATCAATAATCAAAAATTTTTGAAGTAGCGTTATACAACATCGAATTAAAACTGGAGAGACATATAACAAACGTAACGTTTCTCAACAACAACTTCACGTGCTTCTATTCGCGCGGGAAACGTATATTGTGCAGGCGCGCACTTGTCACTCTGCACAACTTCAGTTTTCACACATGATATTTGTAACGTCTTTCCCGAGTTAACTAAAAAGACTATTGTCGAATCTGGTAGCAACCGCAGATTGTTTGTATTATAGAGAGGTCACTGTGCGTTATGGACAGTGTCCCTGTAAGGAGTCTGTTTGCAACTCGAAACATCTCACTACTCTCTCTCTCTCTCATTCCCCCTGGCAGACGGCACTCCATGTAAACACTGCGTCTTCTTCCCTTCTTCCCCCCGTCCCTCGATCGATGCCTCTACGGTAGGGGCGGGGTCGGCTGGCAGCTACCGTAGCCTCGCACCGCCCGAGGGGGCTTACCCATTACCCGTTCGGCAATCCCCCAGGATCAGTCGTCTCTTTCATTCGCACCCCTCCAACCACCTTGCCTCGCTTGTATTAATCCCGGTAGATCAGAAGAGAGCCCCTAGATCAGAGGAGGCTCAATGGATCCGTTTCACTCTGGAGAGCTGCTGCACCACTCGCAGGTTAGTCCCCACACAGACCTCCGCCCGCCCATCTCCTCACTTTTTGTCGTGTGTGTTGTGAGATTATGAGAGTCTTTGTGAAAAGTATACACTATCGAGGCATCTAATCTTCTTTCTCTCCCCCGCCCTCCTCTAAACACTTTGGGATTTGTTGTCGATTCACGCCGTTCTTCCTTCCCTGCAACTCCCCTTTCAGTTCCAGCCACTGGGCCATGTCAGCTATGACCACTTCCTGTACCCTGTTCCCCTGCCAGCCACGGACGCGGCACTCTCCGCCAAACTGCCCAAGAGTGAGCATCTCCATCTGTCTCCCTCCACACCTTGCTCTTGTAGTCGAGCCGTCTGCGGCGTGTGATTCTCCTCCTGCCTCTCCGACCGGCAGCCAGAAGGGAGTGAAGCCGCGCCGGCAAAGGACACACTTCACCAGCCATCAGGTAACATCTCTCGCATCTCACTTCACCACGCCTCTCTTGTTTGTTGACGCGTTGCGTTTAGAATTTTCCTATTCCGAATGCGTATTACAGTACCCCTGTTTCAGTTGACGGAGCTGGAGAACTGGTTCTCGCGCAACCGGTATCCGGATATGGCGACAAGGGAGGAGATAGCCATCTGGATATCACTCACCGAGCCGCGAGTCAGGGTAAGTACGGTACATGTTCCTCTTCTCCCTTCTCATTCTCCCCCTTTCTCACAGGTTTGCAAATATGAACAACTTTTGGTTTCATGCTTCTCGTTGTTTACATAATTCTTGCAAGCGTTGGGCTTGTAAGAGTAGCGAGGTTTCATGAAAGGACATTTGTTTTGTGATAAGTTGATTATTTCAAATGCCAGAAGTTGAGAAGTTATTTTGGATATGATCTTCTTTTTTGATTTCTCATTCTCTCCCCAGCCGACGCGAGAAGAGAAGAATGCGAGAAGGGAAACGGGCGATAATTACCAATTTGCCCCCCCCCCCCTTCTCTCTCATTCCATTTCATGGCATGTAACAATACGGTGTCACCCCTTCCCCCCACACATTCCATTATCGAGACAGAGGAGGGGGGAAGACATCACATACGTCATTCGCTCTCATTTCGGGAATTCGACAAAGACAATTGTATTTGTGCATTTAACTTGTTGATTGTCTGCTTGCAGGTGTGGTTCAAGAACCGTCGTGCCAAGTGGCGGAAGAGGGAGCGGAACTTCGCCGGCGGACCCGCCACCAGCGACCCCTCAGCCAAGCCACTCCCTCTACCCAGTCAGTCACGCACTCATGTACACTTTCTCAGCAGACAAAGCTATTTCACTACCATTTTTCTATATATGCCATGAATCTCTTCAATCGGGGGGATACCTTTACCTTTACCTTTACCTTTATGCCATGAATGTTCTATAGTCAATGAAAAAGCGATCCAGAGGTTGTATGCAGTGCAATAGGAAGACTAGGGATGTTTGTGAACTGCCTGGTTGCAGGCCAGATGCTCCCCTCGTCTTCTTCCCTTCCTCCCTCTTCCATGCCCCATATCAGCATGCCCAGTATGTCAACCATGACTGGTAAGTCAAATATGACAGTATTACCTTACTAACATCTACTTACTGTGTTATTTCCCTGGAAAACGCTTTCCCGTTTCAGGTAGCATGGGTGGTATGGGTGGAATGTCCCTTCCGGCGACAATCGGATCGGGCATCGGGGGCATCGGCGGATTCGGACAGTCCATCCTCCCCGCAGGCACACCACAGGTACGAAGTAACTGTATTATAGTGTGGTTAGTATCGAAGAATGTTTCGAGGAGACTGACCGTTACCTTGTGGTTTATACCCATGCCAATTTTCTCAATGTTTTTTTCATGTTTTGTTTGTGAACGGATAAATATAATTTCTCTGCAGCTGGACGACACTTCTTTCTACTATCAGTCCTGGCCCTCCTATCCCCAGCCTCGATCCGCATTCAACTGGAACATCAAACCTCCTACCGTATGTTTATTTACTCGTTTTGTTTTCAAGTATACCGATGAGTTGATTTGGTGTTACAAAATGACTTGTTTGTTCACAGGCGCAAACATTATAGGGCGGGTCGTGTGTAAATAAGGATCGCAGTGGGGGGTTGCGCAATGCTTGACACATTAGCATATGGCGGGAGTGCGGTAAAGGGCGGTTGTTTCCGGATGGGTGGGTGGCAAGAGTGGTGCCGCAGCCATAACGGTTACATCACACCAAAGGCAGATGGGAGGGGAGGGGGGGGGAGTCTGCCAGATTGCGCCGCCGCGGGTAATCCACGCACATTTGTCATAGCGGGGGAATGATGGGCGGGCGGGTACGGTAGAGAGAGAGAGAGAGAGAGAGAGAGAGAGAGAGAGAGAGAGAGGGGGGGGATGAGAAAGCGGGCAATTAGACACGGACGCATTCCCGAGGAGGAGAGGGTTTGGGTGGAGTGAGTATGACCTTATAAGAACGTGTTCGAAATCGTCATACGCTTTACAGATAACAATTAGGTGAATCGGAAAAGTTTTGTAAGTTGCTATAAACATTAAAAACCTTTGTTGTTCAAGACAAATTGTTCAGTTCGGCTCGTCGTCCGCGCCTCCTTCGGCCCCTCCTCCACTGCCTGTGTCGAGATTCGAAGAGGACAAGAAGCCAGACTACCAGTGCACATACACCGGACCCCTGTAGACAAACCATTCCATTCCCTCACTCTTCCCGCTCCACTCATCTCTATCTACTTTTCTCTCTCCCTTTCTCTCGCTTCGCATCCACAGTCACTTGCTTTCCTCTTGTCAACGCCGAGATTCAGTTCTTTTTTCATGGAATTTGGTTGTAATTTTGTATAAACATGTCACATATACACGAGATCATGGAAAGAGAGACGGAAGACAAATTCAAAACTAGCTAGCAAAATTCGCAGAGTCGAAAAAGTGACTAACACATAACACAATGGACTTGAACACATAAATGACTGCTCCTCCTTCTCCTTTTCCTGCTCCTCCTCCTCCTTATATGGTGACATTGCCTGCCAGTGCTGCTTCAGCCGCTGCGTCCGCCTCCTCCTCTCTCCGAGTCGCCAGTTCGTAAGAGAGGTGCATCGCCTGAAATATAGTAGCATAATATAGTAACATAATATTGATAACGTTCAAGAAGAAATTAAGAATCAAACAATATACCTCTCCGACGAGAATCATGAGGAAGGTGACGATGAATACGATGAGTGAGAATAGGATGAGGAGGAGTCGATCGAGCACCGTAGCCAGGTACTCCCACTCAAGAGCGTACCTGCAAGGAAAAGACGCGTTTAATCGCCGTTTTCACGCTGTAAACGCATAAAATGATCACTGGGACGCAGCATAATGAAGATGAAGACTATTCTTGTTGTTTTCGTTGTTTCAATATCATACTTGCACATGTATCCTTCTCCTCCCACCTCCTCTTCAACTTGATCTCCAGCAGGCTGTTCTCCGTCGCACTCATCGACAACATCAGAGGCACCACCGTATCCGCGCGAACCTGCCACATTCAAACATTAATTCACATTACCACATTGTATTGTTATAGAATATGTCATGGGACGTCAGCAACGTTCTGTAACTGATAATATATATACATCCACAATTACAATTCCGCTAAAGTACTGTAGATGTACCCACGATATGCGGCTCGTCATCGGTGCTGATCTTGGCGGGAGCGGGGGCGGCAGGCAGACCCGCCTCCTCCTTTCCTGAAACTCTTTCTTTAAATAATGCTTACGTTGCATTACATGAAAACTTGATAAACACGTTTCACAGTCCATATCGTGTTGGAATAAAATGAATGTGTAGAGCACTCACTTCTCATCGATGCGCGGTTGGCGAGCATCTTCCAGTTGCTGCGCGCCTCAACAGCAAGTTCAACAAGGAATCCGTTCATTGTCGACATACCTGCAGTCCCTTGGCGGTGGCATCGTCGGCACTCCTGGCTGAGGGAGGGGGGATGGCTGGCAGGGGAGGGGGGATCGGCTCGGTCGGCGACTTGAGAAGCGACTCCGACGTCCCTCCCACAGTCTGCAACTGATGAGAAGGTATAGTGAAGATATCTCAGAGTCACTACTTTTCTCTTCAGATTCAACAGTTTTTTCATGGAAAATTTTAACATGTCACATACACAGACAAGGAAAGAGAGATGGGAGATGAATTCAACCGTAGCTATCAAAACTCGTTCAATCGTATGTACCTCCTGTCTCTTCACTCCATGAATCGGCGCGTGCTTCACTCGACCGCCCATACGCACCCCCGTCTCCTACAACCGATATGATATAGTTGATTTCGATGTACCGTATACCTGCCACAGTTCGACGAGCATCGTGGGTGGTCGGATGTTCAACCAGCGAGCGATCTGATAAAAAAAAAATGAGTGACGATTTGAAGGATGATTATGAGTTTGTAATTACAGTAGTATATTATGATAAGTAGTATATTATGATATGATTACCTCGTGCTGCACTGTCACCTTATGTCGATTTTGAAACGTAGCGTGTAAACCATAGTGACAACGGAAAACGAGAACGAGAAGAGATTTGAGATGTGGATACCTTATGGAAGAATAGGACTGCGATGAGTGGACTGACGGGTCGGGAGTACATCTTCTGTAGATGAATGTTGAGAATGAACGCAGTGAACAGAGTGCCGATGAAGATGACGAAGATGATGGTGAGGTAGAAGAGACCTGCAAGCAACGACTCTTCACGTCATCCTGGTTTTTGCATTGCGTAGTCCTTATTGGACACAAAAGTGCCGTGCCCTTCACGTGTATTTAATCATCACACATCACAGTTCCAAGTGAAGCAAGTGGCAAAGGAGGAGGATAGATTCCGTCAGAAAAAAATACCCTCTGGGTGCGATACTTCCTCATTGGTGAAACTCGTTGAAAAAAATGAAAATGTTTTTTTTAACACGTCTCCGTTGTACTAACCGAACAGTGGCACATAGTCTGACGTAGTGGGCATCTGTTCGGAGACCATCATCATCAGAATCGACATGGCGAGAAGAGAATCGATGCCCAGAGAAAGCTGAAGTATTGGCTATCTTCTCGTAACACTTTTTTGTAACTGTGAACAAACAAACACCAGGCGGAAAGCGCGTATATTATGCATGAATTGTAAAAAAATGAAAGTACACACTTACCTTCTCTCGCCGCTCAGAAGACGTCGAAGCAGCCGTGAAGAAGCCGGTGACAGCCACCTGACGTCAGATTCTCTCTGTCTCTCCCTCCCTCTCCATATCTCTCTCTCCCTCTCTCTCTTTCCCTCCCTCTCTCTCTCCCTCCCTCTTCTCTCTCACCATAGTGATGACAGAAGTGGGTATGACTAGGTTGACAATGTAGTATAGTGGTTTCCTTCTCACTATCAGAGTCGCTTCCAGCAGCACCCAAGGCTCCGGACAACAGACGAACTTCTCCTCAAATGGGCAAACATGTTATTAGTTTTTTTTAATGAGTTCAGTCTGCAGACTGGAATGATGATTTGGTGAGTGATTGGTGAAATGTGTGAAACAATAACCGCACCTCGACCCTCTTGACTCCGAAGCTCACTACCACCCATTCTTCGTTCGGAATGAAGTTGTCGAGGTTGACAGAGGGGTACTGAAGAGTGATGGGTACGAGAAGGAGAGAGAGAGAGAGAGAGAGAGAGAGAGAGAGAGAGAGAGAGAGAGACAGAGATGGTATAAGATTCTCCGCACCTCCGCCACATAGTTGATATCCGATTTGCTGCTCGTCCAGCTAGATATCACAGATTTACACCTGAACAAAAAAATGAAACAATTTACTACAAAATCTTCATACAATCACACGAGTAAGAAAGAGATAAGTAGAAGAAACACAAAAGATAGGAAGAGAGAGAGAGAGCATAAGAAGAAAACGAGAGAGAAAGAGAGTGGTGGAATGTGATAGACACAAACCGTTGTTCATCATAGGGAAAGAATCGTATATCCAGCTGACAGCTGGTTCGGTACAGGGCTGGGTACATGAACTTGATCTCTGCACCACGCTCGCCCTGCAACCATACCATCCATACGTACGCCTTTTAAATTACATTAGAAATTGAGTCGAAGAATCACGTAGAGCTCAAACTTGTTGAGTAGGTGTGAGGCGGCATACATCATGCGATTGGAACCCACCTTCCAGTAGTTTGTGGTGACGACGACGTTGATGTATCGCTCCGTCTCCTCCCGGTTCATCACCACACTCAATGAAAGAAGTTAGAGGGGAGAAGGTAGAAAAGAGGCGTGACATTAGCATTAAGAAAATACGATGCGATGCACAACTTACAAATCATATTCACTCACCTGTTATACACGTACGTATCGGGCAGCCAAATAGCATCATATGGGAGGATAGTTGTGTTGATCATCCCGTACAAGTTGGGATTCCACCCGAGAAAGTCGTCGTTCCATTTCTAGAAAACAGCTTCCTATCGTTTGAACATCGGCTCACCTGTATTACCCACACGTTGAGGTCCACGTTTTGTTGTTTCTCGTTCTGAAACAGTGCTGTGATGCATGTAAGTAGTGGCTGGTTGTACTTACAATAGCGAGTATCTGGTATAGGCTCATGGAGAATCTGACTTCTGTGGGGACTGCGTGGTCGACGACGGGGCGGACGCGAGGGTCGTACCTGGCAAGCAACTGGCAATCCGGACACCCTATATCCATATGCATACATAACTGTTGTGAAAGCGTTTGTTTTGAACGACCTGTTTCGAACAGACAGGATACCGATGTGAGTTTTGAGTTTTATTGGAACTTTCTTTCTTATGCTTATACAATTGGATTACGAATTCCATAGTTCCATTGCTCACTCACCTTCGACTGTCCATGAGATCCTTTGCCAGTCTGATATGCGGGAGGAACTCGCCGGATTCCGTCATCAACGCATCTCCTCAATTGATGGATTTTCATCGCCATATTGTAATTGTTAATATTGTAATCAATACTTCACCTACTACAGAATTCCGTTGCTTCTCTATGATCAGCTCATATTCCATTTAACTTTTTTGCTCATCATATTCACTCAACTCCCGTCGGCCGGGCTGGTTTTTCGCGGTTCCACAATGGGAGAGACAATATCGCAAAGTGCTCCCGCCTTTTCAATTATGTGCGAGCGCGAGCAGAGAGGAGAGGTTAGTGTGGCGTGGTGCATGCGCGCGGCGTGTATCAACGGCGAATGCCACCATCCACAATGCGTTTCGAAGTCGCGGGTAACTCGCACACAACACAAAGATTGCAGAGGGGATTAGTTGTGACTTTGAGGAAAGGAGAAAGCGTCGCAACTAACGGGCTGCGTGTGTGAGTGGAGTGGAGGAGAGAACGAGGAGTTGGAGAAGGGAGGGAAACATCGGAGGAGAGCCAGCTGGAATGGATGGGGAACAAGTAACACGACCACAAATACATACGAACAAGACAATTGACGGAAGGGGTAGCCGGTGGAGAATAGGTAATAGCGAGGGATGACAAGACTCTCTCCCTCCCTCTCCCTTTCTCTCTCTCTCTCTCTCTCTCTCTCTCTCTCTCTCTCTCTCTATCCACAATAATACCAGCGACAAAGGTGACGCGAGGGTGGCGGGGATTGGTATGTATTTCTGTCAGGGAGAGAATGGGAGGGAGAGGGTGGTGACTGCATATGAAATTGAGAAGTATTTCTTATGGCGGAATCAGATATTCGTTTCGCATGAAAACGGATGAAAGAGAGAGGCGAGATATAGATAGAAGGGGGAGAGTTAGAAGGAGGGATAGGCGAGAGATGACAAGGGCTCGTTCGAAGAAGTGACAACCATGGGTTGGAAGGCATTCCGACCATGAATACTCAAATCGAGTATGAAACAGAGATTATAGAGTGCACGCTGCACGAGAATTAGACAATCATCTGGATAACAATCAGATGTTCGTAGTAGATCGTTCAAATACGAAGTGCATTCATTCATCTATGCGAAAATGAGATTCTCACAAGTACAAGACTCTCACTTACTCCTTTGCTCTCGCGGGGGTAGGAGCATATGTAAAGAGCCCTAACTCAATTCACAACCAAGCTGTCCGGAAGCTATTGTCTCGCGTGGGCCCATGCAGAAAAGAGAGTGTCAAAACAAGAATGGAGCGAGTGAGGGGCGAACCGGAGTGGGGGGGGGGATAGCAAGAGCTGGCATTCAACCAATCGCAGTGGCAGCGCACCCAATAACAGGGCTATCGACGGCGGTCACACACCAACACTCCTGATTAAAACAATCAAGGGACCAGTCGGGGAAGAGGGGAAATGAGAAAGCTGAGCAGAAGGGGGAGGGAGAGGGCAGGGAATGAGTAGACGGGGCAGAAATGTGTGTATTACAACAAAACAACGGACACAGAGAGAGAGAGAGGTGGATAGAGGTCTTTGCATACTTGATGTCTAGTCAACGGATGGTAGGTAATGAATGGACAGAGAAAAGAAGAGAGAGAGAGAGAGAGAGAGAGAGAGAGAGAGGAGTGATTAGTCAAAACGGTCAGAGATGGAGTGACCTGACTCGATTAGTGAGAGAGGATGGAACGGGGATGGGTAGTGCATGGTCACGGCGCAACGACGTTGTTTCACGCGCGATTTTGTCTCGGCGTGTGGCCGTCATTCCATCACGCCACGCTTTCCCCGAAATCGCGCCGCGTGAAATGAACGCGCGGCAAAAGTCTCGAATTCGAGAATCCCGAAATAACGCCCGTGGTAGTTGGAGAAGTCAGAAAATCCCGAAACAACGCCGCCGCGCGTTCATTCGGGATTGCAGAGATGAAGCGACCGGTGGGCCGTGATAATTGGAAAATTATGCAATTTGTTTCGATAATGCCACATGATTTGTCTCATTTCTTAACCGTCTCATTTATGAGAAAGGCAATGAGAAGGCCGTGCATGGGATGCAGGCGTCTCGAAATGACGCGCGATCCCGAACTAACGCTTTCGCGAATCTCGAATGAGCGGCAGCGTGATATCACGCTTTGCCCGTCAAAAATCCCGAAACAACGCGCGCCGGTCAGCGCGCGTGGCATGGGCGTGCAATCACGCCGCTCATTTCTCGCATTCGAGAATCCCGAATCAACGCGCCGCGTTGTCTCGTCTCGAAATGACGACGCGCGTGATCGCGCGTTGCGCCGTGGTGACCAGGCACTAGGGATGGGGAGAGAGAAGGAGAGAGAGAGAGTGGGAAGGGGGGGGAGAGCAGCTCATTTCCAGAAATGGCGCAACAATAGGTCAATGGGAAGCAGCGCGTTCATCGTTCGCTCGACGCTATATTTGCAAAAATGATAGAAAAAAGCGTTCTGTTCTTTCACCTGGGTAGAAACAGTGGCAACACGGTGTGGTATAATCATGCGAGAACCGCCGCTGCCCCCGCACGCTTCACTGCACACGCACCTCGTAAAGAGAAGGAGGGAGGGAGGGAAAGAGAGAAAGAGAGAGAAAAGGTAGAATGGAGAGAGGGAGGGAGGGAGGGAGGAGGGAAAGGTTTCGGGCGAGGAAAGTTCAGTGGGGGTGCATTGGGTGGAAGGGGATGTCCCGCGCATGCCACTTTGCACGTGCGGCCCAAGCAACCTGCAAATTATCGAATCTACTTTCTGGACTATCGAACTTTTTAGTTTATTTTTTCGAAGGTTGTCGGGATATTTGGAGAGAAAGTGAATATAGGATATCCTGTGTTTTTACCTGGATACACACCGCTCACTTTCAGCGATTTCTTGCTATTGTTACGCCATTAAAAAAAGTTCAAGACTTTGTATATAGAGTGAAGTAAAGAGTATGTATAGAAAAATTCATGTAACAAACAATAACAATTTATTTTTACTTTTTTACACCGAAAAAACATGAATAAATAATAAAAACATAAATATAATATTAGTTTCAGACGCAGCACCAGCTCCGCTTCTTTGTCTCTGGTTCCATTCCGAGTTTGAGGACTTCCTCCAAGTGGTCCTCTTCCCGTTGGTGAAGACGACTGCAACGGTAGCTACAGTAACCAAAGGAATACTAGTATACGATAGCATGCGCGGTACTAGATTATGATAAGCGTGAAGAAATCGCATGATACGGTAGTTCTAAATGTACAGTAACCCTTCCTTACCCTGCCATATCATGCATGCACTCCTGTATTCCATAGCCAGTGAACGCACTCGTCTCGAAGAACAGCATATTGAACTCCTGTAAAAAACAAATTAAATAAAACATTATAATATCACAAAATTAGTGATATGATTTGAAAACACCCACATCAGCGATTCTCTTTCCGGTCTTGAACATCGAGTGGCGAAGCTGCTCAGAAGCGAACAGATCCACCTGGAATATTTCAACCATAATGAATCAGTGACCGCTGTCCTCCTCCATATGTGGGAACGGACAACGGCGGGTTGTAAGAGATGTCCCAGACAGATGGAAACACAAAAACACGGACAGCCGTTTTCGGTATTTTATATTGCACTGTGTTTCAACATTCTCAAAATTTAAATGTTCTTTTTAAATTTCTAACCTTATTAGCGACGAGACACATGACCGCTGTTTCATCCACACCGGCTCTGAAAATGCTCTCTCTCTCTCTCTCTCTCTCTCTCTCTCTCTCTCTCTAATCTCTCTCCCTCTCTTTCTTTCGACTCACCTGACACTCTCTATCCATCCTCGCACGTGTAGGAATGACTGTTCCGAAGTGACGTCATACATGAGCACCACTCCGTCCGCTTTCCGAAAGTACTGCTTGGTGATCGAGCGGAATCTGAAGTTTGCAGTTTAAAATAGATCAAAATGTATAAAAAAGAAAAGAAAATGAGATCTTTATATGATTTTTGTGATTATAAACCTCGCTCACCTCTCCTGTCCGGCCGTGTCCCACAGTTGTAGGGCAATGAGCCTGTCCCTGTACTGCACTGTCTTCACCGTGAAGTCCACCCCCACAGTCGCATTGAACAGAGGCTTGAAGCGGTCGTGGCAGAACCTGCGAGAGCGATTCTTTCCTACAGTTTTTTTCAGGAGATGGTTGGGGATTTGAGGTTTGGAATTTGGATTTGGATTTTGGATATACTTCACGTTCCATGTTGACCCACCTATGGAGGAAGCACGTCTTCCCGACTGCCGAGTCTCCCACAAATACCACCTTGAAGATGCGGTCCGGCGTGCGCATATCCTGCAAACATCACTTTTAGTTTTACTAATTCAGCATGTGGGTACGTGTACTGACCAACTCGGTGGGAATGACTCTGTGTTCCCTGGAATCTGTCCGAGGGGGCGCCGCGGCCTCATACAATTCCTGAAACATTCACAATAAGCCATTATCAAAACTCCAATTGAAAAAAGTAACCCACATCTGCGAGTGACTGCGGCGCCTTTGGCTTGGCAGTGAAGTACGGATCGTACACCTCTGGGAGCATCGGCCGGAACTGACGTTTCTGAATAGATTAGGTATTATTATTATAAGACTAAAAATGCAAATATAATAAGAAGTTACAAATCAGTACAACATCGGGAAAAAATTGGTTGCGAAGAACAGTGCAACGTATATTGTCTCAATCCCAATGCAATACCTTTATGATGGGAGGCGCTTCGAAGATGGGGTTCGTCTCCTCGATGGGAGTATTCTCGGCGCGGTACGGGTACTCACTGCAAGGAAACAAGTGGCGAAATGTGGAAGGAACTGATTAGAGTGAGTGGAAACAGTACCACAACAAACAAAAAACTCACGCGCTGCTGGGAGAGTCGTGGTCGAAGATGGCGATTTCATCGGCTAAAGAGGGAGACGCGAGCATTCCTCGGAGAGCCGATTGCATCTGAATGCACAGAATGTGTGAAATGTAATGTTGTAAATTTAAAATATACAAAAAAAGGATGTAAATGCGGTACAATAAAGACAATTAGTGTTGCAGACGTCAGTGATGTTTTTTGAATCAAGTGTGTTCATATAAAGATCTACATTTTATGCGTCATAGAACAAGTTAGTTTCAGTTTGAACAATGATTCACGTGTTGTTGTTTTTTTAAATTTCTTGGGGATAGAAATAGAACGGCAAGCGACATTCAATCTGCTAACGATGCTCGTAGAAGACATTTAAACTCTCTCTTTCTCTCTCTCTCTCTCTCTCTCTCTCTCTCTCTCTCGCTCACTTTTCTCCCTCTCCCTCTCCTTCTCTCTTTCCTCCAGAGACAACAAGGACAAAAAGAGGCGAGAGTCTGTTTGCGCTGAAATCAACACCTTCAGAAACACCATAGGGTACACGCCTTAGCTAAAAAAATTGTTTCTACGTTTACTATAATGCTGAGAGAGAGAGAAAGAGAGAGCAAGAGAGAGAGAGAGAGAGAGAGAGAGAGAGAGAGAGAGAGAGAGAGAGAGAGAGAGAAAGAAAGAGAGAGAGAGAGAGAGAGAGAGAGAGAGAGAGAGAGACTCACATGAGGCGGTAGTAGTTCGACGGGGGAAGAGGATCTGTGTTGCTTCTCTTCGGGTATGCACTCCTCTGGTATGGGATGTAGCTGTGTGGGTGATCTTCCAGGAGATGGAAGGGCAGATGAAGGGTCGACGGGAGGCGGCGATGACTCCACCAACACTGCAACGAGAAATATGGAGAGAGAGAGAGAGAGAGAGAGAGAGAGAGAGGGAGGGAGGAGGAGAGGTACCTGGCTCCGGAGTGGTGGAAGGCGCGACGACTGGCTTGTCTCTTTCCGATTCACTCTCGCTTTCGAGGCGAATCGAGTGGAACTAGGCAACAGTCAACAGTACACTCTAGCAAAGCAGAGGGCAGCACGCGACGATTATAGCAGTAGACGAGTACGAATGGAGAAAGAGAGGGAGAGATAGAGAGAGGGAAGAGAGAGAGGAAGAGACTGTGCAAAAACGATTTGTGGTGTTCACACGCGCTGATATGTGAAAGGAGACTGAAAACGTGATTTCGAGGAACCGAGCTCATTATGGCATGGAATCGAACCTCTTCGAGAGCAGCTCCTCTGCTTCTCTCTCTCTCTCTCTCTCTCTTTCTCTCTCTTTCTTCCGGAAGGAGAGGAATGGGAAATGGCGGGCGAGCGAGGGTTGAGAGATGAGTAACAAATAGAAAACAATACAACAGCTGCGGGCTCACATCGTTGTTGTTGTCTGCTTCACCTTTCGACTCGGAGTTTGGATGAACCAGTAGGTCTTCTGCAAATGATAAGACTTCGAGTTATGGTTTATTCATTTTGTGAATGCATAATTATTTCACCAATATTATGGAGTATATTTCGATTACCTATAAAAAAACTGGGTGTTTTGTAACTTGCAACCAGAACTTCAAAAAGAAAGAAAACATACTCACTGACAGCTTCTATGAACTGTTCTCGGTCTATGAACCTGTCCTCTCTGTCCTCTATGCGACGAGTGAGAGAATCCATCTAGAATACAACATTGTGATGTTACAGATACTCAGAACAAGAACTATGGAGGGAGAGAGAGAAAGAAAGAGAGAAAGAGAGAGAGAGAGAGAGAGAGAGAGAGAGAGAGAGAGAGAGAGAGAGAGAGGACCTGTTGTGTGGTGATCATTCCCACAAGTGGAAGAAGGTCGACGGAGACGACGAATCCCCTTCCGGATGGATCGCACAGCGAGAAGAGATTGGCTGCCTACAATTACAATATTTAGATAAGATAAATACAATCAAAAACAATCTTTCAAAACAATCTAAACAATTAGTAACCTTTTGTTTTAATAACTAATCAACTTAAGTATCATAATAGTTTCAAATAGTTCAGATATCAGACTGAAAACATGAAAACGTCCGGTGCTAATGTGAGAGAGGGTGTGATCCTTGCGATACCATATGTATATGTCATAAGAAGTCTGAGACTCAGTGATGTGCATGAAACATTCAAGTGGGGGAGGAAACGAACAGATTACATACATACACGAGTAAGCAGTAAGCACAAGGTTTTCCAAAGTAGCCAGTACGTTGGAAATTGAATGAAAGGGAGACAGAGAGTAGGGGAAAGATAAATAAAGGGGAGACTGAACAGTGAGGTTCAGGCGGGAATGTTGGTTTACCCAATCTAAAAAGACACGGAATGGGTTTGTGTTAGTGCACATTCACTAAATAGAACGCGAAAATAGTGTGATGGTATTTGTATGAATAGAAAGAGAGAGAGAGAGAGAGAGAGAGAGAGAGAGAAAAATGATCATAAAGCAGTAAGATTATCAACTAGTAACAAGTAACATGAATGAGAATGGATCGGGAGAAGGCGGCCTGTCTGATCGGAGTTGTGCAGAATTGATTCGATTACATGAATCAATGGAAGGAAATGAATCACCTTCATGATATCACAATGTCACACCAACGAATACAATGACAAGCTGCGAATCGATGCAGGGACAATTCACATAGACAATTATTGTATAATGTAATACAAATGGGCCAATAAAGGGTGAGTAAGGGAATGAAATGGTGATTGTGGGTGTGTTTGGGAATGGAAGAGAGAAGGAAAGGGAGAGAGAGGGGGGAGGGGGTTCCCGGATTTGAGACACTAATGCGAATAATACAATAATCTTGCATGTTTTCCAATCGACATCCGCTTATTTGGATTTGGGACGATAAAACGAAATTGTGACAGAAATTTTCGAGAGAGGAATGAGTGGCAAAGAAAGGAAGCAAATTATATCGTTAAGGGTTTCTTGTCCCCAAGATAAATTACGTACTACGTACGTTGTTGAGGTCTAGATTATTGAGGATTAGATTATGTACATGTTAGAAGCCAGCTGCGTTCAATCTAGCTTTTTTTCTAGGAATGAGCGGTTTTTTTCGTGGCAGAGTGCAATTACCTGTTCTTCTAGCATGACCGTCTGTAGGACATCCGGAGTTGGAGAGGCGGCCTCCATTCCGGGAGGAGAAGCAATGAGAACGGAGGCAACCTGCAATGCATAATAAGGAGAGCGAGGCAAATGGGGTGTGAGCGGATGATGAACGGCGGCCAATCGAGGCACGGGGGCAATGGGCGAGCAATAACCAGATGACGTGGAGGAACGGATGGACTACGACGATCGACGGCCGTCCCTCTCCAATCAATCGGTAGTGTGTGTGTTGGCCGAAAGCTGTGAACACAATGGGATGTGCGGGCCGAGAGAGCGGGGCTTGCGGCGGCGGCACACGTACGGCCGATTGATCCCCTTTTGATTGCCCGCCAATACAATAGACGATATTGGCTGAACGTTTATGCAATCACAATATATGTATTCTATTGTTAACGTGTGAAATTGGGAGCATATGAATAGTCGGAGAAAATGAATTGACGAAAATACGAAAAGATAAATAGGTTTTTAATAATGTTTGGAGGTAATTGAGTCAATTCAAAATAGTTTATTTAATGCAACAATGTTTTCTATCCTTTGAAAATATATTTTCAATAAGTGTTTTGTAGTGTAGTCCGGTAAGGAATTCAAGTTCGCGCTGAAACCGTCTACATGTCTGTGATCTCATGAAGTGCACGATCTTTATGTTGTGCAGAACAATTTATTTCTCACTACGCTTGTCCTGAAATTTTGTGTTTTGAGTTATTATTAATTATTATATCGTTCTATCACTTTGAATCTTCCATATTTCGTTATTGTATGAATGTAAATTTGATATTCGTAACATATACATTCCGTTTTGTAGGTAAACCATGTCCTCTGACGAGAGCGACGACGACTTTCAGCCGAAGAAGCAGGAGCAGCTCAGCTCCGACGACGACAAGGAACAGGTTCGTATGCCTCGGCTTGATTATTGATTTTGTTAGTCAATGACCTTGACGAGTATGTATGTGAGTGTTACAGAAGAGCGGTTCCGGCTCGAACTCGGATGAGAGCGACGCCGACGAGGCGCCTCGGAAGAACAAGAAGAGAAAGGCGAGTGCATTCTATAATTTAAAGTTTTTAATCATTATATGTTGGTTTCAGGCTGTCGATTCGGATGAGGATGAGGACAGTGAGGAGGACTCGGAGGACGAGATCCGCCCGAAGAAGGGGAAGAAGACCAAGAGCAAGGTGAGCGATGCTATTCGAAACACCACTCAACTCGTGCTTGCAGAAGAGTCGTCGCCCGCGTGGTTCTGATTTCATTCTGCAAGATGTGGACGTGGATGATGACGAGATGGAGGAGGACGACTACGAGAGTGGAGACGACCACGCGCTGGAGCCGAGTGAGAGAGAGGAGGCGGAGAGGAGCATGAAACAACTGGAGGCCGAGCGGCGCAGGAACGACAAAAACAGGGAGATGTTCGCGTGAGTATTGGTTGCATTCATGTTATTGTACACATTAAATTAATAAGTTTAGCAACATGAACGAGGACGAGATCGGTCGCTACTTCGAGAACAAGTACAAGTCGGCGGGCACTGCGGGTGGAGCACCCTTGGATGACGACACTGCCCTCGGTACATATTGATTTTTGGTATTACATGATAATTAAATGTTGTAGACGACATATCGCAGCACGGTCTTCTGCCGTCTACGAAGGACCCGAACCTGTGGATAGTGAAGTGTCGGATGGGAGAGGAGAAGCTCGTCGCCATGCAGATCATGAGGAAGTACCTCGCATACCAGAACACCGAGGATGTGGGTATATGTACCATATATGTTGTGCTCGTAATTCGAATTCAATTACTTTCAATGGATTGTGACAGTAAAAAAAAACAAATAATGAAACATACTTTTTCAGCCGCTGCAAATCAAGTCTGTGGTTGTGAAGGAGGGTCTGAAGGGCATGATCTACATCGAGGCGTTCAAGCAGACCCACGTTGCACAGGCTGTCGATGGAATCATGGCCGTCAACCAGTTCAACGTCACTGTATGTATTCGTTCATTTGTCATTGTTCATTTCTTTTTTAATTGTTGTTTGAACGTATTGTGTAGGTTAAATGTTTCAGATGGTTCCGATCAAGGACATGGTGGACACTCTGCGTGTGGTGAAGGACATCCCGCAGCTGAGGCTCGGCGCGTACGTCAGACTCAAGAGGACCATGTACAAGGACGACCTCGCACAGGTTCGGAGGATTGCATAGGATAGGATGCACTATGTATATGATACTGTCTGTCTAGTGTGGCCTACTCGTCAACCTTTTTATTTGTGTGGTTTCAGGTTGATTGGGTTGATGTGGCGCAGAACAAGGTGAACCTGAAGCTGGTGCCGCGCATTGACTACACCAGAATGAGGGGAGCACTGCGCACGGTGAGTCGAGCAGTCGAACAGTACTTCATGTGAGAGAAGTAAGTGAACGAATGCGTTTAGGAGGCTGATCGCAATCCAGCCAAGATGAAGCGCCGCCCGCAGGCGAAGCTTTTCGATATCGACAAGATCAAGTAATTATTGATTCCATAGAAGATTGCTTTGCGGAAACTAGGACGGCTTGTTTAGGGAGATTGGCGGAGAGACGACGAACGACGGAGACTTCACGATTTTCGAGGGCGGTCAGTTCCGGCGAGGCTTCCTCTACAAGAGCTTCCCCCTGAATGCGATTGTGGCGGACGGAGTGAAGCCGTCTCTGACTGAGCTGGAGAGGTTCCAGGAGACGAGCGACGACCTCAAGAAGGAGTGTGAGTCGATGTCCTCTACACCATATGTTCACTCCACTGTCTGTTTGCAGTGGAGCAGACTAGCGTGCGCGACCGCGGCCACTCGTTCGCCCCCGGAGACCAGGTGGAGGTGGCTGAGGGAGAGCTGGTCAACCTGCGGGGAAAGGTCGAGAGCGTCGACGGAGACAAGATTGTCATGATACCCGACCACGAAGACCTCAAGGTACACACCTTGGAATGAGCTGCCATTCCATGTCGCATGTTTCCCAATCCTATTCAGGAGCCTCTGACGCTGAATGCATCCGAGTTGCGCAAGTACTTCAAGGCAGGAGACCACGTGAAGGTGAGTGAGAGAAGGGGAAGGAGGGGAGGAGTGTGTGATTGGATGTACATTATGGTGTTCCTAGGTGATTTCTGGCCGGTACGAGGGCGACACTGGTCTCATCGTGCGCGTCGAACACAACCTCGTCGTCGTGCTATCGGATCTGTCCATGGACGAGGTGCGTACAGCAAGCAATAACACTTGTTGAAGTTGATGGGGCGCTCATGTGTTGGGTGTTCAGATGAAGGTGCGTCCTCGAGACGTGCAGTTGTGTGCGGATGTGACGACGGGAGTCGACTCGCTCGGACAGTTCCAGTTCCACGACCTGGTACAGGTGAGCATAGAGAGAGGGAGAGCTAGAATAAGAGAGGGAGAGCTAGAATAAGAGAAGAGACGTTGAATTCCCTTGTTTCTTTCAGCTGGACCAGCAGACAGTGGGTGTGATTATCCGAATCGAGAGGGAGACGCTCGAGGTGCTCAACATGCACGGAAAGGTAACGCTGTTTTTGATTCCAGTTTTGTTCGTATTGCTTGGTGTAACGTATATCACTCGTTTTCAACAGACGTGTACGATGAATCTAATTAATTATACGCTCTGTGCCACGTACTCTCTAATGTATGTTTGTAGGTGGTTCGTGTGAAGCCGCAAGCTATCCAGGGCAAGAAGGAGAGCAAGTTCAGCCAGGCGCTGGACAGCCAGCAGAACCAGATACAGTGCAAGGACATGGTCAAGATCATCGACGGACCCTTCGCCGTGAGTGCGGTGCCTGGGTGGAAGTAGACTAGACTAATTGGAAAGTAATTAGGGTTCGTGTATTGAAGCATGAGACGTGATTGAGATGCGCGTTGTTTCATGTTTGTTGTTGTAGCCAAAGAAGGAGTCTGATGAGGAGAAGCAGGGTGAGATCAAGCACCTGTTCCGCTCGTTCGCCTTCGTCTTCTCGCGCCGGCACACGGAGAATGGAGGGATGCTGGTGTGCAAGCCCCGCCACCTGCTCCTCGTCGGAGCCAAGGGAGGAGAGATGAGCAGGAGGAGTGAGTGGCGCAGGCTGTCGTTCCACCCGAGCATGTCATGTTGCAGACGACATGCCTCTCATGTCCCGTCTCGCGTCTCCCAACCCGTTCGCTTCTCCCATGCACGCCGGTGCCCAGTCGCCCGCCCACTCTGCCAGTGACAGTCGCAGCCAGGGAGGACGCACCCCATTCGGAGGAGGAGGCGGTGCAGGTCGGTGTAGATGGACTTCACCATGATTCATTGTTGTGGCAAGGTAATATGCAGTTATGATATTCTCTTTTTTCAGGTGGCAGTGTGGTTGGCTTTGGCGGGGGCGGGGGTCGCGCAGTGCGCAGGGACACTGCCATCATAGGAAAGAGTGTGCGCATCACACAGGGACCGCTCAAGGGGTGAGTCCGACGGCAACGTGCGTGCTGTGGTAACATTTATATCGTATTGTAGTTCATAGTGTCATATAATTTGCAGTTACTACGGTATCGTGAAGGACGCGACGGAGCAGACGGCGCGAGTGGAGCTGCACACACAGTGCAAGACCATCTCGGTCGACAGGAGCAGGATCATCCCCGTCAGTTGTTTTTTTTTATTGTATATTAGTAGCTTCTAAATGTTATTTGATGGAAATTGTACTCTTTGTGTGTAGGTGGGCGACGGCACCCCCGGTGGAACTGCGAGCGGGGCGACCGTGTACGGCAAGACTCCGGCACACACGAACGACGGACGCACGCCCATGTACGCGGGAGGAAAGACGCCCATGTACGGCGCACAGACGCCCATGCACGATGGTCGGTTCAGGATAGGATGGTTCATGTTATCGTAGTTGTACTGCAATTTGATTTGTATTTGTTGTTGCAGGCGGTCGCACTCCCCATTATGGCGCGATGACTCCGGCATACGATGGCGGCCGCACTCCCGCCTACGACGGAGGAAGGACTCCTGCGTACGACGGGGGACGCACTCCGGCATATGACGGAGGCCGCACGCCTGCGTATGATGGCGGGCGGACGCCTGCGTACGACGGAGGCAGGACACCCGCCTATGACGGCGGCCGCACCCCGGCCTACGATGGTGGAAGGACTCCGGCGAGGGACGATAAGGTGCCTTGTTTAGATTGAGCTCCTGTAATAATCTCATGAGTGTTTTAGGAGGACGAGATCCACTACGAGGCTCCGTCGTCTCCTGTGTACAATGTGCCCACTCCGGGATCCATGAACCCCACCACACCCGGATACGCACCCGAGACGCCCATGGGAAGTGAGTACTCTAGAATATCATTCATAAGAAAACAGTTCTTTGTTAGTTCAAGGAATAGATTCGACATTTTGTCCGATAAGCTCTGGTTGATGCTGTCGTTGCAGTGAACTACAACCCGATGACTCCCGGAGGCATGTATGCCGACTACACTGCTCCGTCGCCGTTCGCCCGACAGGCAGGTTACGACGGATACGACACGATACGTGAGTATGAGAACACAATCGAAACGACATGGGAATATAGAATGTGACATGACCATGTTCGTGTTGCAGCGGTGCACGTGTTGGAGTCTGGCGACTGGGTGACAGCGGAGATGTGTGTGCAGATCCGGGACAACCACGACGACGAGAGACTGCACGACAAGGAGGCGGTGGTGGAGAGTGTCAACGTGGGTGGTCTGGGAGGGGGAGGGTAACTGATGTGTGCTTGCAGGACGGTCGCTGCCAGGTGTACGTGTCTTCCCTCGGCCGCTCCGCCTATGTCGACTTTGACCAGATTGTGCCCGTTCGGCCCCAGCAGGGAGATAATGTGAGTACATGAGAACTTTATGAAAGCGAGAATATTGCAAATTTTGTTTCTGACCACTCTGTATGACGTTGTCTGTTTGAGGCTCGTGTGATCCACGGTGACGCGGCTGGTGCGAGGGGAGAGCTCATCTCTGTGGATGGAAACGAGGGAGTGGTCAAGATCAGCGACAGCGACATGAAGCTCGCCCCGCTCTCGTTCTGCTGCAAGATGAACTCGTAGACCCCCCTCCTCCCTCCACTCTTGTTGTTCCACTTTTGAGCTATCGTGTTGTCCCCAACTGGTAGGCTAGCATCTTTTTTGACGTTTGTATGTTGGCTAAGTGAGTTATGTAGAATGTTTATCTATCGAATTGCGTATTTATTATTCGTATTTGTTATATTTCGGATGGTGATTGCAAGTAAAATTATGACAACAAGTATTGTGTTATGCTTGGATGCGGTAGAAAACAGAATCAGTTTGTTATAGTTGGTGCGAGATGTCTACATGGTGGGAGTGCGATGGAGCTTGATGAGTCTTCCGTTCTTGGTCCTATGCACGCGATGGCCGCTGCGGGGCGTGGCTCGAATGGGCGGGGCCTCGGCCGACTGATCGCGCGCCAACTTGCGAGTCATGAAGTCCCACGCGTCACGGGCCTGCTCGATCCTGGAGATGGCTGGAAACGGGATGTTGTGAAAGAGAGAGAGAGAGAGAGAGAGAGAGAGAGAGAGGGAGAGAGAGAGAGAGAGAGAGACTGACGATGGAATATGTCGCAGTCGAGCAGTCTGGCGACAGCGAATCTCGTCTCTGTCTCGACTGATACCCGCAGCCGCCTCCTCTCGTTGCCCACGTAGCGACGGCTGTTGTACTTGCACAGCTCACTCTGAACCAGCTCGTAGAAGTCCTCTGCAAGGATCACAATGTACCAATTAGAGAGAGAAAGAGAGAGAGAGAGAGAGAGAGAGAGAGAGAGAGAGACGCCGCCCACCCTCGACGACGATGACGACGCGGATGCTAGTCCTGCTCATTCTGTGTTCATTGTCGAGGATGGTATCCATGACTGCCACCGCAGTTGACAGAGGCGTGTGCGCCAATCGAGCATCCACCACCACTCCACGCACCTGAAGGGAGGGTACGGTATGCGGAATTTGTGCTACGGTAATAGGTAACTCTGTAGTTTTGAAAGTACAGTACCTTTTCCTTGACGACGTCTCTCCAAACAGTGTGAATTTGACCGGGCGCGGAGGCGGGAGAGAGATGCTGGTCGAAATCCACGGGGAAGCCGCGTGCCTGGGATACGATATGTACAGTACCCCTTTAGTGTAAAGTACCTCAATAAAAAGTGCGATCTCGTCCGGGTCGCCGTAACCTGTTTCAGGGGAAGGAACTTTTGGTAGAGAAGGAAAGACTCACTGATGACTGCTATGGGTTTGCGGAAGAGCACAGGAGGAGGAGAAGGGAAGGGAAGAGGAGGGGGAGGGGGAAGGAAATGGTTGAGGAAGAGGGAGGATAGGGAGGAGGAGGGAGAAAGGTCGGGACCCGATTCCATTCGACCGGCTGACGAGAGGAGAAGCGAGCGAGTGACGACGTTGTCTTTTGAAGTTGATTTCCAGACTACTATACGCTTCTTCTATCTATATATTTACCATCTTTGAGGTAGCTTGTTCAAATTTGCCAAGATCATTGTTCAAATTGATCAAGTTCAAGTTCAAGTGAGTTATTATTTCTTCCTCTCTCGCATCGCGCGGTCGGGTCGAAATGATCTTCTCCCAGTACCCTTGAGCAAGGCGGGGAATAGCTCATGAGAACGCTGTCATCCTAGCCCGCGGAGTTACTATTCGTGGATCATAATGAAAGGAACGGAACACCCGGAGCAGTATGGAAAGGAAATCGAATGAGTTCAAATTGATAAGAAGAAGATCTATCTTTTCGATCCGATGTCGTACTCTAATTGGGGACCACTGACCACGTGCGTGCGGAGGCGTGCTATCATTTATCAGTGGCCTAATCAATGTCTATCTCCTCTCACCCTTATATAGGCTTCCGCCCCTCTCTAATCGTCTTTAGACTATCATCGGTATTGTGCGGTGTTTACCCGCCCTACCTGTGTCCAAATTGGAACCACTATCGATTCCCCACACTCAATACTCAACCATTAAAAGTTTCTAAGGGTAAATTGCTGTGTGCGCGTTTCGTATACGATACGGTTTGGTTTCGATCGTCATCGGATCACAATGTGATGTGATATAATCTGCCTTCTCTTGCCATCAGGCTACCGCCATTCCCCATTCCTCTCTCTCTCTCTCTCTCTCTCTCTCTCTCTCTCTCTCTCTCTCTCTCTCGCCATTTGTGTCATAGTCGCTCGCTCTCGATAGATTATGCGCGCGTACTGACGTACATTTCGGATGAGTGGCGAGAATTCCGAATTTTCGGCGCAGCTCATAGAATTCTGTTCTAGTTACCTACATAGCACAGTCGACTTTCATTCCGACATTGTGTGGCTTCTCTCAGTTATTGTAAATTGTTGTTGTGTGTGTTTACTATTCGCAGCAAAACGAGATCACTTTCCTCCCACCTTGTTTTGCAACTTTGATCGTCTCCCTGCGTCACAACACAACACGTCTGCGCTCTCTCCACGCCGCGCACTCTCTCGCTTCCGGTCGCCGCCGGCTAATCACTCTAATCACTCTCAGTCTAATCAGCTGCTTCCGGCGCGTGTTCTGTGTGTTCTGCGACTGACTTGTTCACCTTCTGGAGGGGTGGGGTTGGAGGGAGACGGGGGATCGCTTACACTGCTCGCTGAGGCATCAGTGCTCACTGCACTGCTATTCGACGAACAACTTTACATCAGTGTTGATTCGATCCCTAGAAGTCGCGTGGTCGCTCAGTCAGATGTGCGAAATTCCCGCTCCCACAAATGCCTTTCCTTTCCGCGAACACTGTTCTATTTGGGTAGCGTCGTTGACAGAATATGAAGTGGTTGTCGTGTCCCTCTGCCCTTTCGAGCGTGCCGCAAACCATAAGAGGCTTTGCCCCCGCCTGTTTTTCCCACCTCTCTCTCTCTCTCTCTCTCTCGCTGTGTGCCAATTACCTGTTAGTTCTCGTTGGGATGGTTTATGATAGTGTCACCATTGCCGGCACTCTCTCTCTCTCTCTCTCTCTCTCTCTCTCTCTCTCTCTCTCTCTCCTCTCTTCTCTTGTTCCAAGCGTGTCCATCCATCATTTCTCCACCCACTCTCTTTGCCCAATAACACCCATTCCCTAGACTTCTGATCTCTTCTGTGAATCATAGCCGTGTATCCGTTTTGGCCATGGTCGTGTCTTTTTGGTCGCCCATCCATCACTGCAGCGTGATTTGTGTATGTGTAATGATCGCTTTCGCTTTCACAGTGTCTCCTGTCTCCTGTTGCATGCTAGTTTGACTCCCCCTCCAATCATCTACGGAACAATGGCGGGCGCGTTCGGCCGTTTCTGCAAGGAGAACCCTCTCCTCGTCATGACCATATGCAGGTATTGATTGATTAGATGATTATTGACTTTATCTATTTCCGTTCAGTGTGGTTCTGGGAGTCACGTTGGGCTTCTCTCTGCGCCCATTGAATCTGTCCGCGGAGACGCTCACTCTCATCAACTTTCCCGGAGAGATTTTCATGCAGGTATAACAGTTCATGTGGGAACTTGTATTCTTGTAAAACTACATATTTTTGCAGGTGTTGAAAATGATGATTCTTCCGCTCATATTCTCTTCACTCATTTCGGGTACGCGTTCCAATAGAAATAGAGAACGTGAAAGTTGTGATAAGAAAGAAAGTTATGGTAAACAACAGTTTCGGAAAATTATAGTGTCATTGGAGAATGTGTGACTGATAAGTGACTGTATGTCTTTCAGCATTGGCGCAGATGGATGCTCGGGAGTCTGGTCAGATGGGTCTGGTCACAGTCGCCTACTATCTCACCACCACTGTTCTCGCCACTGTCGTGAGTCCTCCATACACACCATTCTTTTGTTCAGCATTGTCTGGGTTGTGTGATGTGTTGTGACCTTGTGACTACTGTGATAGAATGTTTTGTGTTGCAGTTGGGTATTATCCTGGTGTTGACCATCCACCCCGGCGACCCGTCTGTGAAGGCGGGCCTTCTGGACGACGAGCCCACCGACGGAGACGTCAGCCCCATCGACACGTTCCTCGATCTCATTAGGTAAGTTTTCGATTTCTCCAAACGTTCTCTTTCCCCTTTTCCCGTTGTATACACTATACATTGAAACTGTATCGATTTCCAGAAACATGTTCCCCGAGAACATTGTGCAGGCGACGTTTGAGCGAGTGCAGACCACATACGTGGTGGGTCTCTCTCTCTCTCCCCTCTCTCTACCTCTCTCTCTCTCTCCCCTCTCTCTACCTCTCTCTCTCTCCCCTCTCTCTACCTCTCTCTCTCTCTCTCTCTCTCTCTCTCTCTCTCCCCTCTCTCTCTCTCTCTCTCTCTCTCTCTCTCTCTCTCTCTCTCTTTCTCCCTCCACCTCCTATCTATCAGGTGCAACCCCCTCCGGTCCGTCGCAACAGCAGTGTTCCCCACGAGATGGTAGTGAAGAAGAGCATTGTCTCCGCCAGAGGAACCAACATTCTCGGTGAGTGACATATCTACATATCATATGTCTGACTAAGTTATCTGATGATGGTGAACTCAATCAATACCCCCTATGATGTGCAGGTATCATCGTGTTCTGTACGGGGTTCGGAATCGTCATCTCGCAGCTCGGAGAGAAGGCCAGGATCGTGGTACGTTTAGTAAACACATGTATTTTTTGAACTGTAATTTGTTTTGTTGTTTTTTTACAGGTTGATTTCTTCGTCATCCTCGATGCTGTCATCATGCGTTGGGTCGAGGCGCTCATGTGGTCAGCAAAACAGTTTTTCCCTTTCAATTTCCTTTTTCATTTGATTGTCAGTATTGCAAAGTATACTCACGTCCGTGTCAGGTTCGCCCCTCTTGGAATCACTTGTCTCATCTGTGGTAATCTACTCGAATTGGATGACCTCAGCGACACTGCACAGGTCATTTTCTATTAAAAGTCATTGTTTAGAATGCTCATTTATAGACTTTAAAATATAATAAGAGTGGCTGATCCCAGAGAGGAATTGAACAATACACATATATTTCACTTTATAATTTCCCTGAAACGTACCGTGTATGTACAGGTTCTTCTGATGTACGTCGTGACAGTTCTGTCCGGTCTCCTCCTGCATACCGTATTCATCATGCCCGGATTGTATTTCTTGATCACAAGGTACGGTAGCCGGTAGTGATATAATAGTACTGAGTACTAAGTAATTAGTACTTTATATTGCTATGTACTACTACTGTACTCTTTCTAGAAAGAATCCGATGCGCATCGTTCGCGGCATGCTACAGGCGATTGTCACTGCCTTCGGAACCGCCAGCGGGTACGTATTTATATACGTTTGCTCGCTTTCAGAGTACGTTTCAATTGGAAATCAATATGTACGACTTTTGAGGCATTCCTAATCAATTGTCTAGAATTAAGCAATTGCAATAACATTATAAAACAACAAAACAACAATGTGGATGTTTCTAGTGGCGCGGCGCTGCCCACATCGATGTCGTGTCTGGAGGAGAACTGCGGAGTGGACAGGAGAATCACGAGATTCGTCCTGCCACTAGGATCAACCATCAACATGGTACACTCTCCCCCCCCCTTTCTCCCTCTTGCTAGCTCTCTCTTAACCCCCTTCTCTCTATGTTCCTCTTTTTCTCCCTTTCACTTCATTCCTCTCTTCATCAACCCTACTTGCCTACTTCCTCACTGAAGACCGCATGAGAGCTGGAAGAAAACTAAATAGTTGAAATTGTCCTTTTCAGGACGGGAATGCGTTGTACGAGGCAGTGGCTGTGATCTTCATCGCTCAGCTCAACAACGTCACCCTCAGCATCGCAGAGGTCATCACAGTCAGGTACGCGGGATCACTACTGTACTGTACTGTAGTATCAGGATGATACCACAGTACAATACAGTACAGTAGTGGTCAGTCTCTTTTCGCAACTGACTTGTAGAAACGCCGTTGAAACATGACCAAATAACTGACCAGACCCTATATGTATAGGTTACATTTGCATTTGATTCACCTCGAATTGGGGAGGACTGTTTCGGTTGTAGTGTAATGATTGCTTCCCGTTTCCAGTGTGACTGCCACAGTGGCGTCTATCGGTCTGGGCTCCGTGCCTGCCGGTCTAGTCTCCATCCTCCTCATTCTGTCGACAGTCGGACTGCCAGCCAAGGACGTCTCACTCATCATCACTGTCGACTGGCTGCTGTGAGTCATATTTGATGGTTGCTAATGCATATGTATCACAGAAAGGTCCTCGTGGCGGCGTAAGTAACGAGTATGAAGCATCCATGGAACGTTTGAGTTGCATTAAGACCAAAGATCCATGAATGAATCTTGTTCATTTGAGTGACCGGGTGCGTACTGCTGTGAACGTGTTGGGTGACGGATTCGCGTCGGATGCGGTGGCCCATCTGCTGCAGAAGAGGCTGGAACAGGCTGACCTCAGAAACGAGTACCGACAGGAGATCAAGGAGGAGATCGGTCAGTTCTCCCTTTACGTTTCTCTCACCATACATAAGACTACGGTAACATGGTAGTAGCGAAACCTAAAGTTTATGTTTGTTTGTTTATGAAATTGTTTGCAGAGTTGTTGAAGTCTTGCACGAACAGCCGCCGTCCGTCCGTGTGTTGGTCCGAAACGCCGTCGAGAGATGTTGGTGATGTTTATTGAACGTTCCGTGTTGTGCAAATTGAATACATGATATGCAGGAATGCACCGGGATAGCATATTATTGCATACTGCGATAATAATATGATATCACGGAGAGCAACTACCATAGTGCAAATGGAATTTAGAAAATACTAATTCACAGCGTTTGCATAGTTTCACGGAATCCGAGTATTGAAACGAGTGGTTACATACAACTACATTACAATGCATTGCAAAACCTTGCAGTACTTCCCAATCGCGATGCCGACTTCTCGGCCCCACTCGCGAAGGGAATCCATGGCGAACCCCCTATCCTGGAGGAATCCCCTACTCGATCATCAACTATCCATCAATAAGGTCCAACACGTGTAAGCTCCGCCCCCACAAGCCCCACCCCACTCGGGTCAGTGCCCCTCCAAGAGGCACGCTTATTTATCAAACAGCTACTACTACGCCTTCAATCGTCGTGATATTGAATGTGTTTTGTTAGGAGAGGAGGAGAGATTTGATTGCCCGGCCCCCAGAGACACAGAGAGCTTTATTGTTCCCCACATTTGTATAAAGGAGATTATGTGATGGTGTGGATAATGAAGGGCGGTGCTCGATGGTGTAGCGACGAGCTCTTGAATACTCATCAGTCCGCGAGTAGTATCTGGCCAGCGCAGCCACGCATCTTCGAGTGAACATTACAACAGCAGATGTCTATTGAACTTACGCGGGAATGGCACCCGGTGTCGAAGCCAAAAATCCAGCCGCAGAACTCCAAAAATCCAGCCGCACAGGGGTCGAGTCCGTCCGACGAAACTATTTTTTTTGCAAATTTTTTACGTCTATTTTTGGTACGTATAGTGTGCGAAAACGCACACTATACGTACCAAAAGCGTCCCCAATCGCTATCACAATTTTGAAACTGTAAGTACTGTAAGTCCATCGTTAGATGGTTGAATGCAATTTCAACTATTTCTGTCGCCTACATTCACTTTCACTGTCTCTGTCTACTACACTCGCGTGAAAATGAGAAAGAGAGAGAGAGAGAGAGAGATATAAAAGAAAGAAAAATATTCGTACCATTCAATATTCGTACCGTGTTGATCTAGATGCCATGTCATGGAGACAATTCACATCAACTCATTCCTAGGCCCAGCCTATGGTGGCACACTAGATTCTGTATAGAAGATATATGTAAATCTCAAAACGATTCATTGTTTTGGTTTTGTAGACTATGCCGCGGAATGTGTGAATGAATGTGTGGATGCATGTCCCAGTCACTCTCCTCTCCTCGATTTGTCTTGCAAGTGCGAGTATGAGAGAGGGAATTGTTTGGCGCGGTACTTTTGTTTTAATAAATCTAATTAGTTTCACCAATTGACGTTGGATCAGAATTCAAAACGAAGGTGAAATTATCTGTTAAAAAGTACTTGCGTAAAGAAAGTAAGTTTGTCTTGATTTAATATAACAAAAGCGCATGCATAAAACGTTTACAAATACTAACACAAACCTCACTCTTCCGCTCCTCTCTCTCCTCTCTCTCCTCTCTCTCTCTATCTCTCTCTCCCTCTTTCTCTCTCTCTAATATTGACGTTATTCATATTGTTATATTTCATCTGTTCGTGTTTTTTTGTGTTAGTATTTGTAAACGTTTTATGCATGCGCTTTTGTTATATTAAATCAAGACAAACTTACTTTCTTTACGCAAGTACTTTTTAACAGATAATACATGTGCTTTTGTTGAATTTCATAGAAATTTCTTCGCTTACTGATTTCCAAGCTCTGTCGTTCATTAGTACGCACAGAACTACGAGGTGGCACATTTTACGGTGTGACACACATTATTGCGTGTATATGCAACTATATTTTTCTTGGTATTGTTTAGAAACGATTTTATGCACACTTTTCTCTGCATTTCGGTCGCCGTGGCGTAAGTGCATGTCTGCGCTCTCTGCCGATAGCGTGCTCTCTCGCGATTTCTCTGCTCGCCCTGCCCGCCTGCCAAGAGAGAGAGCTAGCCAGAGTGACGGGAACCACCCACCCACCCACACGCTGGCCTGCCGACTCATGGGTGCGCGAAATCGCTCATAACTTCTTTCGAAGAAAAAAAAAGAAGATGCCAACAACCGGTGATCTGGCCTACGGAACCGTGCGAATCTAACTAACATGAATTGGATGAGTTCACATTGTTGCTAACATCACTTTTGGATATCGCTTTTTGAAAATTCTAGCGTCAGTTCTATATTAAGCCAAAAGAGAGGGCGCTGCGCGCCGTCTCTGATGGTTGAAAAGAAATTAAAATTTCATTTTACACACCTACACAACTACCCTTGAGCAAGGAACGCGCGGTAGTTGCTTACCTTGATTTACCCCACCCCAACACGAACGTTTTATTCAATTCAATTCAATTTATCGCATATAAGGGTGATTAGAATGTGCGAGTTGTAAAAGGACATTACATTGATAATACGATAGTGTGTGGGGGTGGGGGGTAAAACAAGATGAGCTACTACCGCGCCTTGCTCAAGGGAACTGGCGGAGACAAAGGCGGAATGGAACGTATGAAGTGTGGGACACAGATACATGCGCACAAGAGATGACATGTGAGAGACGTCCAAACTCTCCAGTCATGATGCACGAATCCGAGACAACGGGAAACCGCCAGATCCAGATCTGACAAGTTCTCTGAACTGCTCCGCACTTCGCACTCCCACCACATCGGAAGAAAGGCTATTCCAGTAAGTATAGGCTCTGTGAATGCTCGTGAGTAGTTTGTTTGCAGGATCAAAAGAAGGGATAATTCGCATGTTGTGTGAATGCCTTGTTGATGTTGGGATGATATTGAATATACCATCTGCATCAAACGGCGAAATATGGTGGGCAATTTTGAAGAGGAAAGTGACGTCATTCAAGAATCTACGAGACTCAAGTGTCTCGAGACCCAGCAGGCGGAGCCTCTCAGAATACCCGAGGGAAAGGTGACCGGCTCGATGGCAGATGCGTCGCGTAAAGTAGCGTTGCACGCCCTCTAACAGGTTCACCATGCGCACGCTAGATGGGCTCCACACTTCTGTACAATATTCAAGCTTACAGCGAATGTATGTTACATAAGCTTTCACTAGAACAGTGAGATTGCGTGTTTGATATGCTCTCAGAAAGTTGTTTATTGACCAAAGCGCGCCATTGACTATGCGGGAGATGTGAGTTTCGAAGCACAGATTGTTAGTGATCCAGACACCGAGGTCTTTCACACAATCTGTAGCTCGCAGAGGAGTATCGCCGGCAGTGTATACAGAACGCGGATTGTGCTTGCCCAGATGTAAGATGTATGTTTTAGAAATCGAGATGGTGAGACCCCACTTATGCGACCACTCGCACACTGCATCAACTGCAGCTTGGAAGCGAGAGTGGGCGGACGGATCGAGAGGGTCGTATGAGAAATACACCTTCAGGTCGTCCGCGTATAAAACAAAGTGCATCCCGGGAGGGAGAGAGCGCGCAATGTCATTTATGAAGATATTAAATAGAAGAGGGCCTAGGCAGCTACCCTGGGGGACGCCGCAATTGACGAGCCTCGGGGCAGACAGTGTGTTATCGATTGATACGTGAGTGGTCCACAGTAACGTTTCTTTTTCCCGCAATTTACACATTTTAATCTCCCATATATGCGATGAGTTGAAAGGATTTGAATCGAACGGTACGTATAGTGTGTGTTTTTGCACGACTCGAATAGACGTAAGAAATTTGCAATAAAATAGTATCGTCAGACGGACTCGAACCAGAGCCTCACTTGTTGACAAGGGAACTCGCTATCCACTCGGCCACCGAGACTGTGGCAATGGTTCGAAAACAGAAGACGTCATGCGCGGTATCCAAACTTTCGCGAGGCATACGTCACTTCCGGTCAGAGTTCTGCGGCTGGATTTTTGGCTCCGACTCTCTATAAGGACTGCCTACAAACTAGCGTCGAGAGTTTGCGAGTTGTGGGGTGGGACCGGATGCCATTCCCGCGTTAGTTCATTTCTTTCTCGATCTATGATAGATGGCAAATACGACTGATTGTGAGTGAGAGTGTATTGTGAAACATTTGCAAACAGTTGCAGATTTAAAACCCAAGACCGATTAAACGCTACAAATGTGGCGAAACACACAAGTTTCACTCACACACATTCACTTAGTCTCATCAGTTTAAAACAAATACGATTTATACAATATAATACATATTCCTTCAATTTTAAATAAAATTATACAATTAATAATCTGCGATCACCTGACATTATAACAACCTGCGTAATTCCGATTCCCCTTGGATATTATCGCGTGATGCCGTGATGTTCATTTTTGAGAAACACTTGCATGTCGGTTTTTTTAAAAGTTATAGTTTCTAAACGACAATGTGAAACGATGATGTTTCAAAAGAGGAAACGCTCGTTGTGTGTGTACATTTGCTAATGTAACTTCCTTGGCTTACGTCAGCACTTAGTTCCGCTTCCGTGTTCAAGGGTCGTTTCGAACTCACGAGTTGTCTTTTCAGAAAATATACAAAACCATCCATAAAAAGTGTGAAGATATCCGCAATGCGTGTAATCGATGATGAGGGATCCAGCTATCCAGTTTGTTTTTCTCTATGATCCGGAGTACTTTCACTTACAGTTTGGCACTAGTTCTTCATAAAATTATGCCACCTTTATGTTTCCATTATTCATTAACAGCCGCTTCATTGATAAATGCATCCCAAATTCTATTGTTTGAGAAATCAGTAGAGGCCATAATCGATTCTATCCCGAGATATATTCTAGATATCTAGATGTGTCATACGTCAAACGAACACAAATGAGTCTATGTCACGCGATACGGGATATAAGTATATCGGCATATTGCATTGCATATTGTCGCTTTGTACTCACTGTATTCATAACTTATCGTTAGTCCTTGCGCTGTACAATCTTCCACATTCAAGAAAGCATTCTTCTCACTGTATAATTATCACGTTGCGATGTAGAAATTGAACTAATAGAATTTGTTCAAATTTTTATTTTACCGCGTAATTCAGTTTTACAGACTAGATACACGAAACTCTGACATGAAATGATTTCATTCAGATGAATATGTTAAATGATGTCACTTTGTGCGATCAAACGGCGCTAAAATACTACATGAAATGGTCGCCCATTGTACATCTTCCCGTCTATTTTGTATGGTAAGTATTGATATCATATCCACACTTTATATGCGTCGTTTTCAGCCTCATTTTTCTCGTGCATGCTCTGTTCAAAGCAAACTCTTCATATAAATGGTATATCCTCAATCATGTGGTATGTAAATTTTAGAAAAAAAATTCTTGCAATACCTTTTTTGTGATATTCGACATCTAACGTACTGTAATGACACATTTCTTGCAGATGTGGATGATTCTGATAGACATCATGTTGATGTCAGCTGTGCCCACCATCCTGCTCCCTCTCCCCGTTGGATACTGTAATGGATGGATACACTCCAGCCAAGCAATCACTTATATCGTTGTCGTCAGTTCATTTTCTCTCCTTCATACTATAAATGATAATATAATATATATTATAATTGATTCGATCATTCAGTACATCGGAATGACGACTCTCTTCATCGTTGGTGGATCCGTGCTACAAGTGTTCATCTATAAATATCACGTGCGTGTGTTTAATTGTTTACTCAACTTTTATACAAGTCAAACTAATTATGATGTTGTTCAAAGCGTAGAATAAAACAAAAAGGAAAACAACAGTACTCTACAACTTTCTAAAACGGTTTGCTCACATTCACAGTATGTTTCAGTCAATCGTGAACCTGGGTCGTCTGAACCGCTGGTCCGTCTACATCCAGATGGTCCTCGCATATGCAGGCGGACTAGTCGTCCTCCCATTCATAGTATACCGATACTTCATGAACAACTACGCAGAGAACTTTGCTCGGATGACCGCGGTATGTTTTCTCAAGAGAAGAGAGAGAGGGAGGAGTAAGAAAGAAAGAGGGAGAGAGAGGAGTCAGACAGAACGAGGGAGAGAGAGGGGGGAAAGAAAGAAAAGGAGTTTTCCAGCAATATCCGGGCCTGAAAACGCATTTCGAGCGCAACAACGTCACTTATTGGTTTGCGTACAATATCGGCAGTATTCGCACGTTGATCACACTCATTTACATTGTGGTGAGTACAGTCAGAACTCCTTTTATCACTCTGTCCTTTCTCTCTCTCTCTCTCTCTCTCTCTCTCTCTCTCTCTCTCTCCCCTCTCTCCTCATCACTACTTCTAGATCTACGACGTGTTGATCGTGCTGGCGTCAGTGCTCACGGCGTCTCTGATCATCCGCTTCCTCAACACCACCAAGAACCTCTCGCCCAGCATGGCCCAAGGATACCTCAAGGCAGTCAAGCTGCTCCTCTTACAGGTGCAACACGTTTTTTCTCATCCTATTCCTAATTACGATAAAAGTTCCATGATTTTCCACCCCTAACACTTTATTTGCAACTTAGACCATCGTTCCTATCACTATGCTGTTGTTGCCGCAGTTTTGGATGTACGCCACTGTGATGTTCGAGATATGGGAAGCCAACTGTGAGTCTCTCTCTCTCTCTCTCTCTCTCTCTCTCTCTCCTACCCACCCCTCCCTTGCAGGCCGCTCCGACTGGGTGTTCATCTCCACTTCGATGCACTCTCTTGTCTCGGTGTGTCTGGTGACGTACATGCACTGTCGCCCCATGAAGACGCGCATCCAACCGAGGAACACCGACACTCACTCCAACCCCAAGACGCCCAAGAATAGAGAGCACAGACAGTCGTCCCTGTAGCCGGACTCTCCACCCATACCCCCCGTGTGTGTACCCTGCATCCAGTACCCACGTGTCCGCTGCGCGTTCGTTGTTCATCTGCGTTGATTCGGTTGTTGCATAAATCATTCTGACTGATTAGCCTGCCGTGTGTGTGTGGTGTGTGCGTGGCGCGCGCGCGTCCTTCCAACCCCCCGCCCTTCCAACCGCCATTCCACTCCCCAGTCACACCACAGGCGAGTCGCCTTCTCTCCCCCTCCCTTATTTATTTACCTTTGTGTTGTTGTTAGTTTCGTTCGCGTGCCTCTCTTCTTCTATCGCTTGTTTATCGATTGTTTATCGATTTTTCTCTCTCTCAGACCGAATGTGATGGTTGTTCGCGGCGCACTCCTCCTCTCTGCGCTCGCCGCAGTCGTTGCCGCCGACAAATACACGGTACGGTGTACTGTATACTACAGTATCCTACCGTATACCTTGCCAGTTGACGATTCGGAGCGACGGTCCGGATGGCGTGTTACACACGTCTACGTGGACGGGTGCCCTCTCCGATATTCCCCTCAACAGCATTGCCGACAAGACGGGGGTACTGTAGATACCGTAGTTGTGGTACTAACTACCGTACTCTAGACGATGTCTCCCCTGAATTCGGCTCTGCTGGGTGGCGGGGTGACACTGGCTGTGTGTATCGCTCTGCTCATCGCTGCTCGCTGGAAGGGATCGTGGATAAAGGTGCATTTCGCATCCGGAATCAGAGATTATATGCAAATGACACTTCTAGGATCGGGTGGAGCATCGCAAGCGGGAGAAGCGGGCCAAGCAGCGCGAGGCCGACCAGTCTGTCAAGTCTGGCAACACGTCGTCGGAGAAGTCGACGAAGACTGTCAAGACTGCGAAGAAGACGGAGAAGAAACAGTGCCCGAAGCAGTCTCCCAATAAGGATAGCCCCGCCAAGAAGCCCAATCCACTCAGGAGCGACACCGACCTCAGCCAGTCTGAAAAGAGCAACAGGTGAGTAGCGGTAGGTATACGGTAGGTTGCAGTACTGTTTTTAGGAGTGTGTCTGAGAGCACTGTCGAGAAGGGCCTGGCAGTGTCTGGTCTGGCTGCTTCTACCACTACCGGAGCCACCCAGAAGTCACTGTGTTGTGTGCAGGTGACAGTTGATACCGTTGCCGTACTCTACCGTACCGTACCCGTTTCAGAAGGTGAAGGAGACTCGCGAGCCTCGCGAGGAGCCTCCGCGATCGTCGAAGGAGGGCCAGCCGACTCCGCTCAAGCCACTCACTCCCAAGAGTCCCATGCTGGCACAGAGGGCGAAGCCCAGTCGCGCACTCATTGTGACCGGGGAGACTGACATGCTCAAGGTGTGGACTGGAGTGGTGACAGGGAAGATACAGTGCGCGGACTGAAGCCCGCGCACTTCAAGCGCTAAAATATGCGCTAAAATATTGTGGCGATTGCTTATTACACGCTTAGCTTTCTCATTTTTCCATTGTCTCTTGCGACTCAAACGATTATGGTGGTTTCAGATGGCGCAGTCTCCTATGGCGCACTCTCCGGGCACCCCCCGCCGCCGCGGCCGCTACGGGTCCCGGGCCGGCTCCTCTTGCGAACTCATGCCCTCATTCGAGAGCCCCAACAGCGACAAGGAGAACAGCCTGCGCAGCTGCGAGGTCGACGGACAAATCAAGAAGGTCGTCATCAAGAAGCGCAACGACAACGCCGTGAGTATAGACGTCTGCCTCTTCGCATGACGTCACTGCCTTCAGATTCTCATCGAGCCTGTGACGACGACCGAGTTCCGGGAGTATATGAAGAGCATCACTCACTTCATCTCCAACTACCACTCCGATCCCTACCTCTTCTCACCTGGACACGGTACGGGATACTGTATATGGGTACTGTATGTTGACTACCGTATGTCAGATTCTCTCCCTGGTGTGGTGTTCGGGGCGCTGCCGCGTCACATGCCTGCCAAACCCGACGCGTTCGACGACATCTTCAGCGACATGCAGAACATGATACTCAAGGGGGTACTGTGTACTGTACTTATTAGGGTTACGGTAGTCTAAATAGGTATACTGTCCTTTCTAGATGTGCCACTCGCAGCACCCTCGCTTCCACGCCCTCTCGCCGCACGCCCGCTCGCTCCCCGAGATCATCGCTGAATCCATCTCTGCTGCCATCCCCGCCGCGTCTCTCCCGCCGGTACGGACTACTGTGGCACCACCTCTGCCTACCGTATACCTAGGAGGCTTGTCCGTCGCTGTATGACCTGGAGCGTGCCATGTGCAACTGGCTGGTGTCTGCCTTCTCCCTCCCCAACGACCTCACCATCGAAACGACCACGGACAAGCGACTGTCGGGCATACTGGTATGACTGAGTGCTCGAGTGTTGACTCTTATGTTGTGCAGGACTCTCGTCTGGAGGCTACTCTGAATGCAGTGTACGCGATGCGCCAGAAGATGCTGGGCAGGGCGGGCGGCGACGCGTCCAAGCTCGTCGTCTACGCCAGCACAGAGGTGGGCAGGCATCTCCTGGATCACTTCACGATCGATAACCCTTGCAGGCGTCTCGTGATGTGTGGCGTGCGTGTCGTCTGGCGGGGATGCGCCTTCACTCCATCAATGGAGTCATCGACTCGCAGATGGCACTCACCGGAAACGGCCTCTTCAAGGCGATTCTACAGGTATGCCATGTTAGGAAGGTGTCATGTCTTCTTGTCTGTTCAGGACCAGTCGTCCGGTCTGACCCCGTGTGGTGTGGTGGCGTGTGTGGGAGTGGGTCTGCTCGAGACCGTCGACCACCTCACTGCCATTTCCCAGTTCACCGACAAGTGAGTCGAACTCGGCAAAACACTGACTCATGTTGTTCGAGCGATATGGGTCATCGTCAACTGGATCGGAGACTCTATTGTCTTCATCATTGTCCATTGTGCCGGGGGCGGGAAGCGAACCAGCGAGCTGTGTTCTGGCAACGCGCTCGCTATCCACTACACCACCCGATTTGCAGGTTCGGCATGTGGCTGCACGTTGATGGACCGCAGCTGGCGGCGAGAGTCGTTCCCGGAATCAAAACTCAGGACAGCACTATTCTTCAGGTAATCTTCATAGTATAATAGATATATATATGACTACAATAATTTAGGGTCTGAACCGCGCCACTTCGATTGCAATCAAACTCAACAACTACTTTCCCACATCGTCAGGAGCTACAGCTTACTGGTTAGACTCTCTCTCTCTCTCTCTCTCTCTCTCTCTCTCTCTCTCCTCTCCAATTATCCCTCTAGGTCTCGCGATCCTTTGTCGCAGCGCGCTGTCTATGGAGAGCCGACCAAGATCGCCAACTGTTAGTTATACGGTAGCTATAGCCTCCTACGTATCCCTCTCAGACCCTGCGTGGCGTCTCTGTCGTCCCACCCGTCAGCTGATGCTCAATGTGTGGATGGTGGCTCGCCTCATCGGAAAAGAGCCCCTCACGCACCACGTCAAGCAGGTACCGTAATCCTCGCATCCACATTAATCCACCGTACCCCTTTTCAGAAGAAGGAGATGTGTGAGTACTTCCACTCGCAGCTGTGCTCGTTCGACCGAGTCCGGGTGGTTGGCAAGCCCGGGCTCTCCTCCATTGCTCTACAACTCATTGTATGTACTATGAATACGTAGCCTCGTTTTTTTTCTCTTCCGCACGTCAGCGCATTACGCGAATGCCGCCCCTGCCATTGTGTGGACACAATTAGTAGCCACAACATACCGCTTCAGGAACTCTGTCTTCAATGAACTATGTTTTTGTCGCGTTCTTTTTCTCGGAACACGTTGCCCCAGTGAAAAGGGGATGATTGACGCAATCGTCTACAGGCGTCACGTTTTCGTTGCAGGACCCGTCTCACGACGAGGAGAAGACGAACCGGCTGACGTCTGTGTACGCCCGTTTGCTGGCAGACACGAAGGAGATGACTGTCGGCGTCGGACGCATTCAGATGGACGGACTCGAGGGAACCGTGCAAGTGAGGGGATACTGTAGGCTGCTGGGTGGATACTGTAAATGTCAGTGCTCGTCGATGACTGTTCTGCGTGTGTGCGTCTCTGCCCCGAGGATTCTCAAGTGTGACATCGACGAGACTGTGATGGCGATGAAGAGAGTGGCCGAGGAACTGGATCACAAGAAGGGTGAGAGGAGAATGGGTGGGAGAGGATATGAAAGATTACAGTCGTTGTTCTGTTGTTTTCGGCCACATTTGCAATTGCAATAGGCTTGTCATTCCATACGCGTGATGTCACAAATGCTTTTACAAAAAAAAACAATGTTCAGAATCCGAGATTGCCGCTCTCTTCACCCGTGCCACTGCGAACCCGGCGCCGCCCGTCTTCCGAGTGGACACTGTGGGAAACGTATGTCCCCTCTCGCCCATCCCTCTCCACCCTCCCTTCCAGGCCCCATGCACCCTCTTCTCTCCGAAGCCGTCGGACTCCGAGCCGAGTTCCCTCAACTCTCCCTCCGCCAACCCCCCTTCTCGTCCCTCTGCCATCGCCAAGTGAACACACGCACAGTCTCTCCACGTTACAAAAAATAGATGAAAAAACTGCTTGCAAAACACCCGTTAAAAGTCTTCGCCCGACCTTGTTCAGTTAAAACGTTCCACGATTGCACGCAATAAATGAGTGCTCTTTGTTCGCGTCTTCTTTCTGTGAGTTTGAATGTGTATATTTCATTCTGAGAAAAAATCTAGGAATAGCTTGTGATGAAATTTTATGTCGGAAACAATAAGTGAGCAATTGAACCATACTCCAATAATTTGATATTGTGTTATCACAAATCACAAGACTCCGTTTTCCCACACTGTTAACGTCTTTCGATTCATAATTTAAAATTTCAACCGTTTAAATACTGGCAGACAAATTATCGTACATCGTCGACAATGAAATTCCTCGCCGTTTTCCTGGTTCTCTGTCTTCTCGGACTCGCTCTTGCCGGTAAGACCTCTCTCCCTCTGTCTGTGTCTATCTCCCTCTCTCTCCCCCCTCCCTCTCTCTCTCTCTTCAAATGAACATTGCAGCGCCTTCGAACGGTCGGAAGCCAGTGGTAGAGAAGAGTAAGAGAGAGCTTGCCCTGGAGAGATTTGAGAAATACATGGAGAGTCGGGGGCAGGTCGCCGCTCGCCCGAACGCCCGCCCACTGGACAAGGTTGTGCGATCGAGGAATACCGCCCCTCTCTCCCAGAAGTCCCAGAAAACCCGTCGTTCCAACAACGCCCGTCACACCACTCTGTAACGGTCCGTTGTTGTGATAAATGCCATGGCCAATTGAGATTTGTCCTTTTGCAATGTCTGGAATGTCTTTTGTCAGTCGTTGTTTTTAGTAACCATGCCGATTGTTGCGCGGCATCTCTCTCTCTCTCTCTCTCTCTCTCTCTCTCTCTCTCTCTCTCTTTCTCTCTCTCTCTCTCGCTCGAATCTCGATCTCGATTGCCGGAAATATTATCTGCCGCCACTGTCGTCCTTTTTGCACTTTTTCAAATACTAGCCTTCGTGTTTATTGTCCTTTTATGTACTGTAGATAATCGTGACTGTTTATGGGATATAAACCACCAACAGTGCCGAGGGGCCGTCATCTGAATCACAAGATTCTTCTCTTGGAGATCATGTTGTACTTAAAGATCCAGTGATTTCTTTATCTTATCGTTAGACGGTCTATTCGCGGAAAAAGGCGATGAGCGTTCATGCGAAAACAATTCGACCACGTTTCTTTAAAAGATTTCTAGAGCAGGTGTGGGCTCTCTTTTTCGCCGCTCTTCCTTTCCCTCCTTCTCTCACTCTCTGTCTCCTTCTCTCTGTCTCTCTCGCCCTTTATCTCTTTCCCCCCACTCGTTTTCTCTGTTCATCGTTGTTGTTTTCTTGAAAATTCAGCACGCGAAAGAATATCTTTTTTTGGCACAGATTCTAACTATCTGCATCTGTCAGGCATTGTTATTGCGGTTCGACTGCAATACTGCGTGCAAATACGAAACATTCATTGGAATATTACAGTAGTTATACGCTAATGTTAATTTCCTAGAATAAGAATAACTATGAAGCAAGTGCGAATGTCAATGGGGGAACCACATTGTGCGAACTCTAGACGCTAGTTTGTTTGCCTAAAAGAGCTCCAGCCAAAACTCGGAATTCTAGTTAATGAACCTAGGTAGCGTTGACTCGTCGCAATAGTGAGCACCGCTCTTATGTAGCTTCGGTCTTCGGTGCATATTGGAACTGGACGTTCAAGCGTGTAGTCATCGAAACGAGATTGTATTGAGCGTCATGTTTTTTTTTGTTAAATTCGAATGACATCACCATCAACATCAAGTTGAGAATGTTTCGATTCAGCTACCACAACTGAACTAATTGACATCCACATATACTGTGCTTTTTGGTGTCTAGATTTTGGCTCACTGTTGAGCGCATGTATCTCCAAACTATCATCGAGGATCGACAGCTTTCATGTTATGGGGGCAGCCCCAGTTAGACATGTGCTAAGTGAACCGAAAGAAGAGAGTAGTTGTCGAATCAATTTCCGCATATAAGCATATCAATTAGTTGTCTGATTCTCTTCTCACTCACTCGTCCACTCACTCACTCACTCACTCCTCTGCCGTCCACTCACTCCGCCCCGTCTCACTCTTTAAAGAGAATCGCTCTATCCAACGCATCTCATATATAATCCCCACTACCCAAGCAATGATGTGGTAATTAATGAGTTGTCCCCCCAAGATCCCCCCATGCACTTCACTGCCCTTGTCTCTTTTCGTCTCTGCGTTCGAGGCTTGGGAGGGACACGTAGAGAGAGAGAGAGAGAGAGAGAGAGAGAGAGAGAGAGAGAGAGAGACAGAAAGAGAAAGAGAAAGAGAAAGAAAGAAAGAGAGAGAGAGAGAGAGAAAGAAAGATAAAGAGAGAGACAGAGAGAGACAGACAGACAGACAGAGAGAGACAGACAGAGAGAGAGAGACAGAGAGAGAGACAGAGACAGAGAGACAGAGAGAGAGACAGAAAGAGAGAGAGAGAGAGAGAGAGAGAGAGAGAGAGAGAGAGAGGAATAGTATTAATATCCCGCCTCCCCTTTCTCAGGTAGTGGCTAATCCAATCGCAGTCTCCTGCTTCTGCCGATTCGCTCTTGTATTTCCCCCTTCGTTTCACTGTAATCAAACCTCGCTGTATGGCAATTGTGAATTATTTTCGTTCTCATTTCCGTGATGAAGATGACGTTCTGACTTGTCTCGTCTTTTCTGCGACTTCCCGATTCCGTGTTTGTTTGCGCGTACTGTGTCAACATCTTCCGATGATCTCGCTCGATCAGTGCATTGTTTCCTCTCTCCAGGTCCCCCATGCGTCTCCGGTTCTCTCTCTCGGCCTTCCTTCTCGCTCTCGTTGCAGTCGTTGCGGCACAAGTAGACGCTATGCCAAGGTAAGCTCCATGCGTATACTGTAGTTTTATATACAGTATACTGTTGACACCTTCGACCACCGTAGAGTACTCATAAGTCTCTTTGATCCGGGGCTACCTTTACTCTTTACCTTTACCTTTGCTGAAGACAGCATTGTCATATTTTTTCTGTGGCGATGTGTGATGTCGCATGTTTACAACCGTGTCTACTCTGCAATCATTCCATTTTTCTCTACGCGCTGCAAAGTAGTCATTATTTACTTCACTCTGTCATTATCGCGTCAGAACAATTGAATTTTCATCGTTTGGTGCGGATCTCTGTTATTTCTCGTATTGCGATTGCAGCCTGCCGAAAATATCGTCGATAGTTCGCTTGAGATTATCCTGTGCAAGAGACAATGCGTGTATTCCAATGGTATTCCCTCACAAATACTGCAATGAATGAATGGTATCCTAACACCGCTCACGTGAACATGAAAATAATGAATATGAAACAGAAATATATTTAAAAAAATGAAATAGGGAAGACCCTAATAAATTATAAATATAGATCTAATCTGTCCGCAAATCTTCTTGTGCATTGTGTTGTTGTATGTATTGTAATGATACCAATATGTGATATCACAAAATCACTTTTTTTCTAATAACATGAGTAACGGGGGAATCCCCACTTGTCAGCAAACATTGTTGTTGTATGTGCAGGTTGACTTATTGGAAACACGCAAAGTGACATCTCTTATACATTCTATCCACACGCATTGAGGTCATGCTATTCTCACACCTTGTCGTATTTCAATTGTATTAGATATCAGAAAATCGTGTTAGTGCGGGAACGAAATGGCGTCGCCGGATTGCGTGAGTGAAATGATAAACCACTTTGCGACGTCAAGTGATAATATTCTGGAAAGGAGTGGGTACGTAGCATTTCCCACAGACTTTGAGAAGGGCAGGGAAGCGGGGGAGAGAGGGAAGGAAGAGAGAGAGAGAGAGAGAGAGAGAGAGAGAGCGAGAGAGAGAGATTGGCCCGATTGCCTCCGTCAATCTTTCTGCCCCCACATTCATCCCGAACTAATCAGGATGTATTTCGGTTGCATATACTCACATGCATACATGTTTTTTGTCTCTGTACTCTGAAAAAGGGTTCCACGACGCTAATACTAGCCATAGCCAGGCTAGAATAGGAACGTCGCAATGACGAATACAGGGAACTATTGCTCTTTAGCCGACCACATATCATATCTGCTTGATACAGGATTCATAGATAATACACAATGAATGACCAAGTAACCGGTAGCAATGGAACGTCATGCAATAGCAACAGCATCGAATACTATCTCAAACTGATAGATAAAAAACTAATTGAACATCATTATTATCCTCCATTGACTGTTACGTTTTTCAGCCGGCAGCACCCGTTGATCGAATCTCGGTACGACCGCAACTGTTTCTTCAACCCCCTCGGTTGCGTGTACCTGAAGGCGCGGAAGAGTGCGCGAGTCGCGCGTCAGCTCATGCGACAACAGTTCTGACCAGAGAGGGAGAGAGAAAGACCAGCCAGAGAGAGATAAAGACAACACGAGTACATCACTAGTCCCTTTGCACGCCTCGGGGTATCCTCACAGTATAAACACAGTGTTCCATTGATCATGCCTTCACTCCATGTCATTGAAATGTTGGGGAGTCTATGGAATTTGCGAAAACAGTTTTTTTTTGTTGCGTTCATTGTGACGATTTGCTGATTGTGTGCCTCTTTGCTATCCGAGTAGTTTCCGGCTCGGAAGGTATCAATGTTCTGCCCACACGTGAATGAGCGACGATGACGAGGCGTTTCCGATCATGTTCCGTCATTACAGTCCACACACGCGGATATCGACTATGTAATCTTTTTCGTTTGTTTTTGGACATCATTATGCTTCATATCGATAATATCGATATCACATTGTGAGCGTGAAAGGTATAGGCCTGAAAGAGACAAAAAAGAGATATGTGAGTAGTGAGGACTTCTTCGAAGTGTTTTAATGAGATTACTAGTTTGTTATTCATTGTTAAAAAGAAAGAAATCTTTATTGTAGACATGTTATCCGTGTTGGGTACCCGTGTTTTTGTTTCAGTCTTCCAAGAGAGGAAGAGATGACTACAGATCCTGGTGTATTGGCAATGCAGCCGTCGTTCGAGGCTGCAATAATGTTGCTCTCTCTCCATCTCTCTCTCTCTCTCTCTCTCTCTCTCTCTCTCTCTCTCTTCTATCTCTTTGATCTGGTCACTAATAAACACATTACGACATTACGAGACTTCCTATCATGTGTCAATCTGTGTTATGTTATGCGACTGTGATTCTCAGCGAACAAATAATTAGCAGATGAATGATGAACACGTATGGTTCCAACGAAAACAATGATACCTTTTTGGGTATGTATGAGAGACAGCTATAGGGGGTGTCGTAGGTGCAGAGATCGACTCTTTCGCAGGCATCCATGGGTGATGAGCCTGTTATTAAGTATCATTGAACCCAATGACCTCATATTTCCATTAATAGATCTGTAATGAGGTGTTGGTAAATGGGTGCGGATAATGACTCGACCGATCGACCGAGTCTTTTCTATGAGTCCACCCTACGATTCGGGGGTGGGTGTCATTATGTCATTCACATTTTGTGCATTGAGACACCGTATTTTTCCAGTGCCACAAAACACATCGGGTAAACGTCCAGTGCTCGGGAATATAGCTGCGACTGACAGTGGCTATTATCACAATTGACAATATGCACTTGTTCCGATTTGCACAACTTCACACAATTCGCAAATTGCCGTGTGATTCAGATACTTAATGGCGTTACGTAAGTGCTAAAATTACACGGTTTACAGCTTCTGTTCGCATAACGATGAGTCAATTAACAAGTGTTCACTGACCGTTCTTCATAGCGGCCGTGATGGCTGATTGGTGTAGTGATAGAATGGATCGGCAGCCTCGACCGAACACTCCCAGACCCTTGCAGTAGACGGAGTCGATCCTCATCCGCACTGTGTACTTAAATCTCTCAGATCTTCCATCTTTCTCCCCGAGGAGTTTTGCAGAAAAGGCAAGAGCGTGGGAGAGAATAAGTAGTAAGTTAAATGATTCATGTCATTTGCTCATTCGCAATTGTAAGTACGAACACATAAGTGATATTTCAGCGTTCTTTAGCCAGTACCTATAACGACAAATAAGCATAATAGTGTCGTTACATTAACCTTGCACAGATTATGTATGGACTACGATGGTCAAACAATCAACGGTTATTTAGTTATGTTACAACTCTACAATAAGGAACCGTAACTAAGAATAGGTATGTGTTGATTGTTTCCAATACGTGACTCACATCGTCAGTCTTGTCCATTTTCTCGATTTCTTCCGCAATTCTCACACAAACAGTGCATCCAATTGTGAGAAGAGGGACACCCTCAGTCTGCTGGCCTGAAAACAAGTGAAAATGAGATATATTAAAACAACTTCTTCACATAGTTTCTTCACTATAACTTCCCGGTCTGCAAATATCGGTCCAACGTCAAAACTTGTGATTCGTTATATATAGGAACGATTCGTCGAACCGTAAGTAGTATAGTATACTACTTATAGCCACACCTGTATTCTCGAAAAGAAAAGAAAGAAATTGTGCAACTACCGTTTTGTGTTATCAGTTCGGTCTAGGTAATGAGTGATGACCACGTTATTTCGAAAAATGACAAATGATAAGATTGTATGTGTACATACTCTAAACTGTCATATTATAAGTAGAAAACATTTGCGTCAGCTCACATTCGCGATTCGATTAATCAAATTGTGTTTTACTTCCTCGCACAATAAAGGGGAAGTGCGTAAGTAGATATTTATTTGTATTTAATGTCCTTTTGATACAATTGAAATGTTTGTTCAACATACCATCAAGTAAAGTAAGTACACAAGTACAACGTAAGTATAATATTATGTAGAACAATAGTTCTGAACAGGATCTCACAGCTCTACGTACATACGCTGCGTGGGTTAGTCTTCTTTTTACTCTACTAATCTGTTTTGCCAACAATTGTTGATAACGGATTATCCAAAAGAAATGCGTACACACAAATCCGCATCTCGAAAAAAAAAACTAGAAAGGGATGGAAGTAAATGGATTATGTGTAAATATATGACAATAAATTTTCTTCCTCAGATTCTGTTCGGATTTCCAGATCACTCAACACATTACGCACAGAACATATTAAATAATATCACTGTGTTTTGGTTATCTACAAAAAGAAATTGGTTCTAAATTCGGTTGTACGCACGTACTATGATGAGAAAGACGTGCACAACGTGACGTGAACAATGCAGCACTGGAACGCACCCTTGTATATGTGAGCTATGGTGGCGAGAAGTAGCAAGGGGCGGAATGCGGCCATGCGGCCATCGATTGAAACAAGACAGCGGTCGGAAGCAGCCCCCACATCCCTTCGATAAGCCCCCCAGCCCAGCCCCAAATGCGATTAGAGTCTGATTTATGGGAACGCGCACAATGCAAATATGTGTTTATCATGTGACAAAGGGCGGCTATCACCGATCAGTTCTTGATTTTGGCGCGACGCGTCCAGAGAAGCTTCGAGGATGGAGTGGGCTGGACGGGTGGGAGACTGGTGGAAGGAAGGGGAGGTGGAGTGGTCTGCGGAAGTAGGCTGGTGAAAGCACTGACATTTCTATTTGTTATTGTATAGGGAGTAGAGATTGATGTAGTGGCGACCACTGAACTAGCATCTGTATTGCCAATTGAATAGACTCCCGGTGTTTCTGATGAATTTGTGACTGATTCCGTCCCCCGTGACACGTCAGGGCTGGTAGATTGTTCGATTGCCGAAACAGAGACTTCGGTTGTTGAAGTATTCTCTCTGTGTATGGGGATGAACTGTGGCGATAGCTCGATCACTATTTCCTCGGATGTTTCCGTCGTTGCTTCCACTGTCTCCTCCTCTTCTGACACATCTCGCAGCACCGCCCTGGCTGCTTTGAAGTGTTGCTCTGCAGGGGTACTGTCGGTCTGCGTCACTCGAGACGCCGCAGTTGTGCTTGTGCTCTGAACCGGAGACTCGGTAGCCATTGAGATTGCCTGCGTCACCGCATTTCCCTGTATCTTTCGGTTTTCAGTGTGTTCTTTGTCTCTAAGAAAGGCTGTTAGCAGTAGGTAATTGATGTACTCTCTCCAAGCGAGTTCAGAGTTCGATAGTCCCTGAAAGCAACGTGGAAATGATGAATGAAATCATAGGCAATGCCCGTACCGCTTGATTGTTTTCGTACGCGTAAACAGGGTAGTACGCAGGAATCTGTGATAGTGTGATATCATCATTTGTGATTTTTACGACCTTACCTGAGCGCTTATCAGCGAAATCAATGGGAGCAGATGCCATAATCCAATCATTTCTGTTCGCACATCAGACACAGTGGGGCAATCAATCCACTTAGCCCCCCAAACTCTCTCTCTCTCTCTCTCTCTCTCTCTCTCTCTCATAGATAAATCAATCGCTATCGGACAATCACATGCAAAAAGCTCATACACAGGGTGTTAGTTTACGACATTTTCCAAAAAAACCGAAACATTCACATTAGATTACCCTTTTAGGAGATGCACTGTAGTTTTTGCTGAAGTGTCGTGAATGAACGTATTATATGAGAAATACACACTAGAACTAAATGCAGCAACAAAATACATGACTGCACGTCATTTGTAAGAATGTATAATAGATGGGCACACATGGCATATCAGGGCACAAGTGGTATTATCTGTTAAAAAGTACTTGCGTAAAGATATTAAGTTTGTCTTTCCCCAATTCAACAAAAGCGCATGCATAAAACGTTTACAAATACTAACACAAACCTGCGCCTCTCTCCCCCTCTCTCTCCTCTCTCTCTCTCTCTCTCTCTCTCTCTCTCTCTCTCTAATATGGACGTATGACGTTATTCATTTGTATTGTTATATTTCATCTGTTAGTGTCCACTGTCCGTTATGCGCAGGTTTGTGTTAGTATCTGTAAACGTTTTATGCATGCGCTTTTGTTGAATTGGGTCAAGACAAACTTAATATCTTTACGCAAGTACTTTTTAACAGATAATATATGTGCTTTTGTTGTTTCATAGAAATTTCTTCTGTTTCTGATTCCCAAGCTCTGTCGTTAATTTCTTTGCGCGCCCTGCCCGCCTGCCGGGAGAGAGCTAGCCAGAATGACGAGAGCCCAAAACAACGCAAACCCGGCGCGAATTAGACGCTGGCGGCGGCGAGGCGAACTACACTCAAAGTGCTAGTTGGAGAACACGCGCAGAAAACGCCGAGAGAGTACGCTTTCGGCAGAGAGTCAGCGTTACCGGACACGATTCGCATTCCTGCTAACATGATTTTTGGATATCGCTTCTTGAAAATTCTGGCGCGAGCCCTATCCTAAGCCAAAAGAGAAGGCGCTGCGCGCCCTCTCTAATTTGCAGTCTCTAGACTCATTTGACTGTTTCATCACAAGGGGCATTACCAGAAGGCGCGACGGCGATGCGCTCACTCCTCCATCCATCGCCATGGCATACAGTGTCAAGGTTGGTTGCGTCAAATATTTCGAAGAAATATTTTTGGAGTTAGCGTAAAGGCAAGAAGACCACCACAGTCGACTGGCAGCAGTCGCAGCTCAAGGAGACAAACGAGAAACTGGTGGGTGTGGTGTGCTGGACTGGTGCCGGACTGGTTCCGTCTGGTTCCAGACGAGCCGCTTCTCGGCGCTGGTGCAGTGGAACGAAATGCTCATCAGCTACATCGAAGACGCCAACAAGAGGTGCGCAGGGTTCTGCGGAGGGAGACTTGACTTCCTACTTCCTACTGTAGCAACAGTATACTGGGTTACTGTAGGTTCCAAGTGGAGGACGCGCCGTGGGGACAGCCACACAACATAGCCGAACAGCTGGCAGCCACATTCCAAGTCATGAGCCTCGCTATCAGCAACGTAGAGGTACATATCTCTCCACTCCCCTCTCTCTCTATCTTTCTCTGTTTCTCTCTCTCCCTATTCACTCCCTCCATTCCAGTACCAGTCCTACCTATGCAAGGTGGTCGTGGCTCTCGATCAGATTGGCGTGAAACAGCGAGAGATGATCAACGCCGTCCACGAGCAGGTATACGGTACCTTGATTACTGTATCTACCGTACCCCTCTCAGGTGCTGCAGCCGCTGAAAGAGTTCAAGTTCGTGCGAGTGCCATACCTTCGGGGGATGCTCGACAAGCAGATGGAATACACCAAGAACCTCGACAAGATGAAGGGAGCCACCATGTGAGATTACTGTAGTCACTGGAGAACTGTAGATTACCGTACTCTTTTTTATACTTCGTATACAGGGACTTTTTCGCGTACACGAAGAAGGATCGCATGCAGAAGGAACTGGAGCGACAGTGCAACGGAGTGCGTATTGATTGATTTCATGATTTATTGAATTATCGATTGATTGTCCAGGTCGCGATGGAGCTGCAAAAGTGCGAGGCGGACTACGACAAACACGCGCGACTCATCGCCGAGTTCATGAGACTACAGGTATACGGTAGATTACAATACAGTTTACTGTATTTTAAACCTACGGTACTGTAACTCCATTTCATTTATTTGCAGAACGAGTACTTTGCGGCGGTGGAGAAGGCGTGCGCGTCGACCGAGGCGGGATAGGCTCCGCCCCTTCCAGTCCCGCCCACTCTTACAATACTTACAACTTAAAAATTAGATGATCGACTTAGAAATTAGATGATCGATAGTCGTGATTGATGATTAAAATGTGTCGTGTCGAATGAATTCTTTGATTCTTGATACGTGTAATGTGTGAGGATAGATTCTTCTCGTGATTTCACGCAGTTTTAAAATGATGACTGTTGGAGAAAGACGATCGATAAGTGATCATAAACGATCAATCACTACTGTCTCTTTTCGTTGTGGTTTGTGGTACCGAAATCACGATGCCGTTTATGAGAGTGTATTTCAAATATGCATGAAACGGCATGATTCGAAGTGACATCATAGTGGCGTGGAGAACTGGCATTCCTTGAGCGGGAGACATAGAGGGCTGTTCGTCTCCAAACGGACGAGATTCGCCCTGCACTGACACACGTGAGGCTGCAATAGAACCATCCACTTATCTACTTCCACTCATCCACTCACTCCCACTCATCCACTCACTCCCACTCATCCACTTGTCCACTCACTGCCACTCATCCACTCACTAACACCACTCACATTGCACTCGTTCCGATCGCAGTCTGGCTCCGGATGATCGCACGTTGGTTCGCATATCGAACCGTACTTCGAGTATGACTCGCCCTCGTACAAACACCCTGAACATGCTACCATTAACGTTTTTTTTTCGAGCTAATCAATAAAACTTACAAAACTAAATAATGAAGACCATGAGTCACACGCTTTCCTCTCTCTGGATGCAGGGTACTCGATAGTCGGGGTCAATGCACGCCCACACCCACATTTCACATCTCGTCACTGTCTCCGGCGCTCTGTTCACCAAGTGTGTCTGTCGCACCCAACCATCATTGAACTCGCAGTGATTCGAGTACATATCCAGCGACGGTCAACAAAACGTCACTTCCTCACTCTATTTTGGTGATCTCACCCATCCTGGAATGTGGGATCGGGGCATCTCGCAGCTAGGTTCACAAGCGAAATCCCCTCGACACAAAGTGCTCGTTGTCGGCGCGCATTCTTATCAGTTGAGATCAGCTCAATCAGCCTCATGCGAATCAGCCTCATTCATGTCTCTCTCTCTCTCTCTCTCTCTCTCTCTCTCTCTCTCGGTGTAGTGTACTGTACACATAATGAAATCATTTATTTAATCTGGCATTTTATGAGCTGATTAGTAAGTAAGTATTATTTATGAAAATGAGCGATTCATTTCTTGTCCATGTCGACTGCTGTGATTACGTGTCCTTTCTTCAGCATCTGAGAGAAAAAAAAACATTCATTGAGTTTACAAAAACGGATCAGGAATCATACTCACCTTTGTAAATATCTCCCTGCTGTACGTATGTGATAATCAACTGGCTATGAGTCGCGTGTGTTGTTTATGACAAGGCATGCTTCATTCGATTTCTCCTCGCTGTGTGCAAGCCAGGTTAGCTGTTCCCCATGTGTGGCACTGAATATGGCTTGTTTCCTTGACACCAATAAGCCCCACTTGTTCTTAAAGACCGTGTACACGTTGACGGAAAACTTTTGTACTACACATCTATGTTTTCATATGAACGCGTTGTGTAAGAACGATTCGTGATATGTATGATTGAACAATTGTAATTTTATATAGTAGGTTCCATGCTGCTGGAGTTTCTGAATCGACATGAATGAAATGTGAAGTGTAGAGTGTAGAGTAGCCTTACCGATCTATCCTCTTTTTTTCTCTTCATGTTCACAACAAGGATGTTTCACTGCCGATGTAATATCTAAATATTCTTAATTTGTCTAATTGTTAACTTCCATACACATTTGCTCGCCAGTTGACGGGGAAAGACGGTTGGACAGGGGTAATGTCTATCTCACCGGCCGGGGTTTTCTCACCCAACTATAGAAGTGACAGGATAGTCTCTCACCGCATATGCTATAAACACAGTGTCTGGTGAGGAATTATCCTTTCGGTTCGACTGCGTTCAGAGCGTACAAACGGAAGGGACGTCATCGTAAAGAAGAAAAGAAGTCAAAACGTCGTCTAGTCTCAAACTGTGCGCTTTTTACATTGTCAACCATATATATATATATATATATATATATATATATATATATATATATATATATATATATATATATATATATATATATATATATATATATATATATATATATATATATATATATATATATACATCTGTGCTCAAACCATAAACTCTTCTCTGTCTCAGTATAAGACTTATGTAGACTTCTGCGTTGATGTTCTAGTAATGAAAATAAACACAATCTGAACTTACTTCAAGTTTATAATAGCGCAAACTAACGAATAAGTGGCCGATATAAGCGGCTACGGTACATAGGACCGGGTGCGAGATACAATTGTGGGTGGGAGCATATGTGGCTGATGTTTGCATGGAGATGGGCTTCTCTTTTTCACTTGGAGATGATGGGTGAGGCGCCCGAATGGAGGGTAGCCATGAACACACTGAGTGAGAAGAAGAAAATAGTCCCCCGAAAAGGCAGAGAGGGGAGAGAGACGAGGCAGTGAGAGATACGTTTCAGAACTACGTTTCAGAACAGGCACACGGCCCAATGTTGCCGATGTTGTCATTGTTGCCACTTTTGGCAACATGGCTGTAACTCAGCTCAAAGTTGAGTAATCGTCTCGTTATTGGGCTCGATTGAAAGCCACCTGAGAGCGTGATATTAGGTTGAAAGACATTACAGTTGAGTAGATGACATCACCAGCTTTCATTCGAGCCCGATAACTAGACGATTACTCAACTTTTAGCTGACACGGGCAGCCCACGCACTTGTGGTGGCAGAACAGCAGTCAAACAGCAGCAGTCAAACAACAGCTTAACTCACTAACTATTCCGCCGCGCTGCTGTTGTTGGACAGGTCGTTTTCAAGGGTAGTCTATTCGGTGCGGGGCTAAATCTTCTTCAAAGTGCTATTCTGGAAAAGTTATGGTCATATTCGGATTCAGCGTAAAAAGTTGTGTATAGGTGCTTCATTACATCAAAATCTGCTACCACAAGTGCGTGGGCTGCTCGTGTGAGTTACAGCCATGTTGCCAAAAGTGGCAACAATGGCAACATCGGCAACATTGGGTCGTGTGCCTGGCCGCTTCTGTAGAATTAAACTCATTCCAGTATCAGTCTACTTATTTGCTATTTTCATAATTATTATTATTCTGCAATGTCTCGGCGAAGGCCCTTCTTTCCTCCTGCGCAGACAACGAGGATTTTCACGAGAGAGGAAACAAAATTTGCGAGCAGAGCTGCGAGGCTTCATACAGACAGAAATGTACATACGCCAAGTACCGTGAGACATATTTGAATAGTTGCAGTGCACGGTGCGCCAGCTGTTCAGTGATGTGTGTCTGTGTCGAGGCGGGTTGGGTGCGCGCTCGCGCCTTCCTATACACTCTGCGGGACCACATTGGATACGGTGAGAGCGAGAAAGAGAGGAAGAAGGCCCTCGAACCGATCACCTTCCCCTGCGTGCGCCTGGACGACTGCCAAGTGGGGGCGTGTGAGTTCAAACTAACTGTACTATACACTTATATACAGAGTCAGAGTCCCTTGAGGCTTTTTCTTCACGGGCTGTTCGCGAGTTTTCTTCTCCCCTATTCAGGTTGCAATAAGGACTAAGTGTTCCTCCAGTGTGTCTCTGCCTGCGAGCCGACCTGCGACGATCCGCAGCCACAGTGCGAGACTACCCAGTGCGAGGTCAGTCACTCAAGCACTTCAGTATCAATGTTCCTGTTTCTATTATGTGATTGTTTTCCAGCCGCACGCATGTGAGTGCAGCCCGTGTCTCATCCGCCTGCAAGCGAATAGACTCCATCTGTATCCCTCCGAAAGAATGCGAGTTCTCGCGGCCTCCCTGAACCAACACGTTTGGAATGAATGGGTTTTACCGATGATTAATCTGCAATGTATCTGATACTAAATGTTGATGGATCTCGGAGACGCATAATACGACGAATCCATGTCCGGAGAGAACAAAGGTTTTCACCAAGAACAATCCTCCGAGGTGATACCCGCAAGGCCGGAGCCGATCGGCTCACTCGAGCGCGTCTCTCACAGAGCGACAGAGGGCAGAGATTGAGTTGCGAGCGCAACAAGAGTTCATAAAGTGAGGCCGATGGTGAGGGTGCTGGAATCTTCTACGCTAGCGAGAATCGGTCGGTGGATCACCACGCCTTCCTGATCCACCGATGGTACTAGCGAGTCTGAAATGATAAGTAGAGTAACCAACGAACGAGCGAGCCAACTACACACACGTAGAGATAGAGAGAGAGAGAGAGAGAGAGAGAGAGACAAACATCAGCGGTGCTCTGGCCTTGCTGATTGCACTCTTATCAGATTATAACAGGTCACGACATCAAGCGGAGAAAGCACAGCTGTAAGCATATGTATGTAAATGATGAGCATAAATGAAACGAACCCCGCTCCCTGCGGCGAACATGAGAGACGATCCCACCTCACTAATGACTTTATGAAATGAGTGCGCAGGAAAAAAGAGTTTGTGTGAACACTTGCTAGGTCTGATTCGTCATTACAAGGAATTTCATCATATGTACACCTCTTGAGCCGTCTGAGTTCTCCCGGTCCTATAGAATTGCGTTTTTTTCACAAATTGCGGAAAATTCCTGCCATAGGCGCCAATTAAAGAACACTTATCTTAACACCCAGACGATTTAGGTGGAACATGTTTATTAGTATGGGAGTTTTGGCAATGCATATTATTATCCAAGATTCTATTATTGGGGCGCGCTCTCACGTTTAATGGTTTGGCGCTAGGATTGGTGTTGATTTCCGTGGGAATTTCGGGAACTAAAGATTACAATGAACTCGACGAGTTGTGGACAACATTTACAGTGTGTTTTGATGTCCGTTTTATCAACGATTACTATTTTTTGAGTACTGCCGTCTGACCTGATATCATCTCCGTCTTATCACGCCCTTATTAATCTTTGAAACCGAGAGACCATAACTGTACACCACCAGCCGGTTATCGGTTTGTTGTTGCACGATTGTTGTTGCAAGTGTGTTTGTGTGTGGTCTGCTGTCCACTGGCCACCATGCGCCTACTATTCTTCATTATTCTTTTCCATTCTGTCTCTTCTCTTCGCATTCTTTTCCACACTGTCATATTCGGAAAAAGTCATTTGAACTATCTCAACACTCTCGTTGATGTGTTAGTAGAGAAGGGTCATACTGTGGTAGGTAATAGTACTTTCTGTATTTAATCTCATTTGTTGCTTTTAATCTAGGATGTGATACTATCTCACTTCAATCCGCACGTGAAACTGACAAGAGTCAAGCATGTGAGTTATTTTCTTTTTTTCTTACTTTAGTTATCTTCCTATAACTCATAAAACATAAATCTGGATACCGTATTCAATAAATATACCGTTTAGGCGACTCGGGAGTTGATCTATGGCTTTCCTGAAGATGACTCACCGTGGTTGAAGCTAGCGCATGTCATGCAGCCATTCGATGAAGTGGGTTCACAGCGAACTCATAGTCAACGTCTAGTAATAATAAAAAAAATTACACCCTGTTCCCATCTCTTTTCTCAGGATCGTCCAGACAGCGCGCCACCGAACGGATTCTGGAAGATGGAAACGCAGCTGTGCAAAGGTGGAAGTTTCTCTTTTTTTATTCTTCATAGTAGCTATATTTAGTTGCCGTGAAATCAAAAGAGCTTTCCGAATTCATGCAAGAAGAGCACTACGACGCTGGAGTATTCACGGACTATGGTGGGTGAAACTGAAAATTACAATAATACATGAAATGACATTCCAGGGTTTTGCGCATACGGTCTATTCGCCGCCAATGGTATTCCTTTGACGGCTGCGTATACTGCGACTCCCCTCGATCAGTTCACTTACACAAACATTGGACTTCGCATGCCGCCCGGATACGTGAATGGTGAGTTGGTAAGCTGGGTTTGTTGGCTTCACCACAGTCTTTCAATCCCGCTGAAGGCAATTGCAGGCTCTTGGAACAGAATTTGTATTGCTTATCAGAAACAATGTCAATCATGACAACCATAATTATTACCTGTGTAATTGTGAATGCTGTCAGATCACCCAGCATCCTAACAATCAAAAAAGACTGAAAAGCTAAAACAAACAATTACATTCTTCCAGACTGGATCCAAGGCCTGACTGCTTTGCCTTCTTCCTTCTCGGATAGAATCAGAAATGTCCACGACAGAATACAACATCATTTCATGTACAGAGACTACTACGATACCGCGGTCAGCTTCTACACATTGTTTACCTCACTTACGTATGTACTTCATAGTCATTGTGTTCTGATATGACAAACCGCGTTATTATCATTCCCTGGACGTCAGATGTTTCTTGTACTTTTCAGCAAGCCATTTTTGACGCGGCCTATGGAGACAGGATACCCAGGCTCAGTGAGCTGACCCGAGGGGTAAGAACGAAATACATAACACATAAATTTATAATAAGTTTACTTTCTCTAGGTAGGAGTAGTGTTCGACAATAGTCACGAGCTTCTGGAGTCGCCACGGCCGATCCTGCATAAGATCAGATACATCGGAGGAATCGGATTGCGGCAAGCGAAGCCGGTTGACGAGGTTTTTTTTTTAATGTTTTGGTGGCTTTTCACCGAATTCCAAAAAATATATAGGAGTTCAACCGTCTGCTGTCCCTCCGCTCTTCCACTGTCATCATGTCATTCGGCACACAGATTTATGTCGATTTGATACCTAACAGGTGAGTCTATCCTATTGGAACTTGCGCAGTACATACTTACATACCTTTTCAGTGTCCGCCGCTCGTTTGTCGCGGCATTCGCCCGCTTCCCCAATCACACGTTTATTTGGAAACACGCTATTAGAGAGCAGGACGATGCGATATTCGAGGTTAAGGAATCAGTTGCGTGAATACTAGTTTCGTATTGACAGACTGCCCCGAACGTGGTGCGTGTGGATTGGATGCCGCAGTTGGATCTACTCAGTGAGCCACTCTACACTTATTGCGCCTCTCTTGTCTTGCATTGTGTTTCAGTGACACATATATGAGACTTTTTTCCTCCATTCAGACGACTCTCGAGTGAAACTGTTCATCTCGCACATGGGTCTCAACAGCCTGCTCGAAGCGGCTTATGCAGGTGAACATCTCAATAAACAGCTATGTATAAAATAATATTATTTAGGCGTCCCCATGATCTCCGTTCCTCTGTTCGTCGACCAGCCACACAATGCGATGTGTGCAGTGAGGAAGAGCATCGCAGTGCACTTGGACAGGAGGCACGTCACAGAGGAGAGTGTGGCGGGGGCACTGGAGACCATGCTGCAAGGGGGGAGCGCGCACAGGTGTGACACGGCCTTATTTTAACCCAAGAGAGAGGGCGCTGCGCGCCCTCTCTAATAATAATAATAATAATAATAATAATAATAATAATAATAATAATAATAATAATAATAATAATAATAATAATAATAATAATAATAATAATAATAATAATAATAATAATAATAATAATAATAATAATAATAATAATAATAATAATAATAATAATAATAATAATAATAATAATAATAATAATAATAATAATAATAGTAATAATAATAACAAGGTTCTCCTCCGCGTCGCACACGCTGTCTCGTCTGCTGCACTCGTACCCCCCGTCTCCTCGGGCCGAGTTCGCTGCTTGGGTCGAGGCAGCTGCCGATCCAGCATTCGCCCACTCACTCGCACTGCCCCAAGAGGTAGGGGAGACTGCTTGTACTGTAGTTACTCTATTATGAGATTGTGCCGTGTTATAGTCTTCCTTCAACTCCCGCAGAGAACTCATAAGTCTCTGGAATTGGGGGCTATCATTACCTTTACCTTTATGAAATTGTGGCAACATCAGTCGTATTGCAGGCGCACTCTCTGTGGCGGGCAGAGTGTCTGGATGTGATAGCTGCAGCGTTGCTCATCGTTGTTCTTCTCTTTTATGTGATTATGTTTGTTGTCCATAGCATCTTTAGGTGTATTAGAAGAAAGAGCAAAAGAGAGTAATCAAAAAGGAGATCATGTGCAATATTGTACACCGACTGTGATTTTTTACCGTGCATTGTTCTGACTAAAATACACTTTACGGTGATAAAAAACTTGTTCTGAACAACCAGCTGTGTTGGAATTTGGAACTGCTTTTGTTCAGTTTACTTTTCGTTATTTTTTTCTCTGACTTCTGACTTGGAGAAATGGGTGGTCTCAGACCACTGGTCTGTATTCCACCACTTCCAGTTTCACAAACGGATTAAAGTAGTCATGTACAAAACTGCATACGTAACTAGACAATGATAATTACACTGTTTTGACGAACGAACTGATGCATGTAAGTTTGATAAACTTTCGATTATGAACACCCAGGAATAACGTGCATTGAGAGATGAAAATCTCTTGTTCCTGTTTTTTTATGATGCCCACATTACCATTAAATTTAAAATGCTATCATTAATGTCTATCTGCAAAGGTGGTCTGTAATTTATTCGTATTTACAACATTAAAACAATACCTGAAAAAACTGGAATGCATAACCGTTTGCCGAACATAGAATGGCTCACAATATCGTCACTTGAAACCGTCTCACACATACACATGTGACTTTCTCACGTACATTTCTTGTTTGTGCTTATGTTTAGGCATTCGATCAGCAGTCGGTCGCAATTCCATAAACTGTGTTGAAATCGTAAACTTGTTCCAGCTAACATTCTACTTCCTTGTAATTTTAGATTTTAGATGTCTTACTACCCGCACGACTATCCTATCAATCCCGACTATGTGTCCCTCGGATCTTTCTGCCTAGGAATGGCTTCATTCATACTCAACACCATACTCATATGGATCATAGTATTGTAAGTTGTAGGATAAAAATGTGTTTTACGTTTTTCAGCAAAACCCCGAAATACATGGAGTCCTACCGCATTTTCCTTCTCAACACCCACCTGTCAGATTGGTGCTCAGCGTTTTCTGAAATTCTCACTGTCACAAGGTACTTTTTTATCATTTTATAATCAATATCATTCTCATCATTGGCATGTTTTTGTCAGAATCTGTTCCACTCTCTCGATGAAGTTGCTGCTAGTCTACTATGGTTTGTGCAACTACCTGCCTAATCCATACTAGTGAGTTCATCCTGTTCGTTTTGTCTCAAATCCGTTCCTTCCAGCTGGTGTCAGTTCGCCTATGGTGGTCTGCTGCACTCCTACAGTCACACAGTCATGACCCTTCCAATGTCATTCTACTATCGTTACTACGTCATCGTGAACCCATCTCCTCCCAAGTATATGCTCGCTGCTATTTGTATCATTGCCTATATCCCCAGCAGCGGGCATCTCGTTAGTTTCCGACCAGTAGACGTCAAAGTACACTGTGTCTCAGATCGCAACGATAACGTCGGACGTGCCTATGGAAGAGACATGGGAGCTGGCGAATCAGTTCATACCAGATGTCAACTTCACCCATCGGCCACACATTGTACACGGATTGGACAACGCAGATCTGTCAGGTTCGAATCTTCGAATCTACGGATTCAACCACAAATAACATGCCTTCAGGTATTGTGACGACTGCGTACTCGGCGATTCCGCCACTTCCATCGGTTCTCATTGTGATGTTGTGAGTTCCAAGTGCTTTGTGAGAACGTGTGTTCCAGTTTCCGGCGCAAAGCAATGAAGATCCTGAATGAGAGCAACTTCCGGATGAGCGAGGCGACAAAGAAGTCTCATCTGTTGTTCATCAAGGTGGAGAGGGAGAGGGATATATATATATATATATATATATATATATATATATATATATATATATATATATATATATATATATATATAGAGAGAGAGAGAGAGAGAGAGAGAGAGAGAGAGAGAGAGAGCTTCCAGGGTCTTACTCTGCAAGCATACACGATGACGTCGATAGCCCTGGCGACCGTCATCTTCGGAGTGAGTCTGATCGATGTGTGGAGGAACACCTATCAGGTACAGATGTGACCAGGCACACGGCCCAATGTTGCCGATGTTGCCATTGTTGCCACTTTTGGCAACATGGCTGTAACTCAGCTCAAAGTTAAGTAATCGTCTCGTTATCGGGCTCGATTGAAAGCTTTTGATGTCATCTACTCGACTGTAAGGTCTTTCATATCGATATCACACTCTCATATGGAGTCGAAATCCTCTGAGAGTGTCAATTAGACCGTTCACTGGCAATCGATTGCGCGCAATCAGCGCCTCTCCGCAGCTCTCGTCTATGCTAATTCAAGTTGCGCGCGCACTGGGGCGAATATGGGTGTCGATCAGAGGACTTCGACTCCATCTGAGAGCGTGATATCGGTTTGAAAGATCTTACAGTCGAGTAGATGACATCACCACCTTTCAATCGAGCAAAAAAACGAGACGATTACTCAACTTTAGGCTGACAAGGAGTGTCGTTTAGGACACAGAAGCTGATGGTGACCAAACTGATATCAGAGATACCCTAGGAGGTTACTAGTCGAAAACCGTTTTCAAATCCACATGACCGGCCATACGTTTCGAGATATTTACGTTTCAAATTTTGGAGTTGAACCGTGTGGATTGCTTTTGCGGCCTGTCAATCCATTCGCGCGAGCTGTGAAACAGCGGCAGTGGCCTAGTGGATAGAGCGGCTGTCTGTCAAGCGGCAGGCTGTGGGTTCGCTCTCCGGATAAGCTTTTCGTTTTGCCGATTCTATCCGGACTTGTACTTTTTGGTGACAATTGGGCAGTTGGTAAAAAACTCCTATCATCTTTTTTTTTAATCGAACAGTCATATGTCTTGTTGAGCGCTCATTACAAAATGTTTGCGTTCTTTAAACTTCATTCACAAAAATTTCGAAAAATAATACTGACGAAGATTCCCATATGATCCCCTCACCATGCGTGACTCCAACTATTCGAACAAAAAAAAAATACAAGTCCTGAAAGAATCGGCAAAATGAAAAGCATAGCCGGAGAGCGAACCCACACCCTGTCGCTTGACAGACGGCCGCTCTATCCACTAGGCCACCGCCGCTGTTTCACAGCTCGCGCAAATGGAGTGACAGGCCGCAAAAGCAATCCACACGGTTTAGCTCCAAAATTTGAAACGTAATTATCTCGAAACGTATGGCCGGTCATGTGGATTTGAAAACGGTTTTCGACTAGTGACCTCCTAGGGTATCTCTGATAGCAGTTTGGTCACCATCGGCTTCTGTGACCTAAACGACACTCCTTGTGAGTTACAGCCATGTTGCCAAAAGTGGCAACAATGGCAACATCGGCAACATTGGGCCGTGTGCCTGGCCACATCCTGCTGAACATCTTGAAGGGCTACTTATGAACAAAACAAACATAAGACTGAAGAGCCACAGAACGCACATAACATTCAAAAGCATTGTCTGTTCAGGAGCGTCTCGTCTTCCACTCCACTTCCTACCACATCTTCATCAGCCCCATGCTCTCCATGTACTTTGTGCGACCATACAGGGACTATATAAAGTGAGTGTGTGGGATGACGTCATTGTGGACTTGCAACCCCAGGTCTCTTCTGCGGCGCGTGTTCGGCCGATGCATGAAGACGAAGGTCCAGGCAGAGGGAGAGATGACCGCATCGGCTGTTGTCTCCAGCAGCGACAACAAATACAAGGTCGGATGAGCGACTCGAAGCTACCATTATCTAACCATTGATGTGTGACGTTTGATATAAGTGAAAGATGATTGATGTGATTTGTTTGATTGATTGATGTTTCGTTCGCATATGCGGAAAGCTGCAATAAATGTTGTGTGGTAGACGGTGGTCTCTGGCGCCAAATGCTATCCACCTTCTCTTTTCTCTCTTTGCCACGCTCTCACAGTCATTACCAACTTACCACAAAAGAGGGTGGGAAGAAGTGTATATGCGGGTTGGTTATAGCGGCGCTCGGGTGGCCTCCGCAGACATTTGTAGCCATTCTTATGCACTCCGAGCACTCTTTTCCAAGCCGCGCACGGTGTTCTGCCATATATAAGGACATGCGCACACAACACTGCTACGATGGACGTGACCACGTCCTCACCCTTCGTCTACGATGGTCCCTTCAATCCGGACTATCTCTCCCTCGCCTCATTCATTCTGGGCGTCATATCACTCATTCTTAACACCTATCTGGTTTGGATCATCATATTGTGAGTCGATTATTACCAGTTTAGTATCATGTTGATAATAATGTTTCAGTAAAACTCCCAAATACATGCAAGCGTACCGTATTTTCCTCCTCAACACTCATCTTTCCGACTGGTGCTCTGCAGCCGCTGAAGTCTTGACTGTGACAAGGTAGGTGTACTGTATGCAAGTATCATTACAGTAACCTATTTGGTCTGGATCATCATATTGTGAGTTTATTCGGGGAGAAAAAGAGAGATAGTGATTTTAGAATCTGCTCGACGCTTTCCATGAAGCTTCTACTCGTCTACTACGGAACCTGCAACTACCTCCCGAACGCATATTTGTAAGTTCTTTCATGAATCCAGTCGTGTTCACGATTTCACCGCATACGTTTGCAGCTGGTGTCAGTTTGCGTACGGTGTTCTGTTGCATTCGTACTCGCACACAGTGATGACCCTTCCAATGTCATTCTACTATCGATACTACATCATCATCAACCCATCGCCGCCCAAGTGGATGCTGGCTGCCATGTGTATCATCGCATACATTCCCAGTAGTGGACACTTGGTGAGAGAGAGGGGGAGAGAGGGAGAGAGAGAGAGAGAGGACGTCTTCCGTTCAGTTGTCGACAGTGCTGACTGACGTTCCGGAGGAGGAGCGTTGGATCGCGGCGGACATCTACATTCCGGACGTCAACTACACCTACACCCCGCACTTGGTGCACGGACTGGACAACTCGGATGCGGCAGGTGGGGAGAGGGGGGACACTGAATGATCCAATCCATGCAGGTATCATCACGACTGCGTACTCTGCCGGCCCTCCCGTACCCGCTGTCTTCCTTGTTCTATAGTCAGTTCAGGCCATTCCCCCCTTTCATCGTACGGCAATATCGCTGGGTCGCCAGACAGACGAGAATTTTATGCAAATTTGCCTCGATTGTGTGTTTTCGTGCTCCAACATGGTAAAAATGACGGAAATCGAAAAATCGAGCACTAGAGATCTCTGAGCATTCTACTTAGGCATCTCCTCCAGAAAACTGGGCGCTGTGCGATAAGTTTGAAGAGAGTAATTAAGTTTTGGAGTTTTCCCATTGGAAATCGACTCAAAAACAAGGTTTTTGAACTCTAACTGTAAAACGAAGGCGAAAGTCTCAATTCGAACACTCGAGATCGATGAGCGATATTGATACCCAGAACATATTTTTTTTTTGTTGTTGTGAAGATTGCTTAATTCTTTCGGCGACATTCGGCGAAATGACTGGCGTACGATGAACGGGGGGATGCCCGGGGATTTGAAATGAGAAAACTTTTCAGCTTCCGTCAGAAGGCTATTCGGCTCCTCAATGAGAATGCATCGATGAGTGAGACTACGAAGAAGATGCATATGTCCTTCATCACGGTTAGATATCTTTCTCTTTCATTACTCTTGCTCAGTCAGAAGGAATGAGAGGAAAGTGAGATGACCATTTCAGGGTCTCACTCTACAAGTGCTCACAATGTCATTCATCGCAATAGGATCCGTGGTGTTTGGAGTGAGCCTCGTGGGTATCTGGAGAGACTCGTACCAGGTAGAGAGAGAGAGAGAGAGAGAGAGAGAGAGAGAGATCCCTCCCTTCTCAGGAGCGACTCGTGTTCCACATCGCGGACTACCACGCGCTGCTCGCTCCCCTACTTACCATGTATTTTGTGAAACCCTACAAGGTCTATATCATGTGAGTGCACATTCCAGGTAGCCAAGAAATAATTGACGTTTTCAGTGAAACTTTCACGAAGATCTTCCCATTCCTGGCTAAGAAGAATGCTGTCGGCGCAACGAAAGCCCCCACGACAATCACGAAAGTCGGATAACTCTCAACCCTCCACCAAACAGATTTCTCCACAAAAACATAGCAGTTGAAGTTATTGCTAGTTTGGTTTTGCAACTGCCTGCCTAATCCTTACTAGTGTGTTAATCCTCTTCATTTCAGCTTCATTTTAAAAATTAAGCATTCCTATTATAAATAAGGATTTATTTTGACTTAACGAACACGACACCGGATAAACATGATATGATTTCGATAAGAATACATACATATGCAAGTTTCACACAGCGACGAGTGAATGACGATAGGCACGTGGGCGGGATCATGCGTATGTACAAGCATGCGTACTCAAACAAATAAAAATACATCTTGAAATCAATAAAAACTAAATACAACAAACTCATCTGCTATCTCGTACATGTGTTGCGTTGCGTGGAGACAGATACAGGCAAACAAATGAAACAATGAAATGGTGTTTCAATTGGCTGACGTCTTCCTGAGTGGTTCGATGGCCTCGAGGCGCGTCGGACGACGACTGGCAGAACCAGCACGGTCGAACAGGTCGTCAGTGTACACCACGCCTGTGATGCGATAGAGAGGGAGGGAGGAGGAGGGTGGGAGAGAGGAAGAGGCATGGAGAGGTACTTACGAAGTAGGAAAGGAAGGAAGGAGAATGTGAAACACGAGAGTAGAAAGAGATGAAGAAGGTGAGACTGACCCTTTAGTAGGCTGTTGCCTCCGGAAGGGAAGTAGCTCTTCACTGCCAGCTGGCGTTTGCTGTCGCCCTGAATGTGGCTTATGCAACAAAAAATGATTAAACAACATATACGAATATTGAGGACTTATATACAAATTCATCCACGTACATCATTACAACTATATCAGTTATAAAAGTCTCTCTACCTTATACTTGCTGGCCACATCATTCTTCTTGGTGTTTGTCTTAAAGTAGTTGGAAGCGACGTTCTCTTCTTCACTCTTCGCAAGACGCTGCAAGTAATGTTTTATAGCAATCTGTAATCTAAAGCTAAGTTTAACCCAAATATTTACAATTCACGAATGTCAGAATGATTGTGTCAATAGTGATTACCTTCCTCAGCTTGCTCTCTTCATCGAATGAGTCGTGGCGATTCGGACTCGTGTCGTTCTTCAAACCAGACATGTGTGCGCCTGGAGATAACCATTCTTCCCTCCTTCTCTCTCTCTCTCTCTCTCTCTCTCTCTCTCTCTCTCTCCTCCCTCTCCCCACCATTCGCACTGGGCAGTGTCATCTTGTTGACCACCAGATCGGGCAGTACCCACTTCCCTTCGTCTTCATTCCACGCTGCCTCCTTCCGCACCTTGTCCAGGTTGTAGTAGTTCGTGTCCTCAAATTTATGAATTGACACCTTGTCATGGTTTGAATATTGGGATTTGATTGAACGTAAAGAGCAAGTGTCCCCCTACCTTGCGTATGATCGGCTGTATCTTATCGAGGATCTGCGTCATGAGTTTGATCTGCTGGTCCTGAAACAAAGAATCAGTAGGCACTTTTTCTTCTTCTTATCCGACATCTTCCGGACTGGTTGTCCCTAGCGTCTCTAATCCCACTGCATCATTCAGTCATCGAGTCTCCTCTACCCTCTCACCTGCTTCCGAATCGTCTCCAGGTAGTCTAGTCTGTCCAGCTCGAATTCGCCCTGCAGATCCTCGATCTCCGACTCCAGAGACTTCACCTGCAACAACATGACTGTTTTCTTACCTGAGTTCGGAAGAAATCAGAGTAATGAAGTGACTGACCTTTCTCTGTTCTTTCTTCAGCTCCTCGGACACTGCATCCAGCTTCTCCTGAGTGGAGGAGTAGACCTGCAGGAGGGGGTCGTCCCGATGCACATTCAGGGCAGCTGAACAGAGGGAAGATTGGAGCGAGAGGGAGAGAGAGAGGGAGGGAGAGAGAGAGAGGGAGAGAGGGAGGGAGGGAGAGAGAGGGAGGGAGAGGGAGGGAGAGAGACGCACCGGCCAATCGCTGCGTCTTCGACTCGGCCTCCTTCATTTTCGACGCTCTTTTCTGCTTCAACCCTTCGTTGTGCGCCTGTATGATTTGATAGATTCACTATCGTAACCAGTTGAAGTGTCTTCAATCGAGTGAAGGTGCTGTCTGATGTCTCACCTGCTCGCCTCCGACGAACTTCTGTTGCAGTGCCCTTAGTCGCAGTTCAGCCTCCGCGGGGTCCAACCCAGCCTCGTCTATCTCCGCCACAGCCTCAACATGTTATCTCGATATCAATTCCCGTAACCTCAATTGAACTTGTTTGTATCTGGTCAACACAATATTGTGATGTAAAACCCCGAATCGAGCATTTCCGATCGTCTGTTCTCTCGATTGTCCCACCCACCTTGTCGTACTGCTGTTTTAGCGCCATGAGGTCCTGTTGCAGCTGCGCCTTGCCGGTCTTCTCCTGCAACCATACGTAGCCCATCGTACCCCTCGTGTCCCTCGTACCTTGTCGTACTCTTCCTTGAGCTGTGCCATGGCCTCCTCGAACTCTGCCCGCAGTTGTCTCCTCTCCTCCTCCACGTCGAAAGCCGGGGCGGCGGGGCCAGCGCCTGAACAGTACTATGGTAATCCACAGTAACCTACAGTAACCCATAACACTCTCGAACCGACCTGGCTGGACCATGGCCTTGAGCCGCTCGATCTCCTCCTGATACTCGCGCAGCAGCGCGTCCTTCGGGTCCTAAAACGATGACGTCATCGAATCAGTGATGACTACCATCATACCTCGTTGATCTTGGGTTTGTTCTTGATGTTCTTGGCTCTGTTTGCGTATCGTAGGGTGGAGAGTGTCTCGTCGTAGTTGTTGTCAGAGGGAGAGACACACGCCACCATGATAGTCTTCGTGTTTCCACCCAGAGAGTCCTGTATAGTTCATTGATAAATTGGTTAATGGGTTGATAGTGGAACAACTTGAATTTTCACCTTTTTCATGAATACTCTATTACGTGTTCTTGATCACGAAGCTTGCCTGTAGTAGTCTGGTGAGTTTGGAGTCTCGATAGGGAATGTGCTTGCTCTTCCCGTCGACCAGGGCAGAGATGACGTTTCCGAGTGCGGAGAGGGACAGGTTGATCTTCGTCGCCTCCTTGAAACGGTCACCCACAGCGCCTATAAATAACATCTTACTTTAATACAAACTCTATTACACATAATACATCTTATAGCACTTCGAATGACAAAGACAAACGCACCGGTCTTGCTCTGTCTCTCTGACCCAGCTAGATCGACGAGGTTCAGCTTGCCCATCCGCAGACTGCCCGACTCCTGGTCGATCGCCTCCACATACACTGTGAAGATGGAGTGCGAGCGAGACGAGTCCTGTTTGTTTATTTGTTTGTTTACTTATTTGTTTAATTGTTTACCTTGTTCATGAGCGTGGCTCCTACGTGTCTGTTGTTGAAGCCTGTCTCCATGAGTTTGTGGCACGATTCGACATCGTGACAGATGTGCATGGAGAGACCCGCCACGTACACTCCGCGGTCACTGAACGGGTCTCTCCCCTCTCTTCTCTTCTCTCTCTCTCTCTCTCCCTCTCTCTCTCTCTCCCTCCCTCTTTCCCTCTCTCTCCTTTTTACCTGTGCTCCTTGATCTCCAACTTCTGATCCCTCGCTTCGCCGAGTAGATCGCGCACCTCTTCATTGTAGATCTACAAACTCTACATAAGCGCCGCCCCCTCTGACTCCGCCCACCTCTAGGTAGCTGCAGTGCACGAGGAACTTGACGTTCTCCGTCGTCGCCGTGGCGATGAAGATGTGTTCGAACGCGCGCGGGATGATACCTGAAGTGAAAGTACGGATATTTTTATGTACACAGTCCACAGTTGCACAGTTTTTTTTCATGAAATAGATAAACAGAACTCTATGTACTCTATAGGGCAGTAAGACGTGTGATTGACTCTTATGTAAGTGACGGACCCTTGTGTTGTGCATCCGCTGCGATCCCCTGCATGGAGAAGGTCTTGCCAGAGCCTGTCTGACCATACGCGAACACCGTGCCGTTGTACCCACCCACCACGTTCTGCAAAGCGAGCACGTCTGCCCTCTTTCCTCACACTTGCGAGAGAGAGAGAGAGAGTGTGTGAGAATAGAGAGAAGGGAAGAGAGAGAGATGACTGACCTCGACTAACGGGAACACGATATCGTTGTAGATCTGTTCCGAGGTGGATTCCAGGAAAAACGCGCCGTCGAATGTGAATTCCTGCGATGTGTTTGTTTCAAATCTTGTTATACAGTCAATAAGAAACAGACGACAAGTCCCTTCAGTCTATCCTGACCTTGGGTGGTCCATCCGGGGCTATGAGCGACACCTGTCCCTTGTTGCTGTTCATCTCCACACATATCTGAAACACAACTTTGTACTTTGTGTTACTAGTAACTATGTTCTTTTGTTCCGTATCCGTATCGTCTTCAGGTTTCTGGTTTCCGTGAAATCGTAAAGGTAATCCAATATGGGCTGTTCTCATGACTACATTTGATTATACACGCTACACGCATAGGGGAGCGAAGATGATTGCATGCTTCTAAACGGCGTATGTGCTAACGATAAAACTACCCGCAACCATATTATTATGCTGGGTGCTTCGAATACGAAAAGAACACGTGTGATTTTCACAAGTCCAGTGATTAGTTGTTGTTTTGTCTTGAGAAAGTTATCTAGATATGTGACGAATAAGAATAACGTCTGTTCATTTGCACAACTGTGAAAACATTACAGAATGCTTTCATGAAAGGAAGTGTCATCGCAATCACTCGTCTATTATCATGGGAAATAGAATCCGTGTTTCCAGGATATGCAAAACCGTCGTGTAGAGAACAATTTCCTTTTCCTCTCATTATCTGTACACAAATGTCATGTGTTCATTGAACGAGGAAAGACTCCCGCGAATTGATCATTCCGTGCAACTTTTCTCTAATCTAATACCCGCGCTGCACATGTGTTGTCTAATCGTCGTCATGACACCTCACACACGCCGCAACAAAAATGTGGCACGCACGCAACGCCAAATCAAAAGTAATACAACCCATGAATACAATTTTGAGAACCTCGATACTACCGGTGTACTTCAATTCCGTCTCTAAACGGAAATAGTTTTTAAAGTTATTTTCGAAGCGCCCACTTTTTACGGATTGGTTATATTTCCATACTGTGTCCATACTAACGACTAGTCTCCACCAAACCCACAGTAAGTAGTACATACATAATCCCATTAGTAGTAGTCCCCGGCTGACCGCCTCTCACGCTCCGTTGCCCGGCAAGGCCGGAGAGGCAGTGAGGCATGTATAGTACCTCGAGAGAACCAATTCCCCAACACAACAACAAATTGAATCAGTGCCGCGAATACGCAATTCCTCATACGGTACATGACGTGTAAGCAGTGAGCAGTAAGCAGTAGGCAAAACAATTATAAGAGAAAAATGGACGCACCGCCGAGTTGAGCTTCTTCTCTCGGTCGTTGAGGGGGCGACATCGACAGATGACTCGCACCGATTCGGCCATTCTGAGATGCGAATGGAACACGGGACACTGGTGATTGAAACGCCTGTACGAGAGTACGGGAAAACATAAATAACGACACTATAACTATACATAGCACGGTGCTGACAGGATGGGAATAGTAGTACACTGTATTCGCAGTGGGGCTCGTAAAATATCAGTAATTTTAGCGTAGCTCCACATGCTCTCTCTCTCTCTCTCTCCGTCTGTTACATTTCCCTCCGCCTCTCTCTCTCTCTCTCTCTCTCTCTCTCTCTCTTTTTCTCTTTCTCTCTCTCTCCCTCCGCATTCCTCCGTCCCCTGGCAACCTCGCCAAACACACGAAGGCACTGGAAACACACAAACACAATCTTATAAGCAAGACGAGAGAGGCTGTGAATATGTGTATGTAGTAATAAGCAACGCAGGTTTGAATCGGAATGGATTGAGAGAAGGGAGGCAGGCCAGGAAACAGGGATACGGGATTAGATGTGGCTTCTCATTGATAACTCATACAAGTGGATACGCGTTTATTGAGCGATCGGTAGAGTGTCACTTTCCAGGATGTGCAGAATGGACGGCGCTCTTTCCGAGATCCACGTGAATGCGACCGCTCAGAACCTAAATATGTGAATATATCACAGACAGCTTGCTTGTACTGAAAGTGTAAACTGTAAGTACTCGGCATCATGCCACAACCCTCTTCCTCTCCCCCCTGACCTCCTCCTTGACGACCCTGTCCGCCTCCTCCCTTCCACTCTCCCACGCCCCCGTCACTGTCTGGTACATCCTCTCCGAACAAGCTTCGCCCGCGAACTGCACCCGAGGACTGAAATATGTAGCATGAATATGTGTATTGCTTGATTCGTCATACTATTGTGCACAAACGCCTCCGTCATTCTCGAAAACACCTGCGCTGTGGCATTACACATCGAGTGCACTAGTCACGCTTACAAAACACAAGACAGTGTGAGCATGAGCATCTCACATTCTGTACTGGTCCTCTATGGGTCGTGCGAGTCTCTCCGCCGCATCTCCCATTCGAACGGCGGCAGGGGTGAGGTAGGAGTAGCTACCCAGGAACAGCGGGTGCGAGTGCCAGTCGAACCTGACAATCATATCAGAGAGAGAGAGAGAGAGAGAGAGAGCGAGAGAGAGCTAGAGAGAGCTACCTAATGATCCTCTCCGGCTCAGGTATGCTGTGGTTGTTGGTGGCCCATCGCAGATGGTTTGTGATGGCTGTGGATAGTTGCGAGTCTTGCATGTTGGAGGCAGCTGCCGGGCCGGTCGATGACAGCCAGCACACAAGGAACTGTATGAGCATGTGATTAGTTTGAAACATTGATATGTTCAAAACAAGTTGTTTCTCACCCTTCGATCCCAGCCGACGGGCTCGAACTGTCGGAGATTGTCGAAAAGAGGAAGGTTCGAGCGCACCTCAACAGTAAGTTCACGATATACTACATACATTATGTTATAGTTGTCTCACCTGCTCCTCTTGCTGCTCCTTCTCGCCCATCCAGCTGTTGAACATGACCATATCCTCCTCGTACCACGGCTGCGGATAGAACAACACCACCTTCATCATGTTGCCGTAGCCTGTAAACGACGACAGTTCGATTAGCATACTTCACGTTCTTCACGTACCCATAGCATCTATGGCGTCAGTCTTCCATGTGGGCAGACGGGGCGTGAACAGGGCAGAGTGGTGCTTCTGAACTCGGAATATGAAAGCCTATGTGTTCTCGACTATGTACAACTTGCGATCAAAAATGACTGAGTGGCGTGCCTTGAGGTGTCCGAGTGAGGTGGTAACAATCACGTAGTCGAATGCCTCCGACGTTTCTCCGTTAGTGAAGTGGAGGAACGAGCGCTGGCCTGACACACACTCATTCTCATAAAATTACAAAGAATTATTTTATTTGAAATCTACACGAGAATTACGGAATTACGGAATTGCGGCCGTTTCGCTAACATTTGTAACCAGTTTCTGTTGAAACGTAAGCTCGTGAAAATAAAAAAAAAACTTCAAGTTATCGTAACATCCATTTTTTCAGTTATTTGCCTCCAACAATTTTTTCACTTTCACCTGTGTAGTTGATGTTCCAGACTGTGTGGTTGAAGCGAATCGGGATGTCCTTCTTCGCCTCGTCCACGATGGCAGTCATGCCGATCTGGGGGAATAGAGAGGTGAGTGAGAGAGAGAGAAACGAAGAGAGAGAGAGAGAGAGAGAGAGAGAGAGATGGGGAGAGAGAGAGAGACGGAGAGAGAGAGAGGGGAGACTTGCCTGGTTCATGTCCCACTGTGTCACGTCGTTGATCGCATTGTCCCACACTGCCAGATTGTAGATGCCCAGCTGCAAACAACCATTTAACTATGTCTCATGGTGAAGTTTCCATCCATACTTTACAAACTTAGGACTTGAATAATGGTTGTATTCGATTACAGTACCGTCTCTGCCGGTCCGGAGTACTCTGTCTCGTAGTATGACCTGTACAGCTTCACCAGACCGTCGAATACAGCGGGAGAGGACTGGTACTCGGGCGTCTGAACAAGTTGTTATAACATTGTACTTTTGAAATAATCTACCTTCTTCAATCGCTCCACATCCTCGCCGATCACTTCAGCGAACGTGGCGAGAGGTCGTTCCCACGAGAATTCGAGGTACTTCTGCTCCAGAGAAGACGTGAAGTTGGAGAAGAACGAGAGGTGATCGCTGCAAGGGTGGGGTGGGAGAGAGAGAGAAAGTGAGAGAGAGAGAGAGAGAGAGAGAGAGAGAGAGAGAGAGAGAGGTGCTCACCTATTCACCTGGCAGCCCTCTCCACACGCGTACTTCTGCCTCTCATCCGTCCAGTCCGGGAATTCACTCGCTTTGTCCACAAGACCCAATCGAGTGGCGATTTCGAAGATCTGTGTATAAATTGTTGTGTTAGTTTTTAATTGTGTCAGTCTTCCCATACTCTCCTTGATCACATTCGTATGTTATAACAATATTTATATGTCAAGAGATTATAGAGACATAGTAACATAACAGGAAATGTACAGCGTGGCAAATATTGAGATGACCCTAGGCTATCTGTATCAAACATCTAGCTACTTATGAGGCTCCAAACCCTTTCATCCTCATAATATTGTGCACATCCCATACAATTGTTCCTTCCATCCCTCCCTATCACCCACCTCGTTGTCGATTCCGTTCAGGTACGTCGCTCCCACCTGCACATTCCACGACGCGTTATCTGGGAAGTAATCATCTTACAGTTTAATGTAAACAACTTAAAACATTCAACACAAAAATACTGCTGTGTGTGTTCGTACCTGGATGGGGCACACTCCAGGCCCTTCCGCCCACTCTGTCCAGCCCCTCGAACACAGTGCAGTTCACTCCGAAGTGACGCAGCCGACGCGCCGCGGACAGACCCGCGAACCCCGCGCCTCACAATCATTCATATCATACCGATCTTTTTCTGCCAAGTGAGTTTAAAGACACAGTAAGACAACAGAAAATGTGCAATGCGGCAAATCTTGAGCTGACTCTAGGCATATGGCTTCTACCGGCTATATAGAGTTACCTTCATCTCCTTATTAGCTCATTATCCTTACCTATTATAGCCACGTTCCTCGGCCGCTCGCTGTCGTTTGTCTCGTCGATGGGTCCGTAGTATTTCTGGGATTGTTATTGATTATCATAGACTAGACTGTTATCACCTCATCGGGAGACAGCCGGTCGTAGAGAATGTCGAGAAGACGGGAGAAGATGTTGGAATCTGAATACAAAATGAACAAATGCGCTGTGAATGAAACGTACGTCCGCTGTGAGGTGTCTGAAGGGCTAGAGCGAGTGGGAGAAGAGCTATACCAAATGAGAGACGCATAGCTAGCGACTGTGAACCATGGTCTCTTCAACGCGCCTTTTATGACGTTGTGTTTTCTGCCCAGCAGTTTTGCTGAAACAAACAGAGATGAGAGATGTGATAGGCTGACAGGTGAATACCTAATAAAAAGAGAAGTTCTGTTATTTTTCGGTGATCAGTTGCCGATTTCTGCAAAGCAGTTTGGGATTGGCACGACACGTTGTGGAAGATGCGGAAGTAATCAGTGAAACATAGATAGATGAATGAAGAAGCATGCAAAAAGATGATTTTAAGGAATTAATAGGTCATTAGTATGTTCATCTTTCTCTCTCCAAAGTAGCCACAACGTGATGTTATATTGTTTATCATTCAGATGTAATAGTCCGAGAGGTCAGGACACCCCCTGAATAACCTGAATTCCTGCCTGTGTTATATGTGTACATTAGGTCATCCTGATAGTGGGCGTGACTTCCATACAAGGCAATCCTATGCGCTACGGGCATGACGTGAAGGGTATAGTAAAAACTTATACTTCCCACAACCTGTCCAAATTCCACATTTTCTCAAGGGCAACACTTTTAAATCGAACCTACGATCTCCGCAACCTGAACATCTTCTGTCACAACACAACAACAGTTACAGATTTGAATAAAAATGGCAGTTAATTTTCAGTTTTCAATCATTATTGGAATTGAAGTGAAGTCGTGACTGTACATTTGAATGTGCAAACAGTCGTTTTAACTCCGTTACACTACGTGAAAATGACCGTTTTCACTCACCACGCACAAAAATGGGATACGGCTGGATACAGTCGTTCTCGTTCCTCCCTTTCCATCATCCTTCCCCTCCCCCTCTCTCTCGCCATTCCCCTCACTTGAGATGTCAGTGCGCGGTTGGGCTCGCGGCTGGGCAAGGCACGCACTCAAGTGCAGCAACGAACCCAAGAAACAGTATGTCTTCACTTTACCCGCCCATCTCTCTTTCTCTCTCTCTTTCTCTCTCTCTCTGCCTGTCTTCATCCACCTCCAATCACTCGTCCACTAGGAGCATCCTCGCCTCCCTGGACCCAGTGGCTGCCATCGGGGAGACTGTCGCGTCTCTGCTCGGCTCGACTTCCGATGACGTGACGACGACGACTGCTGCCCCGCTGGCTGAGTCCACCCCAGCCCCCGATGCTCCCGACTCCCCCGCCTCCCTCTTTGTCCTCCCCACGCTCGACTCGATCAAGGTGGTTCGTTGTTTGTTGTTTGCTTGTTTTTACATGTTTGTTTACAGCTCGATGAATTTGACGCAGAGTTCGTCAAGTCCGCCATCCTCGGTGTTCTCATTGCAATCGCCTGCATTCTCTATCTATACAAGGTATACGGTATAATACAGTATGCCATAGAGTACAGTATTTTAGAAACGTCCCACTCCTCCTCCTCCTCCAGAGAGTCTTCCGGTGCCGGAGAGAAGCAAGTCGGAGACGGAGGTGGAAATGATACAGTCTGTAACCTTCCAACATACAGTAATCTAGATAGAGCCGCCGTCGCTGCTGTCTCCGAATCCGAACAAAGGCGACAAACTGTCGACAGACACGCCCGGAGATATCACCATCCAGCCAGACAACAAGGTCGTCTTCAAGGGAAGCCCCAACAAGAAACTCACCGTCCCCATCAAGGTACGGAAACTGGTATACTGTAGACGGAATCAGACATACTGTAGTTACTTACCGTCTAGATCACGAACACTAGTGCGCATCGCATCGCCTACACGTTCAAAACGACGAATCCCAGTCGACTGGGGGTGAGTGAGTGTGGATCTCTCCCTCCCTCTCTCTTCCTCTTTCTCTCTCTCTCTCTCTCTCATCTCTCCATGCAGGTCGACCCTCCGATCGGCCTTCTGGATCCGCGGGAGACGTGCGAGCTGTCAGCCGCGTGTTCCTCCCATGGAAGTCAGGAGAGTGAGGACGACAGACTCACTGTGCTCTGGACCAACGCTCCCGAAGGGGCCACAGAGGCTAAGCATGACTGGTTCAAGGTAGGGGAGGGAGGGAGAAAGAGAGAGAGAGAGAGAGAGAGAGAGAGAGAGAGAGGGAGGGAAGGTCATACTGTAGTACCGCATACTGTTCAGGGCGACGGCATCGTTCGTCGCAAGAATCTCTCGATCGAGTACGAGGAGTGCAACCACAAACACGCGCCGCACTGCAAGAAACAGTAGACCTCACTCTTACACCCCCTTACCACTTACTCGCTTTGCTTTGAGAATTCGCATAAATGTACGATCGTTTACCCCGTGCCACGAACAACTATGTGATTTGTGATGCCCTTTGAGTTCCCATCTAGCGCTCCCCCCCAACTGAACACATACACCGAACCGGTTACCGAATCGCGACAATTTATACAAAAGAGATTGTGAATAGGCTGAGAGAGAGATGGCTGGGGCAATATATACACGCGATGAGAGAGGGTTGAGTGGGTGGAAGGCACAGGAGGGCTCAGCGGACGAGGTACAGGGCGACGGGGACGCAGGCGGCAGCGAACAGAGACGTGTGCGAGGAACCCTTGGTGAGCAGCGACAGCACAGACGACATGCCTCCGTCCTGCAACCGGGTACGGTAGGTGACATAGGTACTACTAGTCTACCTTGAAGATCTTGTTGACGAGTCCCATCCACTTGTTCGAGTTCTGCTGGAATCCCTGCTCACCCTGCGCGACCGTCTGCAATATCGATCGATGAGTATTGTATTCGTGGATTTCCAAAAATCGATAACGTCTATTGTCAATGCGTGTTGTTTTTCGATCGGCCGCACACATGTGTTGCGTTATTGGAGAGAGGCAACTGCCGCACTGCTGTTCTCTCTGCAAACCCGAATCGTTTGGTCGCTACGTGAGGCACATGGGATACGGAAAGTAGACATCAGCGTATCATACATGACTATTAAAATGTCCGCATCAGGTATTTTATTTGCTGCTATCACACAGTGCACTTCACTTCTTCGCCACTCGGGGCGGGCGGGAAAAATCAAGCGATTCTCGCGTCCGTTTTGTTACACTGCCAACCAACTATCGACATAACAACTCGAATAGATTCGTCAACTCACAGTAAACTCTAACTTCCGAGAAATAGAGCACCAAACATCGTTTCTTTGAAAGTACAGTAACCCTTGTACTCACGGCGCGACGGAACTGGTCGAGCTCTCCGATCCATCCGGTGATCTTGGAGAGGGTGGACTTCTGAGCGTCGTCCGCCACTCCACCGAGGAACTTGCTCTTGCCCTGCACAGTCGTCAGAAGGTTCGTCACCTTGCCAATGTTGCCCAGAAGATCCTGCAACCGGCACGATTACTGTACTGCGATTTACTTCAATAACAGTGGCAAGAAAGTACAGTAGTCAAGGGTGCATGTACCTTCTGGTCGGTGGGGATGAGAGAGGACAGCTGGTTGACGTCTCCGAGCTTGCCGAGGTCATCGAGGATTCCGGCCTGGACGGCGACAGCCGAGACGACGAGGAGCACAGCGAGAGAGCGGGACATGACAGCACACTGAACGGGAGGGGGCGGGGCGAGGGAGGGCACAGTTGCCAGCCACCACACAGCAGGTAAACAACCAGCGCCACTCTGCGTCTCCCCCACCCACACACTCTCTCCCCACTCTCTCTCTCTCATGACAGATGAGGCAGGAAGAGCATGCATGTTGTGTTGTGTTTGTGAGTAGCGATTGCGGTAGTTCTATATCGGTGATAGGTTCAGTGAGTGGTTACTCAAAGTTCGTGGATCAGTCACCATTATCGCAGTAATGCGTGACACTTCAGACGCACTGGTGGTTGTTCCTGGATATGTGGTTGCTTTGTGAAGAGAGGCAGCCAAACAAACAATAAATATGTATGTACTCCCACTTCTTCTATCTCTCTCTCTCTCTCTCTCTCTCTCTCTCTCGATCACTTACTCTCTTGACATAAGCGAGTTTATTGGTCGTCGTAAAGTCCTGCCAAGAGTGAGAGTCTCAACTCTCTCAAATTCCATCTGTTCGAAAACTTTGAAAACAACCCGAGAAAAATTTTGGAATGGGTCGGCGGCGTGTTTTCGTTTACCCCTTTCCTTTTCAGGGCCACTCGCCATTCTCTCGAATAGCAAATGTTATGGTAGAAGGAGAGCGAGAGAGAGAGAGAGAGAGAGAGAGAGAGAGAGGGAGAAAGAGAGGGAGAAAGAGAGAGAGAGAGAGAAAGAGAGAAGGGGCATAGACGTGCGAGGCAAGGTAACTCGAGAGTGGAGAACTGGTATTACCTATACACACCTATGTACACTTTCTTACACCCCGCCGTTCTCTGTCGGCTGTCTTGTTATGACTTCTTTCTGATCACTATCGAAAGTGAGACAACTCTCCCTCTGTCAATATTGCTATTGTTTTTGTTCTTTGTCTGAAGACGATAGAAGAGAGAGAGAGAGAGAGAGAGAGAATCACCCAGACAGTAGCGACTGTAGACTGAGAGTGAGATAACAAGTGTACTCAGACCCACAAAAGAGGACTGTCGCTGGCACAAGGAAGTACAATAGAGAACTTAAGACGAAAGATGCCCCGATTGCGATGCAGTTTATAACACAGTACAAAAACGAGAGAAGAACCACATTTTTAGGTACAAACACGGGAAATGGGGGGTTGGGAGAAGAGAGAGTGAAGGACGCTTGGCAATAGAACAAGGCGATTCGAGCGGCGGAGGAGTGACCTGGGTAAAACATTCGGGAAACCGGAACAAAAAGAAATGTAGATAGAGAAACCACGACGAATCAGTTCAGATCAAGGGACCATCCGGATCTCTACTCGGACCTCTTCCGCCCCCGCGGCTCAGGCTTCGCGAACGGAGACGGCTTCTCGAACATGGCCGTGAGTTTCTGGAAGAACATGAAGAATCTCGATAATGTGATGTGCCTACCTTGACAGGCTGTTGTTTCTCCGCGTGCATTCCGTCGACGGGATCCCAGTGCAGACTCTCCTCGTCTGCCTCTTCCTCCTCCGACGGACCCACACCCTCCCCCTCCTCCTCGTCCTCCTCCGCGATGTCCTGCAAGGGGAGCACTACCATTTCACTAGTGATAGTGATAACCGTACCTTCCAGTCGCTCATGGTGGGGTTGTCCATGCTTCTCCTTCTGTCGAGGGTCTCCTTCTTCTTGGCGAACGCGCGTCGCAGTCTCTTCTTGGCTGCTGCCATCTTCGATGGAGACTTGGGTCGCTCATCCTGCAATCACGCAATGACACGCCAACAGGAAAAGAAAGTCACCCAAATCTTATTATTTCTCAAAGATTTGCGTCTTATCGTCAATTTATGCGAACTTATTGAGACATGCCACATGCCAAGCTTTGTATGTGAATGAATGAGTGGGGAAACATGTGAGTGGTATGAACACACGCAAATAGCACTCTCTTTCACCGCGCCCTATTCTCGTCTACCCCAGTCTGAATAGACATCGGAAGCGGATACATGCCAGGAAAGAGACGCATGTTGTTGTTTTGCGAGAGAGAGAGAGAGAGAGAGTTGAATAATGTGAAACTATGTGTACCACGAAAACCATTTATCCCTATAAGTTTTTTGAAACACACGACGACAGATCAAACAACATTCGCAAACATTCCATCAATCTTTCCATAAATCCACCAACACCTACACAACTACTACCACAATTACGCACTGTAGTAAATTATACAATAAGTTACAGTTTCAAAACGTGAACGAAACCAGAGCACAAATTAGATAATAATTAAACTTAATCAAAATTAATTAATAGTAACACTGTTTTATCTTTTATGTTTTGCTTACCGTGAGATCGTCTGTCTGCACGCTTCGCATCTCGATTACTGGAGCCGGAGTTTGGATCCTGAAAATCAATACATACACGAATAAACGTTTTCCAAACTGAATTGTATGTACCAAATCAGTTACGCGTGCATTAAAACTAATCGCTTTATACGCGCTAGTTATAGAATCGAACTGAACCGGAATAATCGACCCAAAAAAGCACCAACAATTTTTCAGTGGATGTGTGAAAAATGAAAATAATGATTGAACTGTAAAGTATTCACAAACCATAGCGCAAACAATTTGCGTGATTGCGTTCGAAACAGCTAGTATAGCATTTTGAATCGCTGCTGATATGGCATGGGGTGGAGACAGTAAGGGAAGGTACAGTGGTATGAGCGAGAAAGCCAGCTGATATCGAATGTGATCCCTCCCCACCTCTTGTTCTCCATGACGACTTCTGTCTGTGTCTCTCCCTCCTCCATCTCCGAGCCCTGCGTCTGCTGCTCCTGCTCCATCGAGACAACCTGCTCGCACTGAGAGTCGGAGTCCTGAATATGGATCATTATAGAACAAAAATAGAGAGAAAACACTATTTAAAATGCAGTAGAGAGAAGGAGAGAAAGAGAGGAGAGAGTGAGAGAAGAGTACCATGGTGGCTATCCTCTCCGTGTTTGTCTCCTCCTCTGTGCAGTCGACTGCCGGCGTCTGCTGCTCCTCGTCCTGCTGCTCCGTCACGTCCGTCTGCGACTCCACACCACACGTCTGCAAAGGGGATCTCTCTCTCTCTCTCTCTCTCTCTCTCTCCCTCCCCACCTCTATCTTCTCCGCCTCCTCTGTCTGTGTGCTGTCATCATCGCACTTCTTCTCTTCCGTCTGAGAAGTGTCCTCGATGCTGAAAATTCTTGGAGTGAAACATTCCACGTAGATGAATGTGAATGAATACCATGCAACCATGCATGTTTGCATGAATAGGCATGTTCGATGAACCAATGAACCAATGAATTAGCATGTTCTCATCATGCCACTCACGTCCTGACAGTGTCTGTCTGTGTGTCCGCGTCGTGTGTCAGCTTGGGGGGAGGGAGAGGGGGCGCCAACGACTCCTCCACTGCTATCTAAAAAGAATAGATATGTTTGTTGTATAAGCCATCACGATGAAGCTAGAGTATGTTACCTGTCTCTGCACGAGTTCCTCCATCTGTGTGTTGAATGCGTCCTCGTCCTTCCCTTCGTCCAAATGGAGGATCTTCGGAAGGCCCGACTGCAAAGCAAAGAACGTGAAACTACTCTTTTTTCCAATATTTCTACTCGCATTCTGTCCGTTGTTCAAATAGATATAGTAGACCACCCACGTTGACGTCGATGTCGTTGAGTATGGAGGGCACTTCGAATCCCTTCTCCTTCGCCTCTGCGCCCACCTTCTCCAGCGCTGCGCGACGCTGCTCCTTGCTGAAGATGACATGTTTCTACTGCAGCAAGACGGAAAAAACTCTTCTAACCGCGAAGTATTGGTGTTCACAGTAAAGGTAAGTTTAGTCCCAAGAGTCTTTTGTGAAGGGGCCAAAGGAAGACTATGAGATGAGACTATGGCATCCGGTTCTTAGTTTTCGCTAATTTCTGAAATAACGCGAGTGGCATAAAATCTTCATAGTAGGAGTGTCCACAATATTGTAAATAATTATTAGCCTACCCGATGAGCGGCATGAGGAACTTGGCTGTCTTGTTGTTGCCCCACATACGCATCATTCCCACGGAGGCACCCATGTGGTCACCGCCTGAAAGCAGACTATCAACATTCAACCCTTGACTGCATAAGAGGCCTACAGATCCGAAGCATCTAAATACTATAGAGGGGAAGACAGTAAGAGAGAGGAAGAGAGAGCGAGAGAGAGAGCGAGAGAGAGAGGGAGAGCGAGAGAGAGAAAGAGAGAGAGAGAAATAGAGAGGAGGAGAAAGAGAGAGAGAGAGAGAGAGAGAGAGAGAGAGAGAGCGCGAAAGAGAGGGAGGAAGAGAGAGGGAGAGCGACAGAGAGAGCGAGAGAGAGAGAGCGAGAGAGAGGGAGAGAGAGAGAGAAAGAGAAAGAAGGAGAAAGAGAGAGAGAGAAATAGAGAGAAGGAGAAAGAGAGAGAGAGAGAGGGAGAGAGAGAGAGCGAGAGAGGGAGGGGGAGAGAGGGAGAGCGAGAGAGAGAAAGAGAGAGAGGGAGAGCGAGAGAGAGAAAGAGAGAGAGAGAGAAATAGAAATAGAGAGAAGGAGAGAGAGAGAGAGAGAGAGCAAGGGAGGGGAGAGAGGGAGAGCGAGAGAGAGGGGGAGAGAGATAGAGAGGGGGAGAGAGCGAGAGAGAAAGAGAGAGAGAGAGAGAGAGAGAGAGAGAGGCGAGAGGGAAGAGAGAGGGGAGAGAGGGGGGAGAGAGGGGGGAGTGGAAGAAGAGAGGGAGAGAGAGATGGAGAGATGGGGAGAGAGAGAGAGAGAGAGAGAGAGAGAGACCCGCCTGCAGCCATCTTCTCCTGGTAGTCCATGATCATCTTCATGAGGAACGCCATGTACATATCCTCGATCGCCACCTAGAAACTTAATAGAATCTATTTTTCAAATAAATCTGTGTTTACATCTCTGCTCTACACCACAATTCTGAAATGGTTTTTAAGAACGATATGATGTGCATTTTTTTCCCGACAACGTGCGAATAGTGAATATGGGATGCATTAGTCCATTAGTTATTGATTATTAATTGATTGAGAGTATTAGTTGTCGATGACGTACCTGGACGACGTTGATGGTCATGGAGACGAGCGAGAGACCGACGATCACAAACACGAAACACAACACCATCATACTGAAACAGAGAGAGATTGTTGCTTCTGATTTTTATATGATTAATTGAATACATTTTACACGTAAAAATGAAATGCATATAGTAATAACAGCAACTTACTCCTTCCTCTGCACTGCTATGTCCCCCAGTCCAATGGTTGACAGACTGAAAACAATCACTTTTTCACCTTCAAAAACATAAACGATTCATGAGTTTGTATTCGGCCGCACCTGATATACATGAAGTAGCAGCTCTCCCCGTATGTCCAGTCCTCCCATAGTCGGAACAGACCAGCACACACGAAGATCCAACCGAGAGTGATGAACAGGGCAACCTGCGAATACGGATCAGGATTAGTAGAATATCGACTAAACGCAAATGAGTGGAAAATATTTTAAGGGGCTTTTTGGAACTCGAGCGGACAATTGAAAATAAAGCGGGCAGGAAAAAATCGTGCGGACAAAAATGAGCGGACAGCCCGACGTGTCTGCTTGACCATACATACCTTGACACTCATCTGCGGCTTGGACTCGATGTGTTCGATCTCCTCGTCCAGTTCCTGAATCGAACAGAAATAATATAATTATAATACATACGACATTTGATCCATTCAGTCAATCAGACTGAATGGATCAAATGTCGGTCACTCCCTTCCAACTATTCCCGAAATGTGACCACACGTCCAACAAAGAAAAATACCTTTTGTGAGTGATGGCTGCCGACTTCTGACTGCAGGCTGTCGATCGTGCCAGTTTCCATACGATCGATGATCTCTATCTAAAGATTCCAATTTCACTCATCCGATGTGACAATCGAATCCTCCTTACCTCTGTGAGACCAGGCGTCTTCTTGTGTCGATTGCATCGCACCAGTGACGCGAAGTACGCCACCACGTCTGAAATGATGCTTCTGAGATCGAGATCGCATTCATAGTCATTTCAACAAGAAAAGTACTTGCAGCAATAACCAATAAGTTATTTTGACGGGCAGAACACGAAAATGTAAATGTAACACCGGTCATAAAACGTAATGAGCCCAATGAACTCACTCTCGATGTTGCGCACCGTCCCGTTGATATTCGAGTAGAGAAACTTGCCTGTAATAAACAATGTTATTCTGGCCATCTTAGTTAATTTAAAACATAGTGGAATGAATATGTAGTGACTATCTGACCCAGGTCGTTGAGTGTGATGAGCATGAGTGGGACTCCGATGCACGAGTAGATGACGGTCACCAGTCGACCCCATCCAGTCACACACGCCACGTCTCCGTAACCTGGAATGGACGCACAAACGTATTACTTGTATTGTTTCTCTACTTCATGATCGGGTGTGATAACCTGATAACGTCCGTTTGAAATCTATTGACCACTTCATGTATAAATGATCATGCGTAGTGAAGCCGATTTCTCTCTCGTTTCTGTTGACATGTCACATGTCAGGGAGTAGTGCCCACGGGTCAACTCTCTCTCTCTCTCTCTCTCTCTCTCTCTCTCTCTCTCTCTCTCTCTCAACTGATTCACCATATCCCTTCTTTTCAAAACTCTCCAATCCCGAGTTTCTTGTCTATCATAGAAAAGCTTTGTGTGAAGGATCAATCATCACTCTTTCATCGAGGGTTCAGTGGTTGTCAGGAAAGCGCGTCATCACGATGTGAGCGAGGGTCAAATGAACATCAACACTCCATCCTCCAGCCTGCATTGATCGCAGCGAGGCCGCGTAACAAATCGCTTTCCGGAAGGAACCTCGCCTCTCCCTTTCTCCTTCTCTGTTGATCTAATGAACTGATCTAATCGGCTCTTCCCTCGCGGGGGTTCACACATTGTGATTAATGAAGAATGAAAAGCGAGTGCTGGGAGTGAGATATCACAACGGGTGGGTGTGGATTGGGGCAGCAGCCAAAAGCAACACTACAGCCAAACCGACGAAAACATGTGATTATAGGGAAGCACATATCACAAAAACTATGAACTGAATACTAGAAGTTGACACGTACCGATGGTGGTGAAGAGGGTTCCGGAGAAGTACATGGCGGTCGCCATGTTCCAGACGGTCTGGTTCGACACACCGAACCCCACCTGCAAGAAGACAGTGAAACAGTGATGTTGCTGGGATCAATCTACATGTGTGCACGTCAACACGTGGACAATGACGTGAAAAAAATGAAACAGAGTATAAACAAGTGATGATAATGAATACGACGACATTCCTCACCTGTCCCTCGAAGTGATCGACTGCCTCATCCAGGAACTTCCGGCGCACTGATCTGAACACACACAAAGTATTCATTCAACAACTTTTCTCCGCCAATTCTGTACGAACATAATACAACTAGAAATGTTTGTTCCTTCCTTCTCGCACCTTCTCCTTGCCGCCCGATCTCCGAGGATCTCCTCCATCCGCCTCAACAACAGCTCTCTCTCCCGACGGTACACGTAGTACTCCTCCTCCTTCTTCTAAAAACGAACACTATTGTAGCCTGTGCTATTCTGCTCCCTCCTCTAGTTCCTCTGATGCATAATCATTGAAAATAGTATCATGCAAAGTATAGTATCCTAGTTCACCTGTTCATCAGCGCCTCCCTCGAGCCAGAGGAAGATGACAGCTCCGATCACCATGTAGATCATGATGAAAAACAGAGGGAACAACATCTTCAGGTGGTACCTGCAGTGAGCAAGCGTCACACTTGAAACTATGACAAATCAACGAAATAAAATGGTAGAATCCCAAGTAATGAGGTAATCAAGTGGTATGGCTTTCGGCATGTTGAAACAATAACGTGTGGGAGACAGAAGCACGGAAGGAGGAGTCACCTCTTGTATGCCTTGTGCAGCCACCCTGTCACCTTCTGTTTGAACGACTGCGGCTCTGGTGGCTCGCCTGCAACCAACCACATCACACAGCATATTAGAACAATCTTTTAATCAAAGCGCATTTCACATTTCATTACCAACAGTTCAGTAGCCAGACCCACCATTGCTGTGTAGTGAGTGTTGCCGTGTGAGAGTGCCCGTCTTGGGAAGACTCCCCTTCTCTCCACTCGATTGCGTCGAGGTACGACTATTCCGCCTAGATCACATAGAAACATAACACAGACATTATGTAAACAGTAACAAAGTAACCATCATTCAATCAAGCAGCCGTGTCCCTCTCAGCTCACCTAGATTCATCCTTCTTCTGTGGCACCCGGAGACTGTCGGCAGTGCTCTGTCTTCCCGGCCTACCCTGGACAGTCTGCCGCAGACCGGCCACAGTCGAACGGAGCAACACCGGCATAGCCAATCAATACACAAACAAAACAATCAATACAGGACACAATAGGATCGATCAATATTGGAATAGTCGCATGTGAGCAGGCGTTTATTCTCTCTCGTGTCTCTATGTGTGCGTGTGTGTGTGGGTTTCTCTCTTCTCGGGTCGAGTGGGCGGGGCCTTCTCCTCCTCCACTCCTCAGCGGCGCAGCTTCTCCGCAATCTCCGCGTTCGACGGCCACTGCTCCGTCTCACCTGTAATGCAACATACAGTACCCCGGATACAGTACTCTCTCCCCTACCGTACCCCTACTCACCGACGACCGTGGTGGCGAGCTGTCCCTGCGTAAAGACGCGCTGGCACACGCTGCGAATCGTGTCCACGGAGATGGCCTCAATCAATCACCCATCAATACCCACAACAGCATACATCCATCGCATACATCTACTTTTTCCTGTCCGAAAGCACCCGCTAACAAGGTTTTTGCGGCGTGTCGCCATAAATCAACGCTGCTCGACCCTGCGAGGATCATCGACTAGTGGGAGAGAAGCAGCGTTCCCCTCTCCTCCCTCCCTCCACTCCCTCGCATCTCTCTCACTCACAAATACCTACATCCGCAATCTGTTCCTATCACCCGCACGCATCTCCCCCCTCTTCTACTCTCATTCTCATCCCATTCCATCTTCACTTTTCTAATGTCGAAAAGCTACTGCAGGCAGGCAGGCAGGAGGGGTTGGAGTTGGATGGCGAGAGAGAGAGAGAGAGAGAGAGAGAGAGAGCGCGCGGCAGGTGTGTAATGCCCCATTCCCTCCCTCTCTCCTCCCTCTCTCATCAGGTGGGAGAGAGAGGAGAGAGAGAGAGATGATGAGACAAAAACGAGACAAGACACGGGCATGTTTCATAAGATACCTCCGGCCAGAGCAGCATTCAACACTTGCCAGAGTGTGCAGAGATCCCCCCCCCCTCTCTCTCTCTCTCTCTCTCCACCCCCACTCTAGTCATCCCATCCCGTGAGATCAGCACATGAATGCACCCTCACACATGTCCTTCCCACAGTCCACACCTCATCTCTCCTCGCTCCTCGCTCCTCACTCTTCATTCCACCATCCACTCACTACCACGACTTATGACTTTCGGGAGAAATCACAATCCCATGACCAATCAACAGATCACCCATCTGATATTATCTTCTCACAAGATAAAAAACAATTAAGCAAAAATCTTTGCAATGATAAAATGGCGCCAAAATCAAAATCGTGAATCACATCTACTAGCAAGTGGTAAAATAGCTCGCCTCTACTCACATTGATCCTCATCTCGAGTTCGGGTACGGGGATCCTCCTTCCGTAGCACAGCAGCTGTCTGCCAATGTCCTCGCAGATCGGAGTCGACCCGTCCAGCATCAACAGAAGGTTCGTCAGCAAGGTGCGCTTCCCGCGCTCCACAGAAGCCGCGTCCGCCTCTGACACAACACGCAGTTGACATGTGCATACACGAAATCAAAACATACATGCGAACTGATACAGCAATAGTTTCTTCTCAAACGATAACCTATACTTGCCATTAGATACTGTATCCGTTTCCTACTCTCTCCCCCCTCCCCCTCACCACTGGCGAGCCACTTCCACTCGTCGGTGACCGCATCGCAAAGGGAGCGCGCGCTGCCCGCCTCACACACAAAGTACACTCCGATCAGGCCAGTGTCCTGCAAGATGAATAGTCTGCGAGAAGTTCAAATCTCAATTTAGAGGAATATGAACGACAGTTATTTGACGTGTGCAATACTATCATATATACACGTACACCTATTTCCCTTTCTCCCCACCTTGTAGCACGTGTTGAATGCCTGGAAGCTCTGCACCCCGGCGTCTCCTCCGAGTCGCATTGCGAGACGGGACGGCGCGTTCACCCCACTCCCACGGGAACGGTCCCACTCACCTAACATCTGGAAAAGGAGGCGGCATATGCAAGCTTACTGTCTAAATAGTTCAAATTATCTTCTGTGGAAAATATATCAGGCCAATCCAGGCAAAATTATGTTTAGTATTTTAACTCATGCTCCTACTTGAACTGAAGCACGTCTACAGCAATGTAATAGTGTCATTTTTTAAACTATAAATAAAGAAATAAGGACGGCTTCTCGCACTCGCACTGACCGTGTTGGCGACCATGAGTGCGAGGTTGTCCTCGTGTGTCCACGACACTCCCTCCACCGTCAGGGCGCCGTAGCAGAACTCCATACCCGACACCGGCAGCTTGATCTAAATCACAACAATCTACCGTAACCCGGTAGCTCATACAGTAATCCCTCTGTACCGTACCTCGCAGGGTGTGAACTTGGCGCCAAGCAGCTGTTCTGCCGCCTCCCCCTTCGGAAGACCGCCAAAGTACTTCTCGGCAAGGCCGATCACCTGCAACCCACACATGCAATACAAAACATATTTTTATACAAAAAAACACGAAGCTGATGGCGAGATGATCGACGAACCGATATCACTTTACGAAGGAACAGACATTATCATCAAACACCTCCTCCTCCTCCCCCTCACTTGGTCGTGATCAACTCCTCCACTGGCAGCCAGCACCATCCTGCCCGCCTTGTAGTGCGATGAGATGTACTCTGTCAGATCACCACGCTGGATCGAGCTGCAAAGGTAGTCATCAACATGTGTTACCAATAACATTCAATGTGAAGAGAAATGGAGAAAATAAAGCTAAAAAGCGAGCTTTAAAAGAATCAATACATACTTGATGTTCTCGGTGGGTCCGAGGATGGTCATGGAGAGGGGGCTTCCGTGGAAGGCGCCAGTGTGGAGGTGGTCGAACACAACCTCTTGTAGGTTCTGCTCCACCTCCTGCATCTCCCTGCAAACCACAAGGGGAAATGGGATGGCAAGAAGTATCATGTATGAAAATATGTTACACACATTATGTAATGTGTGAAAACTTCTGTTGAGCAATACACTGGTGGAGCGAAAAACGAAATGCCCTGCGAGAAAGTCGAGAGAAGTTGCCCTGCGAGAAAGTCGAGAGAAGTTATCTCAAGTGACAAGCTGCAATAAAACAACCGTTGAACGTACCGTAGGATGACGCCTCGCTCGTTTTCGATGTCGTTCTTCTTGAGCTGCGAGTGCAGCAGGATGTCAGACAGAATGTCCACCGCTGCAAACAAATGACTGCCTTTTCAGTGCATACTTCTTCTATTATGATTCATACTTCTTCTATTTTTGAATCACTCGTGAAATAGAGGCTTGAAATTTGAAGCAGAAACATATAATAAGTAGTATTGAAATGTTTTTAAAAGCAAGACTGACACTTTTCTAGGTCTTGGGAGAAGCACTTTGCGTAGTAGACGGTCTGTTCCCTGCTGGTGTAGGCATTCAGGTGCGCCCCCATGTTCTCCACCTCCAACTCCAGACCCGTGCGAGTACGGCGGGACGTGCCCTGCGAGAATTAGGTGTACGGTAAAATGGTACTCTTGACATAGTACAGTACCAACTACCACCAATATGTATACGGTACCTTGAATGCCATGTGTTCGAGGAAGTGAGCGGTGCCGTTGTTCTTCTCGTTCTCGTAGCGAGAGCCGGCGTCGATCCATACTCCAATCTGTATATATCCATTAAAAAGGAAAATGTAATCAATTAGAAAGAACAATATTTGGACCATTCATATAACTACGTGAAACATATAGTTGCACATGTATCAACTGACCGTGGCGGTGGCGTTGTTAGTGTTCTCTGTGGCGACGCGGAACCCGCCGGGCAGGGTGCTCACCACCGTCTCCGGGAAGAAGGCGCGGGTCGCCGCCGCGGCAGACCGCAGACGACGTGCAGACTGAACTAGTTCCCTTTTTTCCAGATATTTCAACATCGGCAGTCAGCTTCAGGAGCGAACTACGACTCACCTGAGCAAAGTTTGACGGTAGCCGTCCGAACATTGTGGTCAGTGAATAACAGATAAACTATACAATATCAACAGATAACAATATAGTAGGCCAAACTCGTAACAAAATTGCGAAATTCGCCAAAATCTCAAGGGTAGTGCTGTGTGGTGAGGTGAAATTATATGCACGAAAATACACAATTTTATACACTACGGAGTGGTTTTCAAAATTGTGTTTTTTTAAATTAATTTATTTTTTCTTGCTTTTTCAGTTTTTGTGTTCTCTTCTTTTGTTATGTTGACGCGTATTGTTGTTTCAGAATGCAGTGCCTGACTCGGATACTGTGGGTGGGCGCCCCGGTGGTGTCTCGGATGGCGGCTCCCCGTTCCTTCTCCCTTTCGTCGGCACGGCGACATGGCGACTTTGAGTGGCAGGATCCCAAGAGCGAGGATGAGGTGTGTACTTGATAGTTCAATCAATCAATCGTTTATCCGGAATCGTTATATCTGAATATGACAACACAATCATAATGATATGAAACATACAGTAGTGCCTAAGATGCTAGATACATAGGCTAACGCCGGGGAAAGACAGACCGTTGCAATAACTCATTTTCATTCTTTGTGGTTCAATATGTCTTTCAGGTGGTGAACATGACGTATGTGTTGCGGGACGGCTGCGAGAAGGCCGTGCGCGGCAAGGTTGGCGACAACGTCCTCTACCTCGCACATAGGTACCTTTCCATCGTATCTGTGTTTATTATATCTTACATGACATATCAGCACTATCTCCTTCCACAGATACGGCATCGAGATGGAAGGTGCGTGCGAGGCGTCCCTAGCGTGTTCCACCTGCCATGTCTACGTCGACGACCCCTTCTTCGATCGACTCGACGAACCCAAGGAAGAGGTGCGTATTCTTTTATTTGTTGTTGGGTTTCTTTTTCGTCTAGATTATACATGTTTTGAAACACATTCGAAATCATTAATATGTATGCTAAATAGTTTTGTGTTGTGTAGGAGGAGGATATGTTGGACCAGGCTCCCGCCCTCCGCCCCAACTCGCGCCTCGGATGCCAGATCACTCTCCGAAAGGATCTCGAGGGACTCCGAGTCACTCTGCCCAAGCTCACCCGCAACTTCTACGTCGACGGACACGTGCCCCAGCCCCATTAGGTATACGGTAGCAATGGAGACTACGGTACGTTCCCGTAAAGAAATAGTGTTACTGTAGGTGATTTTTTTATAGAATAGTTTATTCATAAGTTGTTATGACACACACACAAATCGAACAATGAAGTAGTACAGCTACGGTTTGGAACTGTTCGTATTCGATTTGCGGGGTTTCACTTTCTCCAGACACTGTTGGCATTACAGCATATGCGGAGAGAGGAATCCAGTCACGTCTCCAGACATCCGTCTTCTTATCCGATATAGAGTATGCGGCTTTGATCCATCCTCGAACGCGTGAGCCTTATGGACCACCTTGCGTCTACCGTCGAACGTTCTCGAGCTTCTCGCGTCCATTTGCATACTTGCTCCCGGTCGATCCATTTGTCACTATCATGTAGCGAAATCCAAGAAATCCGTGAGTTACCGACTATGTGCACTCCCAACAGGCCTATTTGGCTCCTCCTTATCGTCTCACAGTGAACGGCTCCGGATATCGATCGATAACAGCAGCGTACTTCTCTTCCGCTCGCGGGTGCCGCCGTTGCCCTTCAATTCGCCTTCGCTTTGTACCTTCCTTTCCTCCAATTGAGATTCCGCGCTTCGCCGACTAGTTGCACTTCCACAGGCTTATTTGGCGTTGCCTTATCGTCTCACAGTGAACGGCTTCAATTTGAGAATTAGTCGATACTCCACGAAACCTCATATCCAAGCGGCGGCGGCGGTGACTTTCATTGTCGTCGGGTGGTCATTCGAGGGAGCGCGGGAAGGGGCAACCGCTCGCGGGGACGGGAAAATGAGAAGTGATTCAGATTTTTAGAATATAGATTTCTAGTAGCTATTTGTTATATTCTTTGTTTGTATCGTTTGTGTTGGAGTGTTGCCTGCCGATGTCTTTGTACAGTTTTCTCCATGTGTTATACGCAACGGGATAAAGAATACACTGATTTGATGTTCCCTCTTCGCTTAGTTTCACATCTACCGTAGAAGGTTTGTGTGTACGGACAAACTCACAAGGCACATATACAATATTTATCAGGTGCACAAATCGTGTTGGTAGTTGTTGTTGAGATGGAGATCTGCGAGAATAAGCTCGGATCGAACGCGCACCTAGAAGAGAGGTAGTGAACAGCGGTGCGAGAGAGAATCAGTCCTTATCCAGCTATCAAACTTCTAAACTATCTACTGGTGTCTTTCAATCGTTCTGTGATCTGGCCTTGTTCCTCTGATATGTGATGACTCTGAGGAGGAGCATCGGACAGATGATGACAGGAATCCATCCGACCACCTGAAAGTAGGCGGAATCATACTCCCTGAGTAGTGTTTGTCGAGTTGAGAACATTTGTGTGGAAAGAATATACTATAATGAAAGGCCAGTAAAATGACATCCTATAATTGCCACTGACTCACATTCGTATAGTTGACAAGTGTGACAAAGTACTCGTAATCGTGAAATGTGGAGTATTCGAAGGAAGTGATAATGGCGCAATAGATGAGCACAATCACGAGAATCACTGCGATGACCGGCATGAGAACATCGTTCGCCTGAATGAGTGACTGGTAACTATGTAGTTTGCGCATACTGGTTTGCTAAATTATCAAGTGAAAGGTAATGAGTTAAGGGATATTGACATACTGGTTCGCCAAAGGTTCCACTTCACCCCAGACTCACCTGCTTGGCCTCTATCCAGTGTATCCTTTCTTGCAGGTCGAATCTCTGCGAGGCTAGCCGCCGCTTGCTCACGTAGTATATGGTGGTGTTGCCGACCAGAGTGGCCACTGCCACTACACTCACTATCACCACACTCCCCTCGAACCGCGGCAGCTGAGCGTTCGAATACACACGACACCTAAGTTCAGGAGCGATTTAATGTCTACGATGGTTTTCCTCACGTGAGAAAAGCGTGCGACTCTTTCACATCTACTGTGTGAACGTATATGATAAGAGTGGTGTTCGTAATCAACTGAAATATGTTATGGTGGTTGGTGGAAGGGTTCGTCTCACATGTGCTGTGAGCAACACGAAGAACGTTGTCTTTCCGTCTCGTAGGTATTGCTGGTATTCGCGAGGCCATCGCATCACAACGAACATCCAACAGCGCTCCAACGTGGCCACGCTGGAATCATGCAAGAGTATTACACATGATTAGGACATTATCAGGATTCCCTTTCATACGTGTGATGATCTTCATTTATGTTTGATCACGTTGCTGGAATAGAAGATATAAAAGTACGCTCAATCTACTTTGCTCTGATGAGTCTGCGAGAACAATATTCTCTGCTAGTTTGATTGTTTGATATTTGAGCAATTAATCGAGACTAGACTATTAGCATTTGATTTGACTACAGTGTGTCTCTTAATTACTGACAATGTGCTAATGGGCATTCCGAAGTAGCAGGCAGTGAGTATGATTCGTAGAGGCGCACAGAAGGAGGAAGGGAGGAGCGGACAGGGATGCCAGCGAGAGACGATCAGTTGGTGCACCTGCGAAATGAGTTTATGGTCAGAAAACAATAATAGACGATATTCATTATGTTTACATCAAAAGTATGACGTATGAGTTTAATATTTATTTTACTCACCTCCAAAACTATCGTAGTAAATGAGTGAATCATACAATATACGAGTACGCAGCGAAGCAGCATCTGAATGTTCATAGAGGAAAAGTTGTAGACAAAACGTTACCTTGAAGTTTCTATGACAAATAACAGCTTTGTGATAGTATATTGAGTAATAGCACAGTACGAAAACAGGAATGATAGATATGATGATCTGTATAATTTGATGGGACACGTAAATGATATCTTGGTTGAGTCGTTTTGAGTGGAAACATAGAGCGTCATTGGTGAGGTTATACAACATAATTCACAATCTTGTAGCAGTGAGCTGCAAAGAAACTGTAAAATATCAGTCAGATACATGTATTTCCGGTCAAGACATTTGAAAGATTTACTCTTACGCACGAAAGATCTACAACAAAGACACACTTCAATAAATAGCAGTGAGTCTCTTTGAGATTCACTTCACAAATGCTTCACAAAGATGACCAAAGAGCTTATACCCTGAAACCCGGAAGCATCGATTTCAAAATGTTTGTGAATTACACTACACTTCAATTTCCTTTCATATTTAGTATCTACTGAGTACTTAGTACATACTTAGTGCTGATGATTTCGATATTTCATTGTAGTACATAGAAACCGATCAGTTAAAGAATACAATTCAAGAAATCAGTAAAAGACAACTTCTCATGGGCGAACAAAACAGACAAAAGACATCAAGCAACAGTTAGTAAAGAAGAGACTGTGCTTTAGAAGTGTACTTCTTGTGTGTTCTTCTCACGAAAATAGGTAGTAAGGAACTAGAAAATCGGCGTTCACTTTTCACAGTCGACATCGAAATGACAGCCATGATAGAATTAGTCTAGAATTGTAGTTTACTGTTGTTTTAGGCCAAATGTTGATGCCTCAATCAAACACTAGGCGAGAATTATAATGTATGACAAACGCTCGAATTACACGAAGAAGTAAGTAAAAAGAAATACCACGAATCACATTCGAATAAACGAAAATGAGTTAGTTGTGGGTATGAGAAAATAAAACGTGTTAGGTGTGTGCGGAATGCTTTAATTGTAAAAGAGTAATGTAATGTGAACAATTCGATAATTGTCTAAAGAATGATGCCGAGAAATTCTACGGTCAAACCATTAGAATAAATTGTGGCATAGTTTGGTTACGACAGTCTACTCAATAAATCTTCGGCGGCTGATGTCTAGTGAGTGCGCCCATTTCTTCCATTCAATTGTTCATAATAGGAAACGCATGGGGCATGGTTATGGTATGGAAGTACACAACGTATGGTGACGCATTCATGTCCACAGGTTGTGTTGGTAGTGTTTGTTCATGTGCTGGTCTGCCACTACGAGCTCCTTCCTCTCCACTCGCTTGTTCTTCTCGTACCGATCCACACACCCTATCAGCACTGGCATCACAACAGCTGGGGTGAACGGACTGATCTGAACACAAACATGTTTACATCCAAATATAGTTTGATAGCCTGAAGTTTGTGATGCTGATGTGGAATCTGTTTGTTGAAGTAAAGGATCCACTCACATAAGCCATGTTGATTGCCCTTGTATAGCGTGCGTAGGTGGGGAACGTGAGTGCGTGAATCGCGACGAGAAGGCCCCCGTAGACGAACACCCCACACAGAACGATCATGATCACTGGCATAAGCACCTCGTACGCCTACAACATGGATTGCTCTCACACTTTCTGAAATGATATGTACGTCTTTGTTTATGGTTTGGCATCATTCTCCTTTGCACGTCTTTGTTTATGATTTGAAGTCACTCCTCTGTCTTCATTGTTGCTGTCACACTTTCTTAAATGGTATGTACGCATTTAGCAGACATGTGACGATAGAGCAACGTTTTTGTAAGTGTGTTAATTAGCGTTTACCTGTTTCGATTCCACACCGTGCATTCTATTTTGAAAGTCGAAACGCTTCCTGGAATAGGGTTGGAAAAGAGAGGGGGAGAGAGGGAGAGAGAGAGGGAGAGAGGGGGAGAGAGAGAGGGGGAGGGAGGGAGAGAGGGAGAAAGAGGGAAAGAGAGGAAGCGAGAGAAAGAGAGGGAGAGAGAGGGGGAGTGAGAGAATCACTAACCTGAGCACTCGTCGACGTATTTTATAGTAGACAGTCCAGTTGAGAATGACACTCGCAAGACAGAAAACACAAAGAAAGATAATGGAAGAGAAAAATCGCCTCATTTGTTCCGCAGGGAAATGACGACATCTGCATTACAGTTTTGTGTATGGTTTAACACGAAAAAAACTAACGTTAGATATGCGGAATCCTTGTGCCAGTCGCCGCAGTGAATGTAGATGGTGAGTGCCGCGTTCAAAGCAAACTGAAAAATTGAATCATCTTACAGTTTGTATTGGCTGCTTACCATACACAGTGACAGTGCAATCAACACTCCCTTCCCACCCTTCTGATATCGTTCATACATGTGTGGATATGACATGAGGCGGTACATTATCCACCGCTCCACTGCCGCGAAACTGTAAATAGTATTACATTAACTTTAAAGAAGATCACCGGGAAAACACTCCATAACCAATCTACTCACTCAGTAAGCAAATTGTTGTTCACTCATGAAACTGTGAGATTCATTTTTAACATTTTTCAACACAAATCGGTCATTCTCACCATCGAAATCGGTCAAACATACAACATATTGCGGTAAGTTTTCTACATGTTCCGTTCATATTTTTTGAATATCAATTATCAATTGGAAGTGATAGTATTTCACCCTTTCATCACGGGACAGTCGTAGTTTATGCACAAAATTCAGAGTGTTTTGCTCCTTTGAAGAACATGTTTTGATAAGTACATCAGCATAATATATCACACGTTCCGCGTAAGAATCGGACGAGGTAGGACCTAGGAGCTGAGTGTGTGTACATAGAGGTTTTCAAGGGGGTGCTATGTAAGGTGACATTGGTGGTTTTGGTCCATTCTGCAAATTTGGTCAGTTGAGGGACCACGACCTCAAATCATCCATTCTTTGTTATAAATAACATTTCAATAGCTCTTTCGATTTGTCTTGACATTCTGAAACACTTTTCATAAAAAATTATTTTGATTAACTTAAGTGTTAAGAAGTTATGACCCGAAAAGTAAGAAATTAGCATATTTTTGAATTTTTCGGGAATGTTTCGCCCCGTGACATCAGCAACGGAACACACCATCAGAAAAAACGTATTTTGTTTAGTTTCCTTGATTTTTATCATAGAAATCGATTGTAACGTCTTTGACCATCCAAGCGATTGAAACGTGGACGTCAGATACAAACTATAATACATTGCCACAATAATTGACTAAATGTTTACATAAATGTTGTATAATGCAGATTTACATGTAAAAACATTTCATATTATCCAGAAAATCTGAAACTATTTGGATAAACCATCATTTCATCTGTGTTGCATGATTTAACATGAATATATGTACGCGAATAAGTTTAAATGAGGTCTAATATGTTTAAATACGTCATTCATCACTAATACAATGAGATAGGCACCAATTGTAACGACTTATCGTGTTTTTGAAACATACTGTACCTGACGTCCAAGTTTCAAGCGCTTGGATGGTCAAAGACGTTACAATCGATTTCCAAGATAAAAATCAAGGCAACTAAACAAAATACGCTTTTTCTGATGATGTGTTCCGTTGCTGATGTCACGGGGCGGAACGTTCCCAAAAAATTCAAAAATGTGCAAATTTCTTACTTTTTGGGTTATAACTTCTTAACACTTGAGTTAATCGAAAATAATTTTATATGAAAAGTGTTTCAGAATGTCAAGACCAATCGAAAAAAGCTATTGAATTGGTATTTATAACCAAAACTGGATGATTTGAGGTCGTGTTCCCTTAACTGACACAATTTGCATAATGGACCAAAACCACCAATGTCACCTTATATAGCACCTCTGAAAACCTTCATGTGCACACACTCAGCTCCTAGGTCCCAACTGCCCTAAAATCGTTCGATTCTTACGCGGAACGTGTGATATACGGAAGTAAAGTATACTTACTTCATAAGTCACAACGCGTTCATTATATTAACGTTAATTACAGTAAAATTTTCACACACTAATTTTCACAATGAGAATCTAACAACACAAACCACAAAAGTGATCTTGAAAACAAGAGTGACTCACAATGGGATGAGAGACATTCCGATGTAAGTGGCAGTGAGGATCACCCTGACTGGTCGACAGAAGGAGAGGGAGAGAACGGGACAGGCAGACCAGCGAGCGGACAACCACTGGTGCACCTGAAAAGGGGACAGTTTCATGATACGCTAGCGATTGAATTGGTCGTTTCCTGTTTCCTTTCTGTCACCTAAGTACGACAGGACAGGTGGTGTTCAGCCGGCAACACATTCCTACGTCCTACGTTCCACCTTCATCTTCGTGGAATAATGAAAGGTTCCTCGAACTCGGTTAGTTACAAATTACACGTTTGTTAATTGTAGAAAACAAAAATGACCTCGAGTGTGACTGTAGCTGATCCCTGAACAACAGCATAGATGAAAAAGTAGCGGAGAATTATCTGAACTCATCTTATTAAATGTATAACTATTATTATTATAAAATAAATCATAAAAATATAAAAAAAAATACTTTGAAATTCCAGTGAGCGATGATGGATCTGTGATAGTGTCGACCGTAGTACGCAATAAGAGGAATAGGCAGTATAGAAAGTAGTATCTGAAAAGTGGTCTTTGATCTATTGTTTGCTTTTTCAACCCACTTGAAATATCTGATACGAATTGTATATGATGTCGGCATTGAGATCAACTGCAGCTTTGCACAGATCCGATTCAGAATACGGGTACGGATACATGCTAAATACAAATGATCATAATTTTTCGGTTACAAGTAAGGCACAAACATTGTACTCTAGAATCTAATTCTGCACGGATTACTGAGAAATTCAATGTTATGTACTTGATGCTGAATGGAAGCGAGTCATAGAATAATACGTTTATTATAGTGCACATTTGAGGGAAACAGTGCGAGAATGATCAATTGCATACTGTATGAGAGAAACAAAAATTCAAAACGAAAGATAAAACACAACGCATCTAATGTTGAATACTGTCTTTGAATCTTCAAAGCTGGCAACAATCGGAATACTAATTACTTTCAAGAAAGATTTTACACTTTCTCTTTTTTGAGTTCCAAAGTCTATGCTCAAATCCTGTTCGAAAATGCGTTGCTCATAAGTGCTGTATCAAAACACGGATTCTTACGCCACCCGTGAAAAGCGCGAGAAAAAAGTTGAAAAGACTATGATAATCAAGGTGCGTAAAGTTTGTGTTCGAGAGTCCCTATCCGTTTATCTCTTGAGAGCAAGAAAAAAGAAAAAAAAAATATATTTTCACATTCGATTACGGTAACGAAACTACGAAACATATATGTTTTTTCATGATGTGAACAGTGAAATTTGAAATTTGTATGTGTAAAAGGAGATAGACGTTGAATCTCAACAGTACATCTGTCTCACGCAAATGAGACAGACAGTTATACGAAGCAGGTGGAAATGAAATGGCCCAAATTACAACAGATAGGAGATAGGAACGACATGACATGTTCATTTATAACCTTTATTGAATTCATTAAAGCACAGAAGTGTGACTAATTCTGTTTACGATTCACTGTTATCGTTATTACTATATTAGTGAAACAGAAATAGAGATACACAGATAATTCGAATGAACACAAACGTTTTCTTTCAGAATAGTCGTTTGGTATGTCTATAAGTAATAGATTTATAATTTAAAGGCCTGAGAAGTATAATATACAAAACTCTCATTTATACTAGTCAAAACTAAATTAGCAAAACAACACGAAATACAATTTCATATTAACTTTCAAACGTATAAATGTGAAGTGTGAAAATTTTAAAAATGAATGTATGAATGTGTACTGCCTAACAAAAAATGAACATAAAAAATTCAAGGTATTCTACTCATTATTCATTACAAAGAACGCGATTCCCATGAGAAGAAAGTCAAACCGAATATAGAAATATAAGAATCTTTTCACAAACGATTATTTTACATCATTTTCACTTCTCACGTAGGGTACAGCGTCACACTAAAACCTAAAACAACTACATTTCGGTTACGTGTAAGCAATTCAACACTGTCTACTGTCGTAGTGTGTTTAACAAAAATAACGCCGTAAAATGCAATGCCGCATACATTCAGACATAGTCATAAAGTTGCACCTTTGCTTCACTCACAATCTAATATCTAGTCTCTAGAATTGAGTGTTGTTGTGGTTGTTGTGAATGTTTGATATGTACCTAGGGACAGGAAAGGGAAAGGGTGACGAGCGTCCCAATCTCGGACGGAGTTTCCACCCCGACCTTACAGAGCTTGTTTGCGTGCTTCAACCATCTATGTTTACCTATGATATACCTATGATTGTCTGGGTAAAATAGGTATAGACAGTTCGATCTAACACAATTCTAATCAAAGTAGGAAATTATGCAAATTTTCAAAAAAAAAATTGCATAATCCTACCAAACCAAGAATGGGCGTTACGAGTAGCAGTAATTACTATTAGTAACGATAAATGTCATGGTGCTGCTCAAATCGAGGCAGGACAGCAAGTTCTGTGTGGTCGAGGTGGAAACTCCGTCCGAGATTGGGCGTGTAATGAAAGGGTGAAAAGAGTGGAAAGGACAATGTTGTATAATGTCTACGGGGGCAATATATAGCCTCTGCTCCGCATAGCAATCATTCTCCGAACGACGAAATGAGACGGCCATTTTGTGATTCCACTGACATTGTGAAATGAGAGGTGATGGAGATGGAGAGTGCTGCACGTGCATGAAACATGTGGTTACACGTTTAAACACTATTTACACAGACATGACATGTATAAATAAACACAAGCTGTTGTTATCACTGTCACGCGTGAAGATCCCGAATTAGTTTCCTGATTACTATTCACAATCAGTCCGTCCCTTGCTGACCTTGTCACTCTCACATGTGCACACCAGCTGCCAGCATTCAGTACAGTCCCCCCCCCCCCTCTTTCCATCTCTTCTACAATGGATAGGATATGAAAGGGCGCGCCGCCGAGGCGGGAAGACATGTCACTTGACACCTCCAATTGACTATTCACCGTTGCGCAAGCCGGGGCGACTGATTGACTCTCGACTGATCAGCAATGCAGATAGAGACTGAAAGGACGCCGGCAGAAGAGACTGTGTGTGTGTCCGCATATGAAATACGAGAGCGCACATCCATGTGTCGGCATGCGAAATGCTTCGAGAGAATCCGGATAGAGAGAGAGAATGGGGAGAGAGAGAGAGAGAGAGAGAGAGAGAAATGACAATATCGCTGGACAATGTTGAGATGCGCTAATGTGTTTTGGGTGGTTCGCGCCCCGCTTCCATCGCTGACACGTCCTTTCACGCTCCATTACAATCGAAATCATCATTGCAAAAACGATCCGATCAAAGCATTCCTTTTTTTGTCCATTCCAAAGTCCGCGTTTGTTTGTCCGCCGGAACCACCCACAGCGAGTCCTTTGTCAAATCGCGCGCCGACACGCCACAGAAAAGTTGTATTTGCGCAATACGTTTACGATTACTATGGAACCTGACTGTGAGAGATGCCCTCGCCAATTCGCGCACTCTGCCTACAGATTTATAGCCGCCACTTTATAGCCATCATCTGTGTATTATTGCCGGCGCTCGCGCACTCTGATGACTGATAATGAGTCAGTGATTGGGGGGGGGGGGTATTAGGGAGATTATTATGGAAGTGACCGGGTGCTTATCTGAAGGACTGAAGGCAGAGACGAATAAGCCGATACCACAAGGCAGCCGATGCTAGGTGGACGCCCAGTCGACTAATATTATTATTTTGTTTAGTTTAAATAGTAATGTTGCGCTCTCTGACCGCTCTGTTGCCATTTTCACCGTGTGTGGAGAAGGACTTTCCCATGAATACACCAATGCGTCACTCCCTTCCTCTATCCAGTAACAAAACATCCCTTCTCTCTCTCGTCCCCATGTACTTTTCTCTCTCTTCAATCAAGGCTCGTTAAGAGAGAAGCGTTTTCCATGTTTCATAACTGTGTGTTGCCTAACTTGCCTTGCCCTCACTCGGCGGGTGTCCAATTAGCATATGTGGCACCTGCTCGGATGCGCGAACCATTCTGATTACCGTACTCTTACCGTAACCCGACCCCTGCAGTGAAAATCCCTGCCTAATTGGGGAGGTGCGAGTAATTGTGGCTAAACATGTCCCTTCTTTTGAATGGAGAGAGGAGACAATGGTAGGGTGGAATGTGAGCTAACCGAGGACAGTAGAGAGGGAGAGATGGAGAGAGATGGAGAGAGAGGGAGAGAGAAAGAGAGAGAGAGAGGGAGAGAGAGAAAGAGGGAGAGAGAGAGAGAGAGAGAGAGAGAGAGAGAGAGAGTCCTTCAAGACAGGTGCGCTATTCAGAAACAACCTCGCGTTTTTTTCGTAGTTTTGTAATTAGATTCTCCAATTACACTGTCGCATGTTGCAGAGAGTGAATGAATTATGGCTCTCTCCCCCTTCTCTCTCTCTCTCTCCCCCTCTTTTTCTTCCCGAAAGTGATCCGATTCCTTTGAAGCCGCCACTGACCCGCCGATCATTTGTCCTGTTTATGGTGCTTCTGACAGGTGCTAGCTATGAAGATGCTATCTACGCAGATATGTTGCGAGATTATCGAAAGAGATTTATCGCATTGCTAGAATGTGTGCAGGTGGTTGCACAGGTGATTTGTTGCCCCTGCGTACCCCAACTCTCGCAGCAGGAAGCCTCTCCTCTCTCCTCTGGCAACTCGTCGCTTCCTACTCCGAAAACGTCTCTGCCCTAATTGGGATTCGATGGCGCTTCCGTTCCACAAGCGACTCCCTCAAACCCTTTGTGCACAACGCAGCCCACATGAATAAAACATGTCCGGCCTGTCTGCGCCTCTCCATTCCGCGCACTCTCTCCGCGCACTCTCGCCTCTCATCAAATGATGAGCCCTTTCATTCGACCGAAAACCGCCGAGACACATGAATCGAATTCAATTTGCGGACGGCGATCGAAAAAAGACTGGGAGTCGCAGCTGGCAAGTAGCTGTGACTGGCAGCTGTACAGTCCCTTTTCTTCTAGCGTTTGCTAACCATGCCCTCTTTCTATCTTTTCTCTCTCTCTCTCTCTCTCTCTCTCTCTCTCTCTCTTTCGCTATACGCTTTGGCTTTTTCGTACTACTACTGTGTAATGGATATCGAGCCGTATCCGGGATTATCCCCCGTCAGTTTTCTCGTTATGTCACTGTGATATCGCATAGCTAGGGATGGGGAAATAGGAGCCTCTCAGCTGGTCGCCTCTCTCTCGCGCAACTCTCGCTCCTCATTATGACACCAAGTGCCCACGCAACATTCGATTCCGATCACAGTTCTGTCTTACTGTATTTATGTAATATGTAACGTGATATTGTTTTCCTCATGCTGAAGGGTTGTCCAATATCCCGCGTGGCTTATCCCCGATCCATCATAATCCAGCGTCATATTCAATCCGCCTCATAAATTAGTTATTTTCTAATTTATGCGTGTTGGAGTATGCGGGCTCGAGGTCGAGAGGTCGGATTTGGATTACAGTGTTCTCTCTCTCTCTCCAGGCAGGTGTGGGTCTGACAGCGGAAGATGGATCTGAAATCTCGCTTGCTTCGACCTCACATTGTGCTAACACGCAAATTGGGCATGCGCACACAAAAAGTGACACGGTATACGTTACGGGCCATTGTTTGTCTCCACGTATTACTCACAACACCCTGTACAGCGTTCCCCCATGCATACAAGCTGCAGTTTTGTATACAGGCTCTCTTCGTATTTTCACATTGCCTCTCCCCCTCTGCTCTCACGACAGTCTCAGTTCCCTTCTTTGGCGGTCGATTGCTACTGTGCGCCGCTAGTTTTTATCAAGGGAGAGAGTGAGAGTGGGAAAATGAGCAACGTTTTCGATTTCAATGCTTGAAGAGAGGCGCCGCCTCGTCTGCAAAACCATCGTGGGAGGTCGAGTGGTTCCATCTTTTTCAAACTCCACAATCGTACGCGTGAGTATCGTGTAGCTGAGTTGGCTGAGTATCATGTAGGTTTGCGTGAGAACCGGAATGCGAGCATAAGAGCCCTCTCGATATCCGGGGTGGCATAGCATATCCCCCCGCATGTTTGCGCATTGTCTCTCTCTGATATGCCGCCACTGCCACATCCGCATGTTTCCTCTCTCTCTCTCTCTCTCTCTCTCTCTCTCTCTCTCTCTCTCTCTCTCTGTCCCGATCCTTTACTGTAATAACATCATAACATTTCACTTCTCACAATAGGAATGCCAGCTAGTGTCTAGACCTCCATGAAATGTCCTGTCTTCTATTCAGACATTTAGGCCGGGTCATTTCAAATGCGCAGTTCGCGCGCGCCTATCCTTCTCTTTGTCTTTATCCTCTTCACACATTTGCATACCAGCCCTTGGTGTATCGATGGTCAGTCCATATTCTCTCATTAGTCTCTCCAATCAGGTGTCTCGTAATGAACGGCCGGCGGATGAGACTCTCATTATGCTGACTAGCCGGTGGTTAGCCTCTCCATTGTCCGCCCGCAGTGAGCGCCGCTTTGGCAGGTGATATGCCCCGCGGCATGGGAACACTTACTCCCGCTCTCACTACCTCTCACTACGACTACAGTGATAATCCTCCATTGTCTACTGTCAAGCCTGTCACTCATTTCGAATTAGCGCCTCCCCATAAACAATACACACTCAATAGGAGGAGCCAAGTGCAAATATGGTGAGAGAGATTTACTACTATTCCCAAATGAGCGTCGTTTGTTTTTCGCACTTGCACATTAGTGGCATGTCACTACAGTGCCCTGCGGCAAAAATTGACCAAACTGGAAGTTATGAGGATACAGTAACCCTCTTGGCCTAACAAGTGCGACCTGTTGGCTTTGTCGTCTCACGCATTACGCGCACAGTGTGATTGTTTGGGTGTGGGTAGAAAGAGCGGGCCGCCGGATCGCTCCTGTGTGTGAAGGATTGCATGCGCGGCTCCCGCTGCGCACCCCACTCTCTAGGCACAACACTCACTTTGTGCGGCTTATATGACTTGTGACACTGTCCACCCCACACTGACATGACTGTCCTGAGAAACACACACGACATTTCCCCACGCATCCCCCGAATTGGGTGATTCTCTCGCTGCTCAATAATGCGAATCGCTTATGGGAGCGTGTGACTCATCGATACTGTAGGTCTCTTCCCAAACACTAGCGTTCCCTGCCCCCTGGCGCTTGTTCGAACTTGTACTGGTGGTTCCCAGGTGTCTCTCATGCCGCGGGGCTCTCCCGTTCACTCGCAGGTGTAATGAGCATCGAGGTTAGTGGAGTGGCAAGGGCTTTGGTGCCCTCGGGCAGTTCTGACACCTCGGGGCTCACCTGTACAGGTGTTCCCATGTAGGTGTGGATGCCTGGGGGGTTCGTGGGGGAGGGGCGGGAGCAGCTCACTCACACTCGACTGCCATTCAGCCTGTGTACGCTTCCAGATCACCTTTCCTTCTCTCTCCACACAGACATGTGTTCGCGTGTTCCTGAGAGTGCGCAATCGGGTCTCCTATTTCCTCCTTCATGCCCCATTCACTCTCCTCTCCCGTCTTTGTCACAATCACTTTGTTTGTCACACTTTTTGTGTCCCTCCAACTTCCGCTCGACATCTGTTAGTGCAGTGCGTAAACACTTGATTATCTGCGCTCTTGTGATTATTATGGGCTGTGATAATTGGCCGTTTAGCCAATCGGCTCCTCGTTCGTTCTTTTTGTGTCCTGCATACTACAACCCGCCACTCACGCGGTTATATCGCTCTTCTTTCCGTCTCTCTCGCCTCGAAAAACGTGGCGTTCGCGAAACGAGCAGTGCGATTTATGAGAGCTCGTAGAAACACGCTCTTCTCATACCTTTCTTCCTCCCTCGCCTCACACCTTTCTTCCCGGATATTGCCCATTCCTGTGTCCAATATCCGGCCGCAATTGACCCGATCTACAGTCTACCGTAATCTTTTCGGTGTCTATCAATCTCGCCGTTCAAGAGAGGTTCAAGGGTGGATCGGCTGGATTATGCAAATCACTAGCCCCGCCCCTTGGGCGCGCGCCCTCCCTATCCCGCCCCTCTATGAGAGAGAGCGCGAGCCATCAGTTGCCCTCTGACCACTATTTACGATCCTTGCTTCGCGAGTGCTGTTGATGTACTTACTCACCCGTCACCCTTGTTCACCTGATGCTTTCAGAATGTTGCTGCTCACTCTCTTCCTCATTCCCACAGTTTTCGCCAAGCACCTGCCGTCCGTCTACTGGAACTCCAGCAACTCCATGTAAGTACATATTTGTAATTCATTTTGATTGTGTGTTTTATTAGTGTGAGTACTTGTATAGTGGTGACTTCTCGATGTCCTCTGAATGTTCTGACTAACTCACTCGCAGCGCATGTGTTTCCCATTCTCTATCTGTGCTAGTCCTAGTGTCTCTCTGCCAGCGCCTAACCGAATCACGCAGCGCCGACTTCCGATACTGATTGTGTTTTCCGCCAGCGCATTCAGCTGAACAATCGCCGCGCAACCGTTCTTTCTGCCTCATTTGCATATTCTAATTACCTGCGCAGCTTGCACAAACACGGGGACAGGCGTTCCTCGGTGGCTAATCCAGTGTCACAGCGGCGGCCGCTTATTTTGAGCGCCGGCGCTTCTTGCGCGCATCAGCTGCATGTGATTAGATCGGCGCCCCTTCATCCCTCCTCCCAATCCCCACGCCTTGTCTTATTACCGAATATGAGCCGTCTTAATCTTGTCCCGGGATGGGCAGCTTCTTGCATATAGATGTGCCTATTTGCATGTTCCCCCTTGCGGCGTCCTTTGATGCGCATTGATTGGCCGTGTGTACCTGCTCAATTGTGCTACCTGTGCCCGCCGGCTATGGATTGTTCTCGCTCTAATTGTCCCCATTCTCCCCTTCACACCTCTCATAATTGCGAGAGCCCTTCCTTTCCTCTCCCATCGATTCGAAAGCGCCTCCTCTACCTGTAGTGTTTTGCGCGACCGCAGCACATAACGAGGTGAAAATGGAGGGCGCTGAAATTGGAGCCCTCTATATTATGCTAATGCGCGCGCATTGTGAGATGATCAGCCCAGATGGTGTGTGTGGGTGGGTAGAGAGGGGGTGATTGGGGGTGGAGAATGGATGATGGCATATTATTGCACTGTCAACAAAATATGGGGGCAGCAGCAACAGGCACTGACCGCTTCGCTTCTCCATCATCATTGCATCAGCAGTGTAACAAAGAGAGAGAGGGGGGAGGAGGACACATGTTCTAGCAGAGTTCGCCAACGCTAATTTACAACCCCTCTCTCTCCCTTCGAAACATCTAACAGGTGGATCGGGGGTCGATAAATCACTCCACCTCATTTGCATAGCGGGATTTCGCTGGCGATGCGCGCGCAATTAGTAGTGCAGGTTTCCACACAATACTACGCGACGACTACTAGGGAAGCCTCTAAATTAGTTCAATCTGCCAGTTGCATACGCTCTCAGACGAGGCCTCGCGCGTCTTGTAAGCCGATATAGTTGTACAAACACACTGGCTAATGAGTGGGTCGTCAGAGTGACAGTGAGAGGGGGGATCACTCTGGCAAATCGGAGCTCGCACTCGCTTCTCCGGTTTCAAGGGGTCAGAGTGCACGCGCATTCATTATGCAACCACGCAACAGGTGAACACCAGCCGATTTCCGGATTAGTTCTCGCATTTCAATCGCGCCCCGTCCGCGATTGCACAGTCCGGCAGCTGACTGTGGCAGGTGGATTAGGGGATCAGAGGCGGCAGCCGACTTGTTATCCCGCTGATCCGTGTTTGTGCAGTCTGTTTCGGCAGAGGAGAGCCCCCCGGGAAAGGGAGCGCCCCCGTCGAGTGTGTTTGCCGTGTACAGACAGTAAGCGACATGGGAACGGTATTAGACGCAGTGGGAAGTGGGATCCATCAAAGCGAGGCGATGCGTGTTTTACGGTCAGGAAGTGGTGAGTGCGCATCCTTGTAGGACCGTAAACGGACACACTTGACAGGCAGGCCGCGCGGGGTTAAGTGCGCACACCGCACTCACGAATTATGTCATAAACATATGCGGTCTGCGTGTGAGACTCGAGACTCCTTGTAGGGGTCAGTTGGAACTTTTGGGCTAATCTCCAGCTGTCTTACCGCTCTCCGGTTTCACCCCCGCGGATTATATCTCGCTCCAGCTGGCTTCTCTCACTCTCCCACAACCATATTGTCTCTAGCCGTCTCTGCTTCTCTGATTAGAGACTGTGGGTGGTGTAATACAAACGGCACGCGGACCTTTTTTGGGATTATGGGACAAATTTTGGGATTGATTGCGCAATGGGGAGGGCTGCGAGGGTCAATCGAGCGCTCATTGAGTGGTTGGCTCTCTCGATTCGGCAACTGTGCCGATTGGTCTCTCTCTCTCCTCTCCCATATAGCCAGAGGGCACACTCGAGGGCGATTTCCGAAAACACTACGACGATGGGCAATCAGTGGCCCTGAAGAGTAATTGAATCAACCAATCACTGCGCCTGATTAGCTAATCGCCTCTCTCTCTATTAGCACGCAGCGGCATTTGCATGCGGCGGGAGTGCTCACCACCTATCTCTAAAGCGCAATCACTGGCGGATTACGATTTACGACTCTCTCTCTCTCCTCTCTTTCTTGCCTGGGGCGAGCGTTGTGAACACGTGTTCCTGCCATCAAAGACAGCGGCGACGCGTCCATCAATTATCGGATGAGTCGGGACACGACACGGCGGCTTTGACTCGCGGCGGTCACTCAATCACTTGACGAGCACAACAACTTATGCGATTCGCTTGCAGGCAAGAGATGTACGCTTCGATCGGAGACACGCTCAACCTGCACTGCCCCAAGTTCCGCGCCGGCACCCCGCTAGCCGTCACCGAACAGTCCATCATATACAGGGTGAGTACAGAATACAATCACGATTACGATAATCCCAACATTACCGTGCCCTTTGCAGGTTTCCGAGGAGGAGTACCTGTCGTGCCGTCTGCGCCCGTCGTCGACCCAGGAGGTTGGCAGGTGTGCGCGTCCGCTGGCCAACAACAACATCCGCCTCTCCTTCCGACTCTTCTCCCCCGTACCCAATGGACTCGAGTACAAGCACGGAGAGACATACTACTTCATATGTGAGTCCACACCGCTTTTCTCGTGTAGCGTTGTGTTGACCGATTCCTTTCCAGCCACCGCCGACGGCTCTCCGGAAGGCCTTCTGAACAGGGACGGCGGTCTGTGCGCGTCGCACCATCTGAAGCTGAAGGTGCACATGGCAGATGAGACGGGAGCGCACCACAGACACCGCCACCACAAGCACAAGACCACCACCGAGGCGAGCAACGCGGTGGAGGCGGCGGCGGCGGCGGAGAGAGACCCGCTGTGGAGCGAGTTCTTCGAGAAGGTGCTGCCGAAGGAGGCGCAGTGGCCGCGGAGGGAGATGACGAGGGGGGAGAGGGTCTCCCTCGACACACCCATGATCGACAGACAGGACGTGTACGAGGCACTGCAGCTGCAGCTAGAGAACCAGATCGACTTCCAGATACACGAGATCGGAGAAGGTGAGCACCTCTCTCTCTCTCTCTCTCTCTCTCTCTCTCTCTCTTTCTCTCTCTACCTGTTAATTACTCTCTTTTTCAGTCCCCGACTCTTTGGCGTTTTCGTCTTCCGTTGGCCGCGCCTCCCTCCTTCTCTTCCTCGTTGTTCTACTTCTCCAGTAGACGCTGGGAGTTTGAGAGGAGAGCACGGGTCTTCCACACGGGTCGCCACACACTGCTAATAAGGACTGCCCCAGTCCACGTTCTACACTCAATCCCGACTGTGATATTGTCTTTCTTGCAAGTTTGTATGTATATAGCTAACGTTTTGCTAACAGAGATAAACTATATTTAAAACATGTTTCGTTCTTTGTTTCAGTGAGATTGCTATCGCAGGTTGTAAACAGCGCGCTGTCGTTTTTGTCACCGGGTGGCAGAAGCCATGAATGAGTGAGAGATGGGGGAGAACTGGAGAAGAAGGGTGAGATGGGAGAGAAATCGCCTAGGGGCAGATGGCAGCGCGCGAATCTCTGTCCTTCCGTCCGTTTTTCAAGGGCGCCCGGGGGCGGAAACGGGTTGCGCGCCCCTTCCATATAAGCTACGTGGGGCGACAGACAAGCATCAGTCTCTCGACATGGATACTGAGTCGAGGGTGAAGGCGTACCGCTTCGTGGCCTACTCGGCCGTCACCTTCTCGGTGGTCGCCGTCCTCTCGGTGTGCGTCACCCTCCCCATGGTGTACAACTACGTCAACCATGTGAAGAAGTCCCTCGGAAACGAGATCACCTTCTGCAAGGTACGTCATCTCTCTCTCCCCTCTCTCTCCCCTCTCTAATTGTGTTGTTTGCAGGGATCTGCCAAGGACATCTGGACCGAGGTGAACCACCTGAAGGGACTGCCCACCCCCGGAAACCGCACCGCCCGTCAGGCTGGATACGGAGACGACTCTGCTGTGAGCGGAGGATCCGCCTCCGCCGGAGGATCTTGCGACGGATGCTGCCTGCCCGGACCCCCCGGACCCGCCGGAACCCCCGGAAAGCCCGGAAGGCCCGGAAAGCCCGGAGCCCCTGGAATGCCCGGAAACCCCGGAAAGCCGCCCCAGTCCCCTTGCGAGCCCGTCACTCCTCCTCCCTGCAAGCCTTGCCCCGCTGGACCCGCCGGACCTCCCGGACCTCCCGGACCCGCTGGAGACGCTGGAGCCCCCGGACAGCCCGGAGCCCCCGGAAACGATGCCGCCCCTGGAGAGGCCGGACCCAAGGGACCCCCCGGACCCCCCGGAAACCCTGGAGCCCCTGGAGCCCCCGGAGCCCCCGGACAGGACGCCGTCTCCGAGCCTCTTGTGCCTGGAGAGCCCGGACCCGCTGGAGAGGCCGGACCTCAGGGACCCCCCGGACAGCCCGGAGCCCCCGGAAAGGACGGAGCCCCTGGAGCCCCCGGACCCAAGGGACCCAACGGACAGGACGGAGCCCCTGGAGCCGACGGAAACCCCGGAGCCCCCGGAGAGGCCGGACCCGCCGGAGGTGCCGGAGAGCCCGGAATCTGCCCCAAGTACTGCGCCATCGACGGAGGAGTCTTCTTCGAGGACGGAACTCGCCGCTAAGCGACTCACACTTGATTGTCTGTACAAATCCATCAAATGCAGATATAAAAGGCATTTTCTCTCAATTTTGTGTGTACAATCGAAATGAATCAAAATTAACGTCTTTATTGCAGTCATATTAGAACAACAAAACTCATTATAGCGTGGGAGAAGGGTAGGGGAAGACATAGCAAAGCACAGTGCACTGAAAACAACACGTCATCATTTCGTTCACACAACGACAACATTCTCACCGTGTACACGGTATTATCCACGGAGGAGGCGTCGGTGGTGTAGTGGCGACGCTCTGGAAACATGTGTGATAGAAGGATGAGAGAGGAGGATGTACTGACTGTCAGTGTGGATGCACTCGTAGAACGGCGTGCTGGCTCCAATGAACTCGTCCTTGTCCGCGTTGCACATCTGATCCGACTCCGGGTACGCTGGCTGGTTCACCTGGGATATACACATGTACTATCCATACTGCACTGTCCATCCATGCACCCACCGTCTCATACATATAGCCGTTCTCATACGAGTCCCGCACTGTCTGCAGGGACGGAGAGAAGATGGTGGAGCGAGGAGCACGGTCTGAGAGAGAATTAGACATGCAGAGAGAGAGAGAGAGAGAGAGAGAGAGAGAGAGAGAGAGACTCACTGCGCACTCCATAGTACAGCGGGATCATGTGGCTGGTGTCATAGCCTAGTGCGTCCATCGCGTCCTTCTTCGCTCCGGAAAGGAAAGTGTACGAGCCCTCTGAAAGAATGTATGAGAGAAAAGGAGAGAGAAGAAAGAGAGAGAAGAGAGAGAGGAGAGAGAGAGAGAGAGGAAAGAGGACGCACGGCTGGTCATGTGTTCGGCTGCATTCTGTTTGATGGCGGTGAATTCGGCAGGAATGGGCGAGAGGAAGGTGTGGTCGTATTCCACGTAGTCCACTGGATCCGATGCGATTTTACCATGGTACACCGCACGACCCAGCTCGTTCTCCTCGAACTTCTCTTGCGTCTGAAACAACCATCCTTCTCTCTCTCTCTCTCTCTCTCTCTCTCTCTCTCTCTCTCGCTCTCTCGCTCTCTCTTCCTTGTCGCCTATCTCGAACCATAGGCGGAAGCGCTGTTGTCGTCGTGGGCTCAGCAGTAGTGGTGGTCTCCTCTGAAACATGGGGCATGGCTACACCGTTCCGTTAGCGCACCTGTAGGTGTAGGAGTGGGAGTAAGGGTGCCGGGAGGAAGCGTCGTTGGCTACAACATGTCATTTCATTCAAATCTCAAACCAAGCCAAACAAGTATAAGTATGTAGCGATAAGCTTCCCGAAGACTCGCGAAATGCATTGTGATCCATCTTGCATCCCAACTACAAACTTTTTACAAATATCCGCAACCCACTTCAAACTACTTGCGGATGCCTTCCAACTTTAACGGGTTTCGAAAAGGATTGTTTTTGTTCACTAATATAAATCCCAGGTAACACTTGGATGGCTCCGTCACTTACCGGGGACAGAGCAGTTGTATTGAGTAGAGCAGCCGCGAGGAGACATAGGAAGAGTGTGAGGAAGAAGGCGGCGGGATGCTCGTCCTCACAGCAGTGCGGCTGCTTCCTCACGTGACAACAACTGCTCATCCTGAATGGAGAACATCATACACAACACAATGGCCACCTGGCACTGAACGCACGACACTACAGTTTCCAGGCCCGTTTATGTATTCTAATCAACGGGATTCCCTTGTGTGACACGGTCATCTCGTGGGAAAGCGAAGAACAGGGGGTGTTATTGTGATATGTGATATCAAACAATTGTAATGGGAACTGATGTTTATTGCAATCGATCGGTTTACGCGACGCCTTGGTAGAAGCGGAAGAAGCGGAACACGTAGCAGAGCAGCGTCGGCTGCGCCTTGTAGATGCTCCTGTCAACCGCAGACTGGTCGATCGTGTAGTAGCGGCGCCCTGGAATGATGCATTGCATCGAACCAGATGCTCTCCGTCCCTTACCGTCCACTCCAACGTATTCGTAGAAGGGCACAGTGGCTCCGGTCTTCTCATCGGGCACACTGGAGCACGCGAGGTCCACGCGACGGTCCTGATCCGTCGATTTCTGAAAAGGAAGGAGTGGCAAAGAGAGAAGCCTCGTACAACATGAGCGTAGTTGGAGGTTGAAGAGCCAATAACAAACTGACGAGGGCATAGAAGTATCCGCCGGTGTTGGAGGTGTAGATATCTTCCTGGGAAGGGGACAGCATCACAGTGAACGGAATGCGCTCTAAATGTGAATCATCGGACTCTTCCCTTCTTTTGCTTTTCTCCCTCCACTCACGCCGCACTCCGAAGAACAGCTTGATGAACTTGCTGATGTCGTAGCCGAGCTGGCGGAAACCGGCCAGCCTCACCTGGTCGGTGAACGTGAACCGGTAGTAGGCTGCAACGAATCACATGTTTCACAAATATAATATTCTATATGCATTCCAGAATCCCCACTCACTGTCCTTCATCTCGGTCTGTGCGTAGAGTGCGCGGAACTCGTCCAATCTCGTGTCGAGGTACTGGTGGTTGTACTCCTTGTCCGTGTTGTTCCACGCTCCCATGTACACCTGCTTCGTCAGACCGTACTTCACCGCCGTCGCCGCGTCCTGTGATGTTGTGTTCGAAACAACCTAGCAATATCTGTCTCTGACCATTGCATCGGGATTTGCGGGCGGTGTTCCAGTGGGCAGTGGGGCCGACGTCGCATCGTCCGCCGGGTGCGTCGCCTCCTGATAAAGTGGACAAAATCCCAAATGATTGACTGAGTGAATCTTACACAAGTTATGATTCGCAGGCACATTGCTACGGTAGCAAGGTTTCAGCAAAACACCTGTCGTAGAGTGTATTCGAACCCGCGACATGAACCAGCCGAACAGATTGCTAGGCGAAACTCTTACCGGTTGCGCCATAGAGGCGATGAGTGCAATTTGCTAGTATTGAGACATCTAGTTGATTTGCGATCAATCAAAGACGGACTGTGCAAAGGAAAACCATTCATTTTCAGCTGAAACGTATGTTTTCGAAAACAATCAAATCGTCTCTCATGCTTGTGTCTCATTATTGTCTACTTTTCTTCACAAAACTCACAAGCGCGCAGTAGATCATCGCTCAATGAAAGGATCTTGCCACGTCCTCAATGGCGCAGCCGGTTATATGTTAACCTAGCAATCTGCCGAGTGCGCTCTGTCGCAGATTCGAGTCCTGCTACCGCTCGTGTTTCACTTTCTTTCAAATTTGACTGTGCTCTTAGTTACCGTACCACCCGTTCGTGGTCTGTTCCCCCATGGGGGAGATGGTGGGTCTTTTCAATTTTTTGCCAGTTTTAAACAATCACCATTGTGTAAGCGGATATCTATGACTCACAGTGGCGAGTGGGTTTCTGCTTTTCGGGGTCGTCACTCCGCCTCCATTCGATCCGTCATTCGTGCCTGAAGTCGATACATTTTGGTGTCTTCATTCTATTCGACCCGTTACCCAGATTTGAACCGTCAGCTCCTCCATTGGATGCTGAAGGGGTCTCATTCACACCCGCAGTCACTCCATTCTGTCCATTGGCAGGTGCATCCGGCATTCCTGTCGCACTTCCATCAGTCTCACCAGGTGCGTTCGTAGCGAGGTTGGGGTCCGAAGTGAAGGGATCAGAGGTGGCGGCAGTGTTCGGGCACGATCCTCCGTTGCTAACGCCGCTCTATATTCGATAATGAAAACAAATACGAATAATATGAGAGAGTCCGCACCATCAGCTTTTCGAGCAGCTCGGGATGAGTCTTGATAATGTATCCTACTAGAAGGAGTCCAATGAGGGAGGAGAAAGAAAATCCTCCGCAGCCTCCGCCGCCTCCGCAACAGCTACGTCTGCACATGCTCTATCCAGTCCAGTCTGTCTCATCCACCTGCCGATGCTCCTTTTACGCTGTCATCACGCAGCGATCCCAGCCTTCCCACCACTTCAGCGTGAGAATAGGCGCCTTTCAATTGGTTTTCGGAGGAAATTGTCTGTCTTTTGGAATAAGTCGACGTGGACTTAGGGGGGGGGGGGGGTGAGTTCCTGTGTCTTTCGTGAATGTAGAATAAGTATCTCTTCAAGATAATCTCTCTGGACAAATGCGTAATACAGTCTCGGAATAAAACGGACCAGTGAATGTTTCACAGTTTCACACATTCACACAGTTTTCATGTGTTTTTTTTTCAAATCACGTTACTGCGTGTGTGGTTCTTCTAGGTATTCACGGTATTCTTCCATATAACGCTCCAAATACGCCACGGTTTAAGAAGTTGTGCCGAAGCGCGGCTCAGTATCAGTGGAGAGTTCTCATGGTAGCCAGAAGGCGTCACAGCACCATCTACGGACTCAAGAACGGAATTCAAGACGTCCGACGCCACCCAACCCAATTCCCTTTGCTGACGTTGTCGTAATCCAAGAATCTTGTTCTCGACTATCTTGTTCTCGACTAGGAGAACCCCGGATGCTACCGGTTAAACAAAAAAAACACAGAGATTGGCATATCAGCTATGATGGTGTTCATGATGGATTTGTTTGTTAGGATAGGTGTGCGATGTGAGGAGAATTCATTCGCATAAAAACTCTAGATCAGTGCCTATCACCGCAGCCTTCATAGTTGGTGAAAACTCTGGTCCCCTTGTGAAATCTCCGAATACGTTTAGCATATAGCCTGCGCCAGAGCGATAGTTTTCGATCTACCTCTCTTGCAGTTCGAAATACGGTGCCGTAACCGTCTCCCTCTCTTGTTTTGCGCGCTATTGCCGAGAGCTGACTCTCCGTCTTCCTCTGATATACCCCGCAGCGCGCAACTTATTGCGAGCATAGAACTATAATACAGTAGGAAACATAATCAAAGATGTACATCTATAAGCCGGAGCTTATGAAGTTAGGCCATTCCGATACTGTAAGTACATTGTAAAGAAATATTGAAAAAAATAGTAATTGAAATCATATGGTCATATGTATGTACATTCTTTTTCGAAAAGTACGTAAGTAAAGAGAAGAGGTTTGTCTGGATCTGATTCAACAAAAGCACATGCATAAAATCTCTTTGCAGCTGACTAAAAAATCAAAACAAACCTGCTCTTTCGAATCACTCTAAAGTGTGTTTTTAAACATCAAAAAATATATAATGTAAGGGGTGAGATAGGCCAAATTTTTATTATAATTCACTATAAATAAATTATCATAATTATCAATATTCATGTTCTATTTTCATATATTGGAAAGAGCAGGTTTGTTTTGATATTTTAGTCAGCTGCAAAGAGATTTTATGCATGTGCTTTTGTTGAATCAGATCCAGACAAACCTCTTCTCTTTACTTACGTACTTTTCGAAAAAGAATGGATGTCCTTTTCTCAAATTTCGAAGAAATTTTTTTCACATTGGTGAATTACGAAAATAATGATTGAAAAAAATGTCATGATTGAAAATACAAATAACTTATACAACAAACAATACATCTACATAGTGATATTCACTGGTTTGAAATTATAAAATAGTTTCTGTGATTCCCGCTTTTTTGAAACTGATAGATCATGTGTTGCCGAACAATGTTTGTGTTATATACGAATGTATCTAATTTAGAAACCTTCGAAATAGCTTGGTCCAATCGCTCACGCCTCTGCCGGTCGCTCATTGACGCGCGCTACACACGTTACAAACTTCTATCTTCTTCCCTTCATCTTCTAAGCAGTTCCATTACCTAGCAAGTTACTAGCTAGTCGAAATGAAATTCTACTACGAGTAAACTAGCCATTCTTCACTAGTTATCATGTAATATTACGAGTGCATGTACCGTTAAAAGTTTGTTTATCAGCAGTTTCAAGTTATACAACCGTCGACCTAGCCAACCTGAGGCTCTCGAGTACAAATCGCTAGCTGCTTACAAGGGGTCCATTAATTAATGCAATGAATTGGGATCAGATGACGTCACAGACTTCTGACTAGAGGCTCACGAAAGTTGTGAGGGTGGTCGTCACTCCACCGTGACTAGCGGTACATCATTGGCCGCCGAGAGGATTGAACTCGGGACCTTCCGCATGATAGCTGCGCGCACATCCACTGCGCTAGCCACCCCATATTCTCAAAGAAGTTTCATCATGATGTGGAAAAGCTCAAGTGGTAGGGTGAGGGCGTACTGGTACTAACCAGGCACGTTCGATTTTCATATCTGCCAGTTTGTTTTGCGAATGTTTCGCGATGTTTGCAAATAAATTCGAATGTTGCTTTTGAAATCATTTATGTATGCACATACGTATCATATAAAACAGACTTCATTAGATTCCGAGCCACTGAAACCTCGGTCATGAAATTGCAGAGCCGAGTGCGTTAAACTGATCTTCCTTATTATATTATGTTAATGGCAGTAATAAGTACTGTTAAAATTGAGAAGTTGTGGCACAGAGATCAAAGCAGCCTCACCCGCACTGCTCTGCTCCTCCGCTATTCGCACGTTTTTTAACACACGATCCGCGTAAGAATCGGACAATTTCGGGCAGGTGGGACCTAAGAGCTAAGTGCGCGGTTATAGGGGTTTTCAAGGGTGCTTTACGGTAGTATAGGTGATTTTGTCCCAATATGCAAATTTGGTCAGTTAAGGGACCATGACCTCAAATCAGTCAGTTTTTGTCCAAAACTATTTTTGAAAGGCTTGTTCGATTTGTATTGATATTATAAGACTTTTTGTACATGAACATTTTTTTCATAAAACAAAAAATAAAAAGTTATGATCAAAAACTTAAAAAAAATTCATTTTTTTTGAGATTTTTTCGCCTCGATACAACAAAAACGACTAACACCATTCGATTTTACGCGTTTGATCAAATTACTATGATTTTTTTCGTGAAAATCTGGTGTTGCCTTTTCTTCCATCCAGAGCGATGAAAATGGCCCGAAAAAATTTTTTGCGTTTTACCGCCATTTTTCATCACCTAGACAAAATCACCTATACTACCTTGTAGAGCACCCTTTAAAACCCCTATAACCGCGCACTAAGTTCCTAGGTCCCACCTCGTCCGATTCTTACGCGGATCGTGTGTTAACTGCCGAGCTCTCTCACTCGCCCTCTCCTCACCGATCGATCCATTTGATTTCAGGCCGGCTGCCCATTCTGGCTCGCACGAGAAAGAGAGTGCGCGCAGAGAGCGTGCGCAAGTGAGAGAATCAGACGGTCTGAGAGAGAAGAGAGTGGCTGATCGAAAAGAACGCTTCTTCCAGCTCGGCTGGAAGAAGAGAGAGCGCGCAGAGAGCGTACGGTCGTGAGAGAGCCAAGAGGCCGGGATGTGAGAGTGGCTGAGCGAAAGGCGGGGCATGAGCGTTCGGCCAATCAGATTGCACAGACAGTGGGCCGAGCGACCAATGAGCGCAGAGTTCAGTGGGTGGGGCTTACGTGATGCGCGTCGTCGTCGTCGTCGTAAACACGTTTAGTGGCAGAATGAGCGAAAAGTTGTTTTGGATATTTTGGAACACATACTATGGAGTATATCGTATTGGGATAGAGGAAATTGAGTATGCCTTGGGGGTTACGCGCTGCGCGCGTCAAAGATCAAGACAAACGGGCGGCGCTGCGCGCCGCCCTTAATTGTACATACTTCAAACTCGTTATACGATTTTGTCATTGTTGTCGCACAATTAGAGAGGGCGCGCAGCGCCTTCTCTTTTGGCTTAGGATAGGGCTTAGAATGGGTGATTGTCGTTTCCCGTCACTCTGGCTACAGTCGCCGGACGGACTATTTTATTCGTTTGAATCGCGAGATATAATGGGAAAGTGAGAGAGCGGGCGCGCTAACTGTCTGCGTCTCTTCTCTCCCCACAGTCTTTTCGCGCGTGAATTCAAATATTTTGCCGTCAATAGGAACCTAAATTCCGAACACTGTAGTTCTCTCCCGGCAGGCGGGCAGGGCGCGCAGAGAAATCGCGAGAGAGCACGCTATCGGCAGAGAGCGCAGACATGCACTTACGCCACGGCGACCGAAAATGCAGAGAAAAGTGTAGTTTGAATTCGTTTTTATACAATACCAAGAAAAAATAGTTGTATGTTTGTCTTGATCCAATTCAACAAAAGCACATGCATAAAACGTTTACAAATACATACTAACACAAACCTGTGCATAACGATGACATTTAGTACCTGTGCATAACGATGACAAGTAGTATTTGTAAAGGTTTCATGCATTTGTTGAAGACAAACTTACTTTACGCAAGTACTTTTCAACAGATTATACCAATTTGGTTGCATTACTTATCTAAACAAGTTTTTTTTGTTTTGTTTAGCCGGTTGAATCCGGGGTCCTCCTAGTCGAGAACAAGATAGGGTTCTTGGATTACGACGACGTCAGCAGAGGTAGTTGGATTGGGTGGCGTCGGACGTCTTGATTCCGTTCTTGAGTCCGTAGATGGTGCTGTGACGCCTTCTGGCTACCATGAGAGTGGTTTGCCACACCACAGGGGCTGGGTGAATTTCGCAAGAATGGTTGACTCCGAGGGGGATCGAACCAGCGACCGTGAGATTGACAGACGAACGCTCTATCTACTGAGCCGCGCCCCCGGCACAAGAAATGACTATTTTTATTATTCGACAATGGGATGCGAAGTTTTTCAATGATCACATTTTTCAATGTCATACGGCCAGACGTAGCAGAGCACAGAAGATTCCTGAAAAATCTGTGTTGTTGTTTTGGTTTCTGTTCGATAATTTTACCGTATAGTACTCCCTGTCAACCTCGCAAGACGTCGTCGTGTAGTGGCGGTTACCTAGAACACACCTATATAAAAGATTACTACAAAAGTGCTACCATCAGCTGCTATGAATTCGTAGAATGGAACAGTGGCTCCGATGGTTGCATCGTATTGGCGGGAGCACATCACGTCCGCCTCGCCCACACCCTCATACGAACATCCCTTCGGGCCCTTCTGTTTCTTTATGTCTTTGAAGCGTTTCGTGAACACTGACGAGCGTGGAGAACAATCTATAATGAATTTCATGTATTCCATTCGTCACAAGTTTTCAGACTCACTGCTAACTCCGTAGTATAGTTGAATAAGGTTGTCGGTGTTGAATCCGAGTTCTCGCCATTTGCCCAGCATCAAGGAACCAGTGAAAACGTAGCCATTCGTATCTGAAATAAGTCAATGTCAGCAAGAAAACAGAAAATAAATTTTTAAACCTGTTATTGTTGAAGCGGCTGCTTCGGCGTAATTCGCTTCTTTCCCAATAGTTGTAGGACAATCATCAATATCTGGGTGAGTCGTGAATGCACCAGAGTTTCTTGTGGTTCTAGTATTTTTGTTCGTGTTCTTGGTGTTTGAAGAACGAGTAGTTTTTACTACGTTCTCTCTGTTTTCACCGCTGTTTCCAGTTACAAGAGTAACAGGAGTTTCACTGACATTGTTACCGTTATGGCCACTGTTTCCACTATTTCCATTGTTTCCATTACTCGGAGAACTTGTTGTTTTCTTCCAGTTTTGTACATTTCCATTATTTCCACCGTTTCCAGAGTTACCAGCACTTCCATTTTGTTCACCCTTGTTTCCTTTATGATTCGGTGATTTGGTCGTTTTGCGTCCGCTTTCTACATTGCCGTCATTGTCAACGTTGCCGTTGTTTCCACGTTTATCATTCTTATCGTTCATTCCTCCATTTCCATTTGTTCCATCATTTCCACCTTTTCCTCCGTTCCCACTGCCTCCTCCCTTTCCGTTGCCTTGATCATTCTTTTCTTTGTTCTTTTCATTTTTATCCTTTCCTCCACGTTTTCCTTTACCTCCACCACTGTTTTCTCCTTTTTGTCCTTTATTTCCACCGCGCCCGTCTTCTTTTTCACTATCGTTGCTTCCATCTTCTTTATTGTTACCACCATTACCGTTCTTTTTAGAACCGGTGTTTCCCTTATTTCCACCATTACCGCTGTTTCCCTTATTTCCACCGTTACCAGCATTTGTCACATCGCCATTGAATCCACAGTTCCCATAATTGCCGTTGTTCCCATTATTTCCGCTGTTTCCATTGTTTCCACCACTGCCGTTGTTTCCACTGTTTTCTTTGTTGCCGTTATTATTTTGGTTTCCACTGTTGCCGTTGCTACCATCGTTTACATTGCTGCCGCTGCTGCCGCTGTTGCCATCGTGTTCTCCATTTCCACTTGCTTCGACGTTTTCACTTTCACCACCACTGCCAATTTCATTTCCATTATCTCCACTGTTGCCATTTCCACTGTTGTTTTCGTTGTTTTCATTATTGCTACTATTTTCCTCATCACTATCGCCGCTGCCACTTTCATTCCCACTCGATCCTCCGCTCTTATCGCTTTCAATCCATCGACCATAATGTACCGTTTTCCCCAGTCCATTTTCGCAAAATACGTCTTCGGTCTAAATAATATAGAAATTTGGTTGTAGTGAAAATGAAACTTGCCATGTTTTCTTGTTCGAGTTGTATTGAAATCGATGTTGGTGTAATTGCTGCAATCGTTTTCGAGCTGTCAGTCTTCGACTCCTTGGAAGGCTTCGGAGTTATCGCTGTATCAGTGGAGTCTGTTTTCGGCTCCTTGAAAGGCTTTGGGGTTTTCGGAGTTTCAGTTGAGTCTGTTTTCGGAGTTCCAGTCGGGCCGGAGTGCGGCATGCTGGACGGGTCCGCGGTGTTCGGACTGTCAGTCGAGTCGGAGTGCGGAATGCTGGACGGGTCCGCGGTGTTTGGACTGTCAGTCGAGTCGGAGTGCGGAATGCTGGACGGGTCTGCGGTGTTCGGACTGTCTGTCGAGTCGGAGTGCGGCATGCTGGACGGGTCCGCGGTGTTCGGACTGTCAGTCGAGTCGGAGTGCGGCATGCTGGACGGGTCCGCGGTGTTCGGACTGTCAGTCGAGTCGGAGTGCGGAATGCTGGACGGGTCCGCGGTGTTCAGACTGTCAGTCGAGTCGGAGTGCGGAATGCTGGACGGGTCTGCGGTGTTCGGACTGTCTGTCGAGTCGGAGTGCGGCATGCTGGACGGGTCCGCGGTGTTCGGAGTGTCTGTCGAGTCGGAGTGCGGAATGCTGGACGGGTCCGCGGTGTTCGGACTGTCAGTCGAGTCGGAGTGCGGCATGCTGGACGGGTCCGCGGTGTTCACACTGTCTGTCGAGTCGGAGTGCGGCATGCTGGACGGGTCTGCGGTGTTCGGACTGTCTGTTGAGTCGGAGTGCGGCATGCTGGACGGGTCCGCGGTGTTCGGACTGTCTGTCGAGTCGGAGTGCGGAATGCTGGACGGGTCTGCGGTGTTCGGACTGTCTGTTGAGTCGGAGTGCGGCATGCTGGACGGGTCCGCGGTGTTCGGACTGTCAGTCGAGTCGGAGTGCGGCATGCTGGACGGGTCCGCGGTGTTCACACTGTCTGTCGAGTCGGAGTGCGGCATGCTGGACGGGTCCGCTGTGTTCGGACTGTCAATCGAGTCGGAGTGCGGAATGCTGGACGGGTCCGCGGTGTTCGGACTGTCAGTCGACTCGGAGTACGGCATGCTGGACGGGTCCGCGGTGTTCGGACTGTCAGTCGAGTCGGAGTGCGGCATGCTGGACGGGTCCGCGGTGTTCGGACTGTCTGTCGAGTCGGAGTGCGGAATGCTGGACGGGTCCGCGGTGTTCGGACTGTCAGTCGAGTCGGAGTGCGGCATGCTGGACGGGTCCGCGGTGTTCACACTGTCTGTCGAGTCGGAGTGCGGCATGCTGGACGGGTCTGCGGTGTTCGGACTGTCTGTTGAGTCGGAGTGCGGCATGCTGGACGGGTCCGCGGTGTTCGGACTGTCTGTCGAGTCGGAGTGCGGAATGCTGGACGGGTCTGCGGTGTTCGGACTGTCTGTTGAGTCGGAGTGCGGCATGCTGGACGGGTCCGCGGTGTTCGGACTGTCAGTCGAGTCGGAGTGCGGCATGCTGGACGGGTCCGCGGTGTTCACACTGTCTGTCGAGTCGGAGTGCGGCATGCTGGACGGGTCCGCTGTGTTCGGACTGTCAATCGAGTCGGAGTGCGGAATGCTGGACGGGTCCGCGGTGTTCGGACTGTCAGTCGACTCGGAGTACGGCATGCTGGACGGGTCCGCGGTGTTCGGACTGTCAGTCGAGTCGGAGTGCGGCATGCTGGACGGGTCCGCGGTGTTCGGACTGTCTGTCGAGTCGGAGTGCGGAATGCTGGACGGGTCCGCGGTGTTCACACTGTCTGTCGAGTCGGAGTGCGGCATGCTGGACGGGTCCGCGGTGTTCGGACTGTCAGTCGAGTCGGAATGCGGAATGCTGGACGGGTCCGCGGTGTTCGGACTGTCAGTCGAGTCGGAGTGCGGAATGCTGGACGGGTCCGCGGTGTTCGGACTGTCAGTCGAGTCGGAGTGCGGAATGCTGGACGGGTCCGCGGTGTTCGGACTGTCAGTCGAGTCGGAGTGCAGCATGCTGGACGGGTCCGCGGTGTTCGGACTGTCAATCGAGTCGGAGTGCGGCATGCTGGACGGGTCCGCTGTGTTCGGACTGTCAATCGAGTCGGAGTGCGGAATGCTGGACGGGTCCGCGGTGTTCGGACTGTCAGTCGAGTCGGAGTGCGGCATGCTGGACGGGTCCGCGGTGTTCGGACTGTCAGTCGAGTCGGAGTGCGGAATGCTGGACGGGTCCGCGGTGTTCAGACTGTCAGTCGAGTCGGAGTGCGGAATGCTGGACGGGTCTGCGGTGTTCGGACTGTCTGTCGAGTCGGAGTGCGGCATGCTGGACGGGTCCGCGGTGTTCGGACTGTCTGTCGAGTCGGAGTGCGGCATGCTGGACGGGTCCGCGGTGTTCGGAGCGTCGGTAAAACCGGTGATGGGACTCTTAGGCAAATCCATTGTAGTGTATATCACACCAGATGTGCTTATGTCAGCATTAGTAGCCATATATTCAGTAGTCCATTTCGTCCCTGCCATACAGTCCTGAATCCAATTCGAGTAAATAGATACATTTGATAATTAAAAAAGTTCCACTTTTATATGAATGACATGTATGCTACGAAACACGTGGATACAGAGATACAGTTCATATGTTTTTATTAGTTGTCGCAGGTTCATAGAGGTGTTTACATTTGGACAAACCGACAAGTCAGTAAACATTTTCGAAATTTGACGATATTTGTAATCGTTCAAAATTTTAAAGTAATACGTATTTTAAAGTAATACGTGGTTTGAGTGTTATTAAGAATTTGGAAGACGTCTGTTCATTGAAATAACTTTGGTTGAAAAATCAGTGCAACCTACCAGTTGTAAAAGAAGTTTTAAAAGACAATATATGTCCTTTTCCAAATAGGCGGTTTGTACATAGATGTATACGTGCCCGCAGCACACACGCAACTTGATCACATTACCCGTTTAATGTGCGTTTATAACTTGTGAACACACCAACACACTATGAACGTAGTGTGATTTGTAAAACGACACAACTCTACACAAATTAAAAATGTTACATTTAAAAAACTCTAAATTACATAATATACATAATGTATCTCTATCCACGTTGATTTACGGATTAAAATGCACAGTGGCGACTTCGATCTGCCACAACCTGCCACAACTTCTCATTTACGCAACAGCAAAACTTTTGGCGTGAACGGGAATCGAACCCGCGAGCTCCGTGCCACTACACGGCGCACATGCACTGACGTTGGGGGGAGAAACATCGATATCAACAGGGGCGAAGGTGAGGGCAAGAAGGCCGACGTGTTGTCATTATCACGTGGACCAATCAGCGATCGAAAAAAAATCGAGTTGGAGTGTCTTGTGGCGAGTATAAAAACTGCAAAAAAAACACTGGCAGCAGCGAGGATAGAACCACCGACCGTCATTTCCGATTTCCTAACTCACTAACCATTCCGCCGCGCTGCTGTTGTTTGACAGGTCGTTTTCAAGGGTAGTCTATTCGGTGCGGGGCCAAATCCCCTTCAAAATGCTATTTTGGAAAAGTTATGGTCATTTTCGGATTCAGCGTAAAAAGTTGTGTATGGTTGCTTAATACTTAATTACATCAAAATCTGCCACCACAAGTGCGTGGGCTGCCCGTGTGAGTCATGAAGCAAGTGAAGAGAGAAGAGAGTCGTTCATTTGCGCGTATATCTTCGACCCCAAATTGTGCAGTATTTTAACATTAAGCGATAGACAATTACCAATGATTCGTAATAATACTCCTATTCGAAAATAAGTCACCACTGTACTTTTAACATTCATCACTCATCATAATAAACAAAAAAACACTCACGGGTGGAGTCGGTGCGCACGGGAGCTGAAAGCATGGGGGTATGTAACAAGATACTTATATTTCATACTTAAGCATACAACTCAAGCGACGAACAAAAACATGTGCGTATAGCCTCATCAGAGCGACCTTTTCAGAAAAAGTAACCGTGTGCTTCTCTTGTTTTGTTGCGCGCTATTGCCGCACAACTCTTCCTATGTTCTACTTCACAGCGTGAGACTTGTCGCGATAAAGAAACCGTTTGTGTCTTGTAGTTGTAGCCTGATACCTTGGTCACATCGGCGACTGCCACTCCTCCAATGACAATGAGGAGAGCGAGCCAGAGGAGAGAGCAGCTGCCGCCTTCCTCACACTCCTCCTCACAACACTCATCGTCGCACACCTCCATCTCATCTGCAACCACGCAAGCTCATAGATATTGAAAGACCAGTAACCGACTTCTAGCCGAACCTCACCTCCACAACATTCGTCTTGGCAGTCACCATCATCGTCACAGCAGTCGTCTTCGCAACAGTCGTCCTGGCAGTCGCAGCACTCGTCTCGTGGGAAGAAGCGGGAGAGTAGAGGCAGCCCGAATGGGAGCAGCGAGGGCAGCAACCCTGCCGCACACAGACACATCGATGCACACACAGCTGGGGAGAGAGACGGTAGGCACAATCAGGCGGTGTCGTCTGCCCAGACGACTGCGTGGAGCGTGGGAACCAGCGTCCTTCCGAGATATTGGAAAATGCTGAAATTTACGATTGCGAGAAAATAATATCAAATTGTCTGATTGAAAAAGCTCTCTTTTCTCAGAAGAATATGATTGAACAAAGAAAATGATATGATTGAAAAGAACCACTTCCGTTTGGCGTACGATATGTTTGATTGTGGTGTTAGTGCATAAATTTGTTTATGTATGTGAATAGATCTGTAGGTTAGTATCATTTCCCGATCGGAATAAGTGACTGAAAAGCTTATCTATATTTGTCTGAGTTTATCGTTTTGTTTTGATTATAAACTGCACTCTGCAGTATTGTTGACATTGTGAGACGCGAAGTGCAGTTTCCCTTTTCCCTTTCCCTTTTCAGCTTTCGCTTTCATTTGTGATCTGCTGTGAGATGCTTATCTCTCATCATTGAATCGGATCGGATTGACCTTGATGCAACACGCGCACCTGAAGAAAACATTACACATGGGGTGCCGCGATTTTGAAACTGGAAACCGGCTGGAACCGCCTAGGGTGGCGGGCTATAAAAGCTGGCGGACGGTGGCAGAAGCATCAGTCTCTCGACATGGATACTGAGTCGAGGGTGAAGGCGTACCGCTTCGTGGCCTACTCGGCCGTCACCTTCTCGGTGGTCGCCGTCCTCTCGGTGTGCGTCACCCTTCCCATGGTCTACAACTACGTCAACCATGTGAAGAAGTCCCTCGGAAACGAGATCACCTTCTGCAAGGTACGTCATCTCTCTCTCTCTCTCTCTCTCTCTCTCTCTCTCTCTAATTGTGTTGTTTGCAGGGATCTGCCAAGGACATCTGGACCGAGGTGAACCACCTGAAGGGACTGCCCACCCCCGGAAACCGCACCGCCCGTCAGGCTGGATACGGAGACGACTCTGCTGTGAGCGGAGGATCCGCCTCCGCCGGAGGATCTTGCGACGGATGCTGCCTGCCCGGACCCCCCGGACCCGCCGGAACCCCCGGAAAGCCCGGAAGGCCCGGAAAGCCCGGAGCCCCTGGAATGCCCGGAAACCCCGGAAAGCCGCCCCAGTCCCCTTGCGAGCCCGTCACTCCTCCTCCCTGCAAGCCTTGCCCCGCTGGACCCGCCGGACCTCCCGGACCTCCCGGACCCGCTGGAGACGCTGGAGCCCCCGGACAGCCCGGAGCCCCCGGAAACGATGCCGCCCCTGGAGAGGCCGGACCCAAGGGACCCCCCGGACCCCCCGGAAACCCTGGAGCCCCTGGAGCCCCCGGAGCCCCCGGACAGGACGCCGTCTCCGAGCCTCTTGTGCCTGGAGAGCCCGGACCCGCTGGAGAGGCCGGACCTCAGGGACCCCCCGGACAGCCCGGAGCGCCCGGAAAGGACGGAGCCCCTGGAGCCCCCGGACCCAAGGGACCCAACGGACAGGACGGAGCCCCTGGAGCCGACGGAAACCCCGGAGCCCCCGGAGAGGCCGGACCCGCCGGAGGAGCCGGAGAGCCCGGAATCTGCCCCAAGTACTGCGCCATCGACGGAGGAGTCTTCTTCGAGGACGGAACTCGCCGCTAAGCAATCCGCTCTTTATCTGTACATCAGAAATAAATCCCTTCTCATGCATTCATCTCTCGCAAATGTGTTCGTGTGATTAGTGGTAGGGAACCGGACCGGATTGCATAAGGCATCGAAATGAAGTCAAATGTGTTCTCTCTCTCCATTCTCTGCTCTTAAATTGGCCAGAAAAACGAAACTTGATTGTCAGCTTCTCTCCGATTCACTGCCTATCGGGATTGGGTGGTTGTATAGTGTGGAGGAGGGGGTGTCTTAGCACTTGCTAGAATGGCGTTGTCGCGTTGGCAGTGAAGAGAGTGCGCGCGTTCTGTGTGTTATGATGTTCCCAGATAAGCATGCGACTCTCCGCATCTCCACTTCTCCATTCGTCCGCTGAGCCTGTCGAGCTTATCGTGTTGAGCTCTCGCGAAGTCATATCACCGGTGCAGCGATAGCTCACTCATATTTGTCAGCTTAAATCGCGTCATTCGATTGCATAATAGTTTTATCGGAATATTCAGACGGACGAGTGGGCGTGATTCAGATTATGGTTGCAAATGTCAGTTTCATGACAAATGGTGAAACAAAGAGCACCAAAAAGAAAGAGAAAAATTAATAGCATGCTTAGTCACTGAATGAGTATGAATGAAAACTACAGTTCCTGAGAGAAAACAATGAATTTTACAGTTCCTGAAAGAGAACAACATTTTCTATTTTCAATGTTTGAAAAAAGGCAAAGTTTAAAAAACGTTTTTGCATACCAATAATCTGCATTCCGAAGTTTCATACCAATCATCTTCCTGTCTTCAAGGCCTGAAAAGAAAAAAAAAATATGAAATCTCGACAGCAATATCGTTTTAGAAAAAAATCGATTTTAATATCTGTGTTTTCTGTGTTTTTATCAAAAGTGCATTCTGACATTTCGAGTGTATTTTCAGAAGTTGACTCAGTGACACCACCAGTCGCGCAGCAGTCTGTAACCACTGAAGGCAAAGCAGCCATATGCGATTGGATGACAATAGGGGGACTGGATGCACTAAAGGGGGTTTGTTTTATCGGGGAACCAATCATTTATCAATCATATATGCAACTCAAATAAGAAAATCAGTTCGCACACGTAGCTTACAAACAAAACAATAAACTCTAGAGTAGTTTTTATTATGAAAAGCGGAAAAGTGTGACCTGTCGAAACGGCAAAGTGACGTCAACTCATGATGTAGTGATAAGTGAAACATGTTTCCCCTTTTTACTCAAAACGTGTCTCCAGCCTAAATACACTATGGGGATTCCGTTAGTAATGTTTGTTTTTAATGAAAATGGCGAAATAGGAAGATATCGTGTTTGGGCCTACACGGTCCCACACCGGGGGCACAGAGTGAGCCTGTCGGGCCCACACGGTCCCACACCGGGGACACTCAGTGGAACCGCCGGTCCCACACGGTGTGGGCCCGAAAAAATCAAAACCAAAATTTCAAAATTCTGTAAACGCAGATCGATGCGGAATGCTTTTCTCATTATGCATACAAAATTTCATGAGAAAATATTTCGATATGATCGAATACGGGGCGCGGGCCCACTCGGGCCCACACCGGGGGCACCCGGGCCCACACTTTTGCTATTCCATGTGGCGAGTAGTGTACTCTAATTTTTGAATATTCATTTTGCAAACTGAAGCTAGGATTCATTCATTTCAATATCATTTTTTCTACCTCATAATATGTTTCAAATTGTCAGTTAAAGTGACAATTTTATTGATCCGCAATCGGAAAAAAAATGAATTTTGAATTGGCGCGCTTTACAAATTCTGGCTATAACTATTGAACTCGATATGCGTATCACATAGGGATATGTTTATCGGCTTCTACGACTTCAGTTTATGCTAGAAACTGAATTTCATATCAAAAATTTATTTCGAAATTCCCGTCATTCAAGACGTTTTAGACACTCAGCTGTGATGTAACCTCACATTTTACCCATAAAGCATTAAAAATCAACTATTTTGGGGCAAAAAATAGTTTAAAATCATGAAAAAAGTTCTAGTTTTCAGGTTTAGTAGATGTTATTTGATGTTTCCATAAACTTTCCATCAGTATAATATCATTTTTAAGTAAAAATTGTCCCTTAAACATTTGATTTTGAATAACTGAACAGAACTATTCAAATTTACACCCACGTTTGTCTTCCTATTAAAGGTAAAAAACCATAATAACATATTCGTTGAGATGACTGTTTTGTAAGTATTTCTGATCGACGCAATAACTCATTGAGATCATTCTGAAACGTTATAATAAATAAACAGTTCTAAATGTGTGGTGTGGATTATATGATTTTGATCAGATTTTAGAACTGTCTATTTGTGAAAATTATTAGTTTTCAATATTTCAATTTCTCTTTGTTATGTTAAATGTTATTGTTAAATGCAACAGAGTACTGTACACACTCGATCATTAACAAGTAAGGAGGTACTGTAGCGCAGAGGTATTATCAGTAAAAGAGCGTAAACAAGCGAGTGACCAACGATCGATGAGATAATAACAACGCCTGAAGTCAGCAATATCACACACTACACTCTACATTTTCAAATGTTTCGAATAAATAAATATGCGTTTCAAATGGACACGTGATCTCCATACTCCATTCTCCAGACTCCATTATCAACACTTCCTCGTGACAACAAAACCATCGCTAAAAGTCACGATTCGTATCAACAGACTACGGACAAATGAAGCAATAAAAGTATTAAAAAAAGTGTCCGCGCAAAAGAATAGTGTTGGAATGGAGTTGTTTGTGCCAGCTGCGAGGGTACAAAACACATACAGACTGATAAGAGAATCGTCAACTTATCGCAGATTTCTCAAAGCACGAAAACGTATTCGTCTGCTTGCTACAACTTATGTTTCATAGTTTACCTCACATTTTAACCACTATTTTCTTCCAACTTTAGTTATACACGTTCTTTGAGTGGCTCAATTTCTGATACTTGCAAAGGTACCGTAACCATCACTTATCTGCATTATTTGACAGCAGTCTCCTTTATCAGTGTCAAGTGTGATTTGCCAACACCACTGCTTCATTAGAGTGGTTCCCGCCACGTATTGCTTTTGTGACGGTGCCGGTTGCAGGATGGCTATGGTTCGTTCGTGTCTGGGACAGAGTCCGCTGTCAGACAGGGAAGAGGAAGAGGATGTGGATATGCCAGGAGGTAGCCGCAGATTCGCAACCACCAAGGGACGCGTGCTCTACTGCAGACGGTACGCTCACTACTCTCACTACTCCCAGTTCACTACTCACTACTTTTACTTCTCTCACACTCACTATTCATATTGACACGTTATATCCTAACAGCGTATGATTATTATCATGTTTCAGCTGCGAGGGGCATGGTAAGATGACTATTTTGCGTGGCCACGGACCTCTTTGTCCCTATTTGGACTGTCAGTGTAGAAATGTGAGTTTCAATTGTCTAACCTTCACAAATTACAACTATAACTTTAGTTATGGATCCCGTTACGTCGCTCATGATGATAATATTTATCTGAGTATAATCACATTATCATCTCGCATCGAAATGTGACTATTTTGTTTACAAAGCAAACCGCGAGACTCTTATCTTCAATCGAGAATTTTCCGTGCACTTTTGTGGTTTTTCTCATTGTTTGTCTGTGGTTTGGGATGATGACCGCAGCGCTATCAGTGGTATCCTGGTATTCAGGGGTTTCGAGAGTTGCCAACACACAATGCCTGAACGCACCATGTCCTTATGTGATGAGATAGTCGATGGTCTGACTGAGTATCATTCATGCGCGTGGCAGTGACCAATGAGCTCCTGCTAGTACGTTCTTGCGACATTCCATTTCACCATATTTGCACATGTCTGCGGTTAGGCACGATATTGCTGACAAGAGATAAGCGATATGTGGCAGTGTTATAAATGCCAGAATTGCACATCTCTCACAGATAAAGGGACTTATCGAGCGAGGCGATCAGAACACAAATGCCTTGTCACTGACAGAGGGGAGGCAATGAGAAGATCACGCTCGCAGATGCTAGATCACTAGCCCACTGATAACACTGATTGTTCGTTGGGCAAACCTGCTGACTGACTGAGAAAACGGAAATGGTCGGCTGATATTCCTACCGGCTACCTTTGTACGCAGGGTCACAGGGGTCGGCTGTTATGCGGGCACACTCGACATTTGCGGTACCCTAAGAAGGGATGACGCAGTGACATTTAGAATAATCTATGAACATCTAGGTGGCACTAATTCTAAAACAGTGATAATTAAGAACACGTGAAGTACAACAATGTATATGTAAAATACATGATAACACGCATAACAAGATACAACAAAACGAATTTCAAAAGTGGAGCTGCTGTGATCTACAAGAACTTTCTCGAGTTCTCCCATTTCTTTCAGTGCGAGCGTCTAGTGCGGATGCGAAAGAACGCGTTCGTGCGACGTTACCGGGAGAATCTGAAAGGCGACGAGGAAATCGTATCACTGCACACCGACGTCAGTCCACTCCACACAACAACACACAACAACAACAACACATGCAACGTCGTCGTTTCAGGTGCCCTCCGCTCAGCCCAAACTGCGATTAGCCAGATCCAGCGGTGAGTGATTGAGAACAAACACATCCGGGGATATATAGGAACGCATGTTTTCAGATTCTTACGACGACGACGATCGATATGAGGATCGTGAGTCACAATTATTTAGAAAAGCCACACTATAAGAAGAGTTTTCATAGTTTTTTTTACATAGCGAGTATAGAGCGGTGTTGAGCGTACATGTATATTACTAACGTTTTTGTCTGCAGAGATTGCGTAAGCGTAATAAGCGTTTATCTCGTTAAATTGAATTTTCGGAATGCTAATATTGTTGATATCAAAATGGTGATGATCGATAAGAGATGAATCACTTATGACGTATGACTACATGCGTGTGAAAAACTTTTAGAAATGTCAGAGGCGACATTCGTCTTTTTTGTCCCCTTCCTCTTATATTTCTCCGATGCTCTCTTTTGTTTTGACGGAAACGTAGAGAGTATTGCATGAATATTTCATGCTAGTGCGGGCTCTCAATTGACATCGGAACATGAAATGAAAACGAAATGAGGTCGGGGCGAATTAGTATGCAGCTGAATTCATCCCACCAACCAACTAGTCGAATAATAATTAATAATGCGCATAGTTGACTGGAAAATGGAAAAAAAGAAATATGCATGCATCGATAGATATTCATTTCTTCTTCTTTTTTAGATTACACGGACGGAGTGCAAGTACAATCGGTGAGTGTGTGATAATCATCATTTTATTACGATTTATTACAACAAACAACTACTATAGTCATCCGGTAATGGATTTGTAAAGGACATATCGCAGGGGTCCGCACAAAACAGTGGGAAAAATACACGGAAACATTACGTCTGTGTGAGTGCGAAAGAAATTCTTTCCGTTCCCGTCATGTTTACGCCTTATGCGATATTTTACTAATGTTGTTGTTTGACTGGTAATTCATGCGAATTTTCTCACACACTCGACTCTTTCATGTTACCATACTAGCATGCGAGCATGTCATTTTCATGACTACTAATCAGGGTTTTCTGTCAGTCAGTGTACTTTCGCTACCGCTACATTCATGCTCATACACAGCGACAACAAAAAATCGGAAATAGACTATTCTATGCGTTCATTTTTCTTCCATTCATCCGCAGGCCTCTATTATAACTATCCACTCCTGCATCCCTTGAAAAGAAACGAATTCAAAACACGCCTACTATAAACGTCTTACAAGTATCGAAATTGAATCATAAGTCATCATCATGAACGATAAACATGTACATATGTCGTTTAGATATCATTTAGATGCGATTTGCTCACATTTCCTGATGAATGATTCATACAAATATCTTTCACTGCGTAAATATCAAGCGTTTTCGTCCGTCGGCTCGGCAGTTTGCAACTATTTTCACAGACATCAAAAACTCACAAATCTATTTCTTCTATGTATTTTCACGCCTGTTATTAGAGGTAACTCTTGTGTATACTAATGATAGTGTACAGAAGGTTGTAATGAGTGGTTCACACGACTCTACCACAAACCATACAATTCACTGCGAACGTTCCCACACCGACCCGAGACTGTAATACGTGCTCCAGAGAAGACCTCATTCCTCCCCCCTCCTTCTTCTCTCTCTTGCCATTCCCAATGTATGCGTGTGTGAATCAACAAAATGATGAATACTATATGAGGGGTGTGTCTATATTTACCGTACACACAGGGAACGGAACCCCCGGGGGGAAGGCCGATGTATGCATGCAATTCATACAATATTCGAGTGAGCTCGTTTATAATGTATGCGAGTGATGCATGTTCCCTCACTCTCTCTCCCTCTCCCTTTCGTCTTTCCCGCCTCTTTCTTTATAATACCATAATACTTCTGCCTCCACCAACCTCTATTGATATGCATTTCTCATCAATTTATAATCAGTTTAGTCTGTAAAATATAATTGCGCCTCCTGAATGCAGGAACTAAATCCCACCTGGGTGAAATGTCGTATTTATTATTATACACCCGATGTTGCCATATACCATATATGGGCTGTAGTGAGTAGTGTTATTCTCTCGCCGCCTCTCCTTTCAACTATATGGCCAATATGGGCTGGCTATCACACGGCTGTTCATTGAAATGTGTCGAATAGCCTCCCACCCACCGGAAATGCGAGTGCGAACACGAGAAAAATACCCGTATGTGTGTGGCGATTTTCGAACGCGAGATTCAATTTTGGTTCGTTTCACTCGCGAGTCACTCTGTGAACAGCGGCTAGCATTCGGCACTCTCAGTTTTTGTGTTTCTCCGTTTTTTTTTCTCTCGAACGTCACACAAAGAGCTTTGTCACATTTCTATATGCTACATTTAGCTATGCGAGACAACTTGGTCGTGCTGCTCACTTACCTGTCTGACTCATCACCTGTGTTTCAGACGCTGGCCTCCCCGTTTCCCCCATCCGCCTTCCTGGCGCAGGCTCAACTCCCGCAGACCTCCATGTGAGTTCAAACTCTCTCTTTTTCAACATTTGGATTGTAATGTTATTGTAACTGAAATGCATTCGTATGCGTGTTTGTCGTGTACAAATGCTTGCCCCTGTTGTTGTCTATTTTTGTACACGCTTGAAGGAGACGTTATTCACTATGATATGCACCTCTCTCTCTCTCTCTCCCTCCTCTCTCTCTCATATTCACAGCTGCCTAATCATAGAGAACCTGAATAATTCACATACCGGCTTTCGCTTTTTCTCTGAGGCGAGAGAATCGATCTTTACTCATAAGGATATATAATTTAATCCCGAGTGGGATGTAATGTGTAATGTCGCGTAGTGTGGCTTTCCCGCCTCTCCGTTCCTTATATTTGATTATTCTCTAGTGAAATACAGTTTACGACATTATGATCCAATTGCTAGTACACTAAAAGCAATTGTCACGTTGCATGCATACGTGATATGATTGAAATAAGGGGTGAATGTTTACCGCCGTTGTAATAACGTTATTTACATATAGGTAACAGGTAGCTTTCTCCCATTCACATATCCATATCCAAATCCATAGAAATGTACTTGTTGTGTGAAAGTACAGGCCAAGTCATCATCCCCCTTTTCTTTCCGCTATGTGTTTTCCTCCTCGGAATAATCAACTGAATGCATAATGTATCATGTGTGTGAATGTTAATATAGACACTATCTCATCGCGTTTATTTATATGGGTATTGTGTGCTAGCTTCTTCTCACCTATTTCTCTCTCTCTCTCTCTCCCTTTCAAGCATGTACTATTCATGTTGCGGGTTGAATGAAAGGAGGACGCCGACTCTGCCTTCACATTCAATGCATCGTCAATGACGCGTCGGGCATCGCATATTTTCTGAAAACACCTACTTATTCCGGCTAATACTCCTCTCATGCATGCTGATGTCAGCTGTCACCCATCTCCTCCTGCTCTTTTCACCTACGTTAATTAACATGCAGCTGTTTGTCTAATAATAGAGCTAGCTCTGCTATTCTTGAAATGGGAAACTTTTTCAGTGCTTCGATGCAGCACGAGGAGCTGGTGCGTCTTCTGGAAAAGAGTGCCGGCCTTCCATTTCCCGCGGCTACCATTGAATCAGACAAACTAGATGCACTCAAGAGAAACATCGCCTCCCTACAACAACACGCTTTCGTCAGTTACGGCCTCCGGCAGACTTTTTCGCGAGCGAAATGCGAAAATAATCGCAAAACTTTTAGCTTGAGAGAATCGCGAAACTACCCATAATCGCGCGAATTGGTGATCGTTTTCGCTGAAATTTGGCGAATTCGAAGATATTCGCTTCCACTGAGAATTACGCAGATTTGTTTTCTTTGTTATAATTGAAAACTTACTTCTTAGAGGTTGTGTGACATGTTTAACACCAAACATTCAAATAGGAACATTGTTTTGTCACTGGCGCACGCCTTTTTTCAAATTCGCCAAACTTTTCGCGCGAATCGGGTGGCACGAGTGCGCAACGACTAGTATGTAATAACAGCAAACAATTGTGGTCAATACAGCTTCCACGATGTTCATGAAGTGTATTTTCAATTATAAAGAATGAAAAATATACAGAAAAGTGAAAATTCGTACCTGGATTCGCGAAAAAGTAGCGAATCTGCGGTATCTTTCGTTTCGCAGCGAAAACGGTGTCCGCGAAAATTTTCGCGATTCGCTGAAATTTTCGCGCGAAAAAGTATGTCACCTATTTTCGCAAATTTTTGCCGAAAACATTTTTGCGATTCGCGCTGCGAATTGCAAATCAATAATGCATGCTTAAGTATTGCAGTTTTCGCGCGATTTTTTTCGCGAAAAAGTCTGCCCGGGGCCTACTTCTCGGTTTTTGTCTCCTCTTTTATCGAGGGTCAGCTATCTTGAACGTACTGTAGAGGGAAATTGTCGCCTGCCCTAGACAGGTCGGTGTTCGAAAATAGGAAATGTCACATTAATTCGCCGGAAATTGCGACTTACATTTACTCACATAACTTATTTCTGTGTGATATACGCAGAGGATATGAAGGCAATTTTCCCCGTGCTGCGAGCATCGCTGGCATAGTATTTTGATGATCACTCCTCTACCCTCGTTCCTTCTTAGTTTGTAGATTGTATGCGTGAGAGAAATGCGAACGGAAATTGCCGTTTTCCCAGCTGACTGACACACTGACGACATGAGCCCATCACCCGTGTTCACTCCAAAATCACTATGTGTGATATGTGCACAAATTCTATATGTTTTGCATAATTACATATTTTTTACTGTGAACACATACAAATATGCGAGCGCAGCAGAGTGGAAGTGACGATTAGGGATGCATGCGGAGAGAAGCCAAGAAGGGAGAGAGAGAGAGAGAGAGAGAGAGAGAGAGAGAGAGAGAGAGAGGAGAGAAGGCGACAACTCGGCCCCCATTCATAACACGTAAAAAGCCAGAAGCCACTGAGCGAGCGACGCTCTCATGAATAGACGAGTGAATAAATTGCATGCATTGCCGGATTAGCTCCATGCAACTTCTCACACACACACACACACGCCAACAATGAACAAACGGGGAAGCTTAGCGGCGTGTTCTGCTGCCGTTCACATGGTGCTTTCAGGAGACGGCGAAGCGTCCGAGCGGGCTGGCGTTGGCGTTTCAACAGCAGCAGGCCGCGCAGCAGGCAGCACAGGCACAGGCGCAGCAGGCGCAGCTACAGCAGCAGATACAGCAGCTGCAGCAGCAGCAGCAACTCGCTGCACTCACACAGCACGGCTATCTCGCACATGGTACGCAGGGATCCTTTCATTTCAACTCCTTCACTGTTGCGCTTAGTGTATAATGCGGACTCCCGCTTCTTACTAACAGTTGGCACGTTTCGTCATGTACTCACATTCGCAGTTCATATCTCTTTTCATGATGTCCTAGATGAGAGATTATCTGCAATACCCGTTGATTGCCCTGCTAGAAATACAACTACAAGTCGCTGCAATTGTATTTTTCAGCTCTATTCTAGCTACTGAGGGATGAGAGGTTTTTTCTATTGCAAGATTATAAGTTAAAAGTTACAGTTTAGCTAATGAAAGCGCCTGCGTCATAGGGACATAGGGCTTGCTGGGCGATAAATGCTAAACAAAAACATTTATAATGGCGGAGACATTTGAAGCGAGCATATTCTTAGACCCAGGGTTTGTGCTAATGATACGTTTGTTTCAAACAATATAAGATCAGTAGCAACATTTCTCAACTGCCGCTAATCCGCCGCGCTGTTTCACTGTTTCGCCAGTACTCCCGTATCTATGACGTGCCGTTTTCGACACAAGTGATACACCACCCTGTCTAGACCAGTCTTATCGCGCACACAGCCGGCCATAGAACCATCTAGAGCAACACACATACGCCGAGTGAGGGGTCAGCAATAGAACATGTCAACTTGAACCTTTTCAGCCAAACCCGCGGCTGCGGCTCCGGTCAGCCGAGCGGCACCTTATCCACAGCCACAGTTCGTCTACCCCCACCAGAGACAGCCACTGCGACGGCCGGCTATGGGAGCAGGTGCGAGTGGGGAGGCGACTGGTTCACCCTCTCCCTCTGCAGGCTCTCCGATCGGCCTGTCCAGCCAGCAGGCTGCTCAGGCGGCGCAACTCGCAGAGTACCACTCTCTCGTCCGACTACAGCAACAACAGGCTGCCGGGCAGCCCGCGCGGAGGGCCAGCGTCGGAGCCGCCACACAACTACAGGTAGTCTTTTTTGAAGAGTTTGCAGAGCATATTAAATATAGTAGATAAGCGTACCCCAAAGTACACTTGTAATCGGGTACACGAAATTAGTGTACCAATTACGAGGTACGCTCAACCGGGAACAATTGATACGACTACATTCTTGAAACGACTTCATTCGTGAAAAGTGATATAAACGCATTAGCAACAACAAAAACACTTATAACAGTGTACCCAATTCTATTAAAAAAACATGACTCAAACTCTTTGAAGACGCCAACTGTTAGTTATCCTATATAAGTCAAAAAGAATCAGAAGTGTTTTATGCTTGTCCATTCCAGCAGCAGCACATGGCGCAGTTGCATCAGTTAAGGGCGCGCCAGCAGCAGCCGAGTGGGCCCGACGACCCCGTATTCAGAGCCTTCCTCGACCAGATGAGACAGGTACGCACCACACAACACTCACTCCTCGGCTTGACATTGTCTTCACAAGGACGACCTTAGCCGGCTAAATCGCTGAAACTAGTGACGACCAGATTATCACTACACACCCTGGAGAAGATTGTATTTGTCTACATTTGAATCTCATTTCTCAATGAACCATTTTCAGTGTGAGATGCACATGACGCGCATCATCAGCGAGGGCGTGCAGCAGAAGCTGACTAGTGGGGGCGCGTCGCTGCCGCTGGCCGTGCCGACTGTGACAGTGTCCTCCTCCACCTCCCTCCCCACCTCCCTCCCTTCCCTTCCCTCCGTCAACCCACCCACACTCACCCCCATTCCAGTAGTCACTCTGCCCCACGTATAGTCATCCTCCCTTCTCCTTTCAATTGTTGTCCAGTGTGTTTTCGACTTACTGAGATGCCTCTTTCCCCGTGTCACCTCCATACCATTTCACCCACCCAAAACCATCACCCAAGATTGCGAGTCGTAAATATATATTCGTCAAATGTGATTTATATAATATAGTAAATATGAAAACATATGAAGGGATCTGGGATCCAAATGCGCACGCACAGAAATTAGCACAATCTAGTGGGGGTGAGAGATATGTTGTGAAAGAACAGTTGGAAAGTGATTGATTGCATCAAAACGAGGGAGGTAGAGCTACGGTACACTCACGCACACATCAGCACGAGTCGACGAGTGGTCGCTTCCTCTGCTCGAGTGGGCGGGGCGAGAGGGGGCGGAGCGTGGTGGCGGTGGGTAGGACGAGCTTCGGCGCGGGAACAGTGTTCTCTTCGCCATCCCGCAGCGCGCTCTGCTCATAGTAGCAGTCGCGGCACAGTGCCTTGTACGTGTCCGAACCGCCGATCACTTCCACCTTAAGAAATCATCATTATAATCAATCAATAACTAGTTACTAATAAATTATACTGGTTATTAAAAATATCGATTGAATAAGTCACCTTCTTGTCGGTGTTGCATCGGAACGAGTAGCTGGCGTCTGCCCCGCACTCGACGCAGACTGCGCTCAGCCGGCGCACCTCGTCTGCGAGAGAGAGGAGAAGGGCGATCTGCTCGAACGGCTCAAACACAACACTCATTCACAACTCGAAGGTTTCCTTAATCAGATCGCTAACGAAGACGCATTGTCATAACGCATTCTCACGGCTAATTGTCTAGAACCATAAAGTACTCTACTACTGTTCCTCCATTGTCTTTGTCACACATTTCATCTGTAAAACATGGTGTAACACGAATCCTGGTCTCAAACCAAGCATAACGTCATAGAGAGACCAACTTGCTTTGCTTGAAAAAAAAAACAATCGAGTACTGTGGCATTCGTATTTGTAGCGTATGACGTCACGGTATGTAGGTTGCTCGATGCCGGCAAGGGAAACGAGTTAGCATTCTAATTGTATTGAATTTGTATTGGCGTAATCTGTAACCTCTCCTACATTCCACTTCAAAAACTCTACGATCACAGAATAGATACCGCCGGATAATTATGTCAAGTGTTCTATAACCGGAAAGATACAAAAAAAACCCATCTGCGTAGTAAAAACACTTGCAAAAGTTGAGCAAATCAATCAAAAGCCACAACCAAAATGTTTGTGAAAGACTTGCTGATAATTAAACATCCTTGAAGACGTGACATCGTGACAATATATTCATATCTCCCATATTCTGTTAGCTTTGCCGAATCTATTCATATTTTATGTCACGGCAGATACACATTGATTGTGATTTGTGATGAAAGAACGAGGGCTGGACGAGTACGTGGACAGTGTGTGATTGCAATGATGCATGTGTGGCCCACCTTCCTCTCGAATGTTCCGTTGAGGGCCGCTACGTAGACTGCCTTGCCCCGCCGCGCCAACTCCTCAGCCACAGGAGACAGGTCAGGGAACTGCAACCGCAACATCACTCACACAACCAACATTCCAAACCGCATGGGACTAATCAGAGTAATTATTTTACTAGACAAAAAGATAAAACATATTGATTTCCAATATAAACAATATTAGAACACACTCACGAACTGTCCCTCGTCGATGGCGACGACGTCGACGGTGGGGTCGAACATCTCCTCCACCACATCTGACAGGCGGAACGCCTTCGCAGTCACACCGTCGCCCGTCTGCCTGACATGTGTTCACGTTCACACTCGCAGATTCGAAATGACGCGAGAGAGAGGCATGCATATCTGATCACAACTGAGCAACAACAATCACTCTCACAACTCACTTGGAGTGCGTGGAGACCTTGTCGCTGTCGTAGCGGTCATCGCCCGCGTACTTGACGAGGACGCATTTCTGAAAGAGTGAAACCAAATTGGTGCACAACAATCTATTCCGCTCTATGCAACACAGTGAAATGTGGAAGGTGAAACGAACCGCACCTTCTTGGCAATGACCTGTCGAGTGTGCATGCGAAGCAGCTCCGTCCTGCAAGGCACCATCAAACGAGTGAAACAGAACATGGATGTGCATAACAACCGAGGAGTCCAGTCACAAAAATAATATCAAAGAAGATGGCTATAAAGGAGGTGATAACGAACGAATGATTATTGGTTATGCAAACAACGCACGTCTTTCCGGAGAACATTGGTCCGATAATGAGGGTGACGGATCCGCGCTGCGGCGAGCGACAGTGGTGCGACGGCATCTACAACGATCGATACACCGGTAAGCCGAATAGACAAATATTTGATTCACATACATACAAATACACGCGAAGAAAGAGCAGATGGTATGACCAGTGGCACATGATATATGCAAACCCAGCCATGGGAACGCGTGTTTGCTTCTCCTCACAACACGCGGGATGCACTTTCTGCATAGAAACAGTGAGAGTAGAGAGGGAGAGAGGAGGGGAGAGCGGAGAGGAGAACATCGAAAAACATTCACACGTCAAGCGCACAATTGCGAAACTCAAAGACGAAATTGTGATCTAGAACACCGGCCTATAAATGATAAATATGGATAGGAAAACATCGATAGAGAGTATGAATAAGCAGCATCGCACAAAAAATAGCGAGAGCGACACCGAACCAACGTACTTTCAAATTTAGTTGAAGCGCGCGCAAACTACACGTAGTAAAACATGTAACTTCATGCTGTTTACATACAATAAAAAGTAGTGTGTATAATTATTAGTGTTTAATGGATACTATTTGAAGACAACAATGAGGAATTGTGACCAACTGATTATCACGAGCATCCGTGGTGTGTGTGTCCATCCCGAGATCATACGAAAACTAGATCTATAATAGGCTCGCACTTGGCTCAGGATTTTTCGTTGAAAACATTATCGTGGATTTTGACACTACAGTATACAAAACGAAATGCACTGCATATTGTTTTTGCCGTTCATATCTCTACTCATCAGATACTTTCACATGGCCACGTGGCGTAGTGGTAACGCTCTCGCTTGGGAAGCATGTGTCCGCGGGTTCGATCTTGGGTACACACGCAATATTTTGTCAAATTGAAAACATCATCGAAAAGGTTCTCATCGTTGTCTAACCACCCTAATGTCTCTCGTGAAAAGAGTAGAACTCATTTGCGGGCCTACTATACTCGGGATGATGATGACACTTTTTCGACCCGACGCCCCACATATCCGCCCGATTCACGTGATCTATACAATACAAGCGATTATCAAATATTGGAGAAAAAACATTATCGAGATGAATCAATCGTACACATATGCGTGCATACATGGTAATAGTGAGAGGGAATAGGCAGTGATTGCGCGCCAAAAAGGCCTAGTGACCCCGAGTAGGAGTCGACAGCTGCCGGGCAAGCCATAAAATATAGATGTTCCCGCGCGTTTTCGAACCACAGATGTTATCGGCGGCTGTTGCCCACACGGGGAATTGATCACGTTCCATTACGGACAGTAATGATCACCGCTGGTGATACAACGTTGAAACTGCAGAGAGATTTGAATCGCAGATCCCGTGTCTGATCTAGTTTCTCGTGGTGGTATATAACTATCTGGATACAAAGTGGCTGCGTTCGTCAAACTTCGGAACAATGCAGATCTCAGTGATGAACGCGAAAGAGAGTTACTCAATTCCCTACAACCGTCTCGGGCGAGGCGAGCCGCCGCATTCCTCACTCTCACCGGTATAAGAGTATTCCTTGAATCACAATCATCCAGTGCTACACTCCTTCTTCGTATATAATTCGCATTCTGAGTTCTCTTGAGAAGTTCTACGTGGGCTGGAGCAGCTTTTGCGTGGGATATGCAAAGGTAAGTATACACAAACAGACTAATCAACATAGTTTTTTTTTCTATATTTCAGCTTCCCGTATTTCTACGAACATTCGGTGGGCTGGAGTTGTGCATGATATCCCTCGAATACTACGCTTTCATTCAAACAGTATACGTCCACAAGTTCACAGTGAGTGCAAATTGGAGGAGTACGATGAGCGGCGGCGCCTCAGATGTGCCATCTCTTTCACGCTGTTTTCTCCTTCTTCTCCTTCTCTCGCGATCTATCCGAACACACTTGGCTCGACATTGTTCTTTTCTAGATACTCGCCAGGATATCAATTTGCACAATGTGAGAAAGTTTTCCTATAATAAAAGTAATAAATGGAAAAAAGTGCGATTGGAGGTTCATTGTCGGCGTGTCAGAGACGTGGGTCGTGTACGGAAAGTACTTTGACGACACTCGCAGGCAGGTAGGCACATCTCTCATCCCCCTCCCCCATATTCATGCCCGCAGAAAGGGCTGGTTCGTGCAGTGGTGGATGGCGCGAGTGGGCGCGTCCTCGTTCTCATCCCTCCTCGACGCCTGCCACACGCACGCCTGCCTAGTCGCCATCGCCTGTCTGGCCATCGCACTCTGCAGGAACAGAAACGCTATCCGCCACCCGCACAACAAACATACAGTGTAGCTTGATTGTGATGGTGATATGTACTGGAACTCTTGTGCACACTCATGATTCATGATTCTGTTGTTTTGTCTCTGACATGAACTGTGAACTGAATGTGAACTCTGATCTGGTCTGGGTTCAATTGGTGAATCTGAAACTCATTTAAGACCCAATCCTCTCTCTGCAAACCTCGCCCTTTCTCTTCTCGTTTGGCAATTTCCGCATGTTTTGTTATCATTGATCGCTTTTAACTAGAAGTCCTATTAAAAACACTACACTTTATCAGTGATGTTAAATGATCAGAAAGTTGAGAAGCAAAACAGAGAAGAGATGAGAGAGAAAAAGAAAGAGAGAAAAGGAGATAGAGAAAGTGTTTTGATAAACACTCCACTCCAGTTATGTCAGTCTCTTCGTAGGAACTTCCTGTGCTTCGGAGGAATAACAAGACATTTCGAAGTGTTCGAGAGTATTCGTGCATACTCCGGAGTCATTCGGGAGTTTATTGAGGGCGATCAGAAAGTAAATTCTGTTTTTTTTTTCAAACTTGAATGAAAAAACGAAACAGAGAAACTGCGAAAAATAACCCATACTGATAACATAACACTTAAAAATTAAAACATCAGTGATCTTATACCGTCACTTTTTGCATCCGCTGGCGTCGCACCACTCCCTTTTTGCAAATGTTTTGTGAATGACGAATGTAAGATAAACTTGTAATCAGAAATATTTCCAAATGGTGATTGACACGGTCGTCTTTTTCAAGGTGTGGTTACAGCAAGTAAAGTTATACTGTCGGATTTTTGATCCTCTATTCTTATCTCGCCAAGCTGTTCTCTACAGTTTGCACAGGTTCGGGTTTTGCACGTCGCTATCCTAATAAAGAAATTAAAAAAAAACAGCATGTCCGTATGTCCGTCTGTAAGTGACGCTGTGTGGCGGCGTCATACTCAGTCGGTGCCAGCATGTGATGCGCGCCGGGTTTGTACTCTTATTTTCGAGCGCATGTGATTGCGAAATCATCCCGCAAACCAGGAGGAGGAGCGCCGACTGATAGAGTCACAAGACAACACATTCCAAATTGTTTTTTTTCTTTTCTGCAAATGTTTAGTCACAAGAGTCTTTAGTCACGCGCAAGATAAATAAATAATCAGAACTGTTTCTAAATGGTGATTGACACCATTGTCATTGCAAAGCGTGGCAACAGCAAAATATTACATCACCATACCTCTGTCCTTATATAAGGTATTTTGAAAAATTCGATCCTCTATTCCTGCAAGCGTTATTCCTGCCAGTGTCAGTCTCGGGATGAGTGCCCTGCCTGCACGCATGCGTGTGATCCATGACGGCAGCCCTTCCCTCTTCCAACAGGTAGCTGCTCAGATGGCTGCTGGATCTCCTCACATCGACCACTCCTCCATCGCTCTCATACAGACAGCTCACACCAGGAGAGGAGTCTTCATCGTCGATGAGAATCGTGAGCTGTCGGCTGTCCTATAATCCTCATCTTCTCATTCACTCATTCAGCATTCACTCATAATGTTTCTTCTCAATCACAATCTCTGTTTTAGAATTTTTTTTTTCAAAAGTCAACTCGATTTAGACAAACTGGTTGGCGGATCGGTGTGGCATGAGTATGAGAACACCTCCGTCGGAGTCTACTATTTCACGAAACCACAGGTATTCACTATCTCCTCCCCCTATTGCATGTTGTCTAGGAGCGCGGTAGTGGCCTGGGCTTGCAACTCACCATGCTTGCTGCGCTGAGGAGTCAGAAAATGATCACGGACAACCCCAACCACATCATCACCTTCAGAGCCGGTGCGAATCTTCCGATTGCAGGCGATTCCACAGTTGTTCAGTGCCGACGATGTCTGTCAAGTACCACAATGAGATGGGAACGCGTGTGGGTCGGCACAGGTTCTACTACACAGTCAGTCTGCAGCAGGCAGGGGAGGTGTTCGCTGCACAGTCGGGGCTGGGAAGAGTGAAGCTCGTCAGCCAGCTGGATGAGCAGGTGGGTGGATGATACCTAGAATGATCGGGTATGTGTCAGGAATTCTCGCGAATGCTGGCCTTCGACCACGCTGTGACGGGGCGCGATCGCAGCCGAATGCTGCGCGCGCACTGGGCATTCCCATTCACAGAGGTGAAACACGAACATCACTCATCCGTATCGTATCAAAAGCATCACATAGACGATAATCAATTTCAGGGCGCAGTTCTGTTCTCTCCGTACAATACGGTGCTTGCGGTGGCCGGAGTGTGCACCACCGGTCCGGCCGGCTCTCCCATGTACAAGCTAGGGCCGGTGTACGCGTCGAGTCTCCAGCACGCATCCAGCTGTGTCCGGCCAGTTCTCGACTGGGCGAGGCTGAGGGGAGACGGCAAGCTGCTCATTGGCACAGTCACAGAGAGCAAGGTGAGGAAGGAGGAAGTGTGCGGAACGAGGAAGCCACTATCTAGACAAGGCGTTTGGTTAGGATCACCTTCGTTGCAAACTGCATGCAATTTATCGCATACACTTTCAGGGTTTCTCTCTTCTCGACCCCCTCCTTCGTCAGTACAACGTGCCAGAACTCCGTGTGACCCACTCGTTCAGTGGAGGAGAGTTCGTGGAGAGAGCCGACAGTCACATGATACTCGTACCACATGACAACACAGCTCACATTGATATATAAACATTTTGTATGTTGTGTGTTTTGCTAGTACAAACAACAACTATTTCCAGTTGTGAATGAAATTATGAACATTTGAAATTGCTTTTTTATGCCCATTTCTATGCTCGTCAAAAGTTGAGTGATAGACATTTATCTCTAATCGAAATAATGTGATAGGCGAAAAACAAAAACTGGAGCGAACACAACGAAAATGTGATTATCTGTTAAAAAGTACTTGCGTAAAGATATTAAGTTTGTCTTGACCCAATTCAACAAAAGCGCATGCATAAAACGTTTACAAATACTAACACAAACCTGCGCCTCTCTCTTTCTCTCTCTCTCTCTCTCTCTCTCTCTCTCCTCTCTCTCCGTCTTCTCTCTCTCTCTCTCTCTCTCTCTCTCTCTCTCTCTAATATGGACGTATGACGTTATTCATTTGTATTGTTATATTTCATCTGTTAGTGTCCACTGTCCGTTATGCGCAGGTTTGTGTTTGTATTTGTAAACGTTTTATGCATGCGCTTTTGTTGAATTGGGTCAAGACAAACTTAATATCTTTACGCAAGTACTTTTTAACAGATAATGCATGTGCTTTTGTTAAATTTCATAGAAATTTCTTCTCTTACTGATTCCCAAGCTCTGTCGTTAATTATAGTACGCACAGAACTATTATGTGACACATTTTATGATGTGACGCACAATGTTGCGTGTATATGTAACTATATTTTTTTGGTATTGTATAGAAACAATTTTAATCGACACTTCTCTGAATTTCGGTCGCCGTGGAGTAAGTGCATGTCTGCGCTCTCTGCCGACAGCGTGCTCTCTCGCGATTTCTCTGCGCGCCCTGCCCGCCTGCCGGGAGAAAGAGCTAGCCAGAGTGACGGGAACCACCCACGAATTAGATGAGTTCACATTCCTGCTAACATGATTTTTGGATATCGCTTCTTGAAAATTCTGGCGCGAGCCCTATCCTAAGCCAAAAGAGAGGGCGCTGCGCGCTCTCTCTAATAATAATAACAGCAACATATACGAATCAGTAACCTAGAGAATCAGACGGAGAGGATGAGTGAAATACGGCGGCGCAAACAGAAGTGTAAGTATTGATACCGGTTCCATGGGACCGGGACAGAAGACAGTGGGAGGACAGGGGACGGTGCGGATGAACAGGTCAAAATTGAGACGTGTAGTGATGATGTTGGAGTTGGTAAAGTCCTCCAGTTCTCCAGGAGCACAATTTGTGCGCAAACAACCTGATTATCGCGTTAGAGAAAATATTTTGAGATGATGATGTGTCAAACTGGTAGAGCCTACACCTGCGAATAATTTAGCATTCTTCAAATTATGCTACTTGCGCGCAAACAGTGCATAAGCGGCGTGGCGCGAGAAAGGTGTACATGACGCATTTCTGGCGAATTGGAGAGAACTCTAGATGCTAGACAAATCAAATTTACTCAAGGCGATTTTGAAAGTTGGGAGGGAAGAGCACCCCACTACTGTATCGGAGGGCTCGTTCCAGATCCTCACTACCCTTACCGCGAAACTATCGTATAAACTACCGTCAACTACCGTACTTATTGCGCGCGGTGGGGTAGATCAAAGGAAAACGGAGAGTCAGCTATCGGCAATAGCGTGCAAAACAAGAGAGGCATACGGCTATGGGACCGTATTTCGAACTGCAAGCGAGGTAGATCGAAAACTATCGCTCTGGCGCAGAGTTTAAATAGTTCCGACAGTGGTCTGATTGAGCGCGGCCGGTTCGTGGTGTTTACCATGACCCGACATGCAGAAAACAGACGCGGTAGTGTAGTGGCGGCGTATTGTTTATAATGTTTGCATTGTAATACGTTCACGTTGTTTTTTTTTCATTTTCCAAGCTTGAATGATTTTGATTTGTAATATTTGCGTGCAAGTGTGTACGCTTTGCCATTTCAAGCCACGCCCCTGGCTAAACCACGCCTCTGGCCGCCATTGCGCGAGCACGAGCGAGGCGAGGCGAGGCAAGTACGTCACTTCATTTGTATGTAGTTTGTGTGTAGTTTTATTGTAAATTTTAATAATCTAGTAATTTAATTCCTTGACTAGTTAATTGTTGTTATTTCAGGTTGTAATGGGAGTTGCGTACCTGTTGGCGTCGCTGCCGCCCAATGCCGATCTCACAGCTATCACCGAGGTGAGAAGAGTATCCACAGCGTAATGTTATATTTATTGATATCATCAAGTATGTTTCAAAGTCATGTATTTGAACACATATATTTCGCTTGTTCAGTTGTTGTGCGAGCGAGGCGTGAAGAACATAGTTCTGACGCGTTGCATGAGCTGCCTTCCCTTCACTACCAACTGCAACTGCGACCAGCCGCCAATCGAGTAAGTGGTGTTTCACTGAATTATATTCCTAATATAGACAAAAGTCGTAGTAAGAACGATGTTTTGCAGGAAACTTGTCGGGGATGACGTTGATGTAGCGCCCGACCGTGCTGATGATGTTGAAATCCCGGTTCGTTCCTAGTGTATACGTTTATTGTGTAATCATATTGTAGCGTATGCCGATTGGTGCTGTTGATGTTATAATTCCGGAAGGCAAGGGAGAGACGAAGGAGAACAATGAGGATGAACGTATGATACACGAGGTAAGTGCGTTAAAAAGTTTAACACGCTACATTTTTTTTCAGTCGGTACACAATGAAGAAGAGATGCACTGTACCGCCGTCTTTCCAAAATCTTTCAGTAGAGAGTTGGATAGACAGGACAACTCAGTGGCAGAGCAGCCAATGCCGTCGGCAAACCAGAACCAGGTGAGTGCTTCACTCGCAAATATGCTGTAATTGTGATTGCAGACTGCGTTTATGGAGGCGGTGAGAGTGAATGTGATTGACGTGGATGAGATGGTCGAGACGGTAGTGGAGGAGCAGGTGAGAATGATGTCTGTCATTGATTGCGTATGTGTTGGCTTCAGTCGTTTCACATGGCTGAGGACATGACACAGCGGCAGGAGCAGGAGGCCATGGCGTGGTCGGAGTTGTCAGCGAGTTCTCCGCCGCATTCCCCACCCCCGTCACCGTCTTCTTTCCATGCTCGCGGACAACAACGGGAAGATGAGGAGGTTGGAGCCGTCGTTTGCGACGACATCCGGGTGAGATGGTTGGGCACTCTGTTGATGCAATCATAGTTTTCGCGATTCTACGTTATCGTTTTGTTGATGATGCGTCAAAACGTCTTTGCAGCGGAGTGATGATGTGGTGGAGTCAGTTAGTGTAAATGAGGGGGATGGCGATGACGACGATCTACTCGAAGCCATCTTCCCCGATCAGCCCGTAATCGTCGATGAGGAGGTGAGCCAGGGCGAGGACGAGACATAATTGAGTGAACCAGTGTGTTTCCAGGCTGTTCGTGTGACGAAGCAGGAGTGTAAGCTGTGCAAGAAGGACGTGGCCGTGTTCTCGTATGGAGGAAGAGGAAAGCGGACGCGATATGTGAGCAAGACCAAGGCGAGTCTCCTCACCCTTTTTCTTCTCCCCCTCTCTCCCTCTTATGAAATTCGTTCTGTTTTAGACACTCGATCATCTGATCACGCACATGAAGGGTCTGCCGGCTCGCTTCCAATGCTCCAAGTGTGCCCGCGAGTGCAGTCGTGAGTTAGGGGGGAGGGGTTAGATGAGGGCGAGTGGCTGTTTTGAGGTGGGTCAGCGATGTGGAAGCACCTGCGGGCTGGGTGTGCGGACAGGGGCGGGCGGGCGGTGAAGAGCGACTACACCAGGCAGCAGCGACACGCCGTTCGCAGCTGTCTCCACAAGTGCTTCCCTCTCATCAACAACAAGTGATCTTCCAACTCAACAGACCTGTTGATGTTGAGTTGAGGTTTCTTGTGAATCTGTTGTTTCCTTTATCAGTTATTATTTTTGGTAACAAACATTCCTCTTTTCTGTGAATAGGTACATTTTCGTTATTTTCTGTTTATTTTCATTCCGGTTGTTCTTATTATAAAATGGTTTTGCACTGTTGTTGTTGTAAGATGGTTATTTGTTTCTTTACAAAATGGTCTGATGACCTTATCTGTTACATTCTCTATTCTATTAGTGTATTTCGCAATAGTAATTAGTTTTAGGTGAGGTGCGATGGGCTTCGCGTATCTGATGGCTCGGCTGCCTTGCAACCACGACCCCTCACGAATCGTCCAAGTAACGTTTCCATTCTCTGTGATGCAATGAACACTGTACTATTTATTGTTTATTCGTTTGCGTCCTAAACATGTTCATATACGCACACATGCCTGTTCAGTTCCTGTACGAGGAGAACGTGTGTGACGTGGTGCTGTCCCGCTGTGCGTGCCGCCTGTCCCTCTCCACCAACTGCAGCTGTGACCAGCACCCACACAGGTACCCTGGTGGGTGCTGCTGCTGCTGTTGTTGTTGTAAGATGGTAACGTTTCCATTCTTTGTGATGTATATTCGTATGTGAATGTATTCCATAAAAAATGCAAGCAAGAAGTTCAGCATATCGTCGATGATGCCGCGCTCGCATCTGCTGACGCTGATGGTGCACTCGCGCCCCACTCGGTTCGTCTTGTTGAATATAATTTTAATTGTCATTCATTAAATTAATAGTAATTATATTCGTATTTAGCTCGTGCTTGATGCGGAAAATGACGTTGCTATGATTGTTCCGGAAAACAGGAAAGAGGAGAACGAAGATGGATACCTGATGCACGAGGCGAGCAGACCATCAATCCGTAAGACGCTATCATAATTCATTAGAGAGGGCGCGCCAGCGCCCTCTCGTTTGTACTGGATGTCCCCGCGCGCTAGAATGCTCAAAAACGACTTTTCCCGGATGAAGCACTTTTCCTCATTTTGAAGTGATTTCCACTGTTACATTGCATTCACATCTCTATTCGATAGAGTTATAGAAAGTTGTATTGAGTTTGATTGAATTTGAAGCGAGATACGGAGAGTCCGCATTCGAGTGCGGATTGAGATTGGTGTCGGGCGGGCGTCGGACAATCGCTTTCGCCCCGCCCCCTCTGTGTGAGAGTGAGAGAGAGAGAGAGGCGAATAGCGGGTGCGCGTCGGTATCCTCGCAGCGAATCGCGAACGTGTATGAAAATGTAATTTTGTAAAACAAAACTTAAGAAAAGGACAGATATTATCTTTCAAAAGTACTTCCAAGTAAAAGTAGTTGGTTTGTACTGTTGTCTCAGTTGAACAAAAGGACTGACATGTTTTCAATGGAGACATGTGCAAACAGGCTCTCAGCATTATTCGACGTGTTATGTTACAACAGAAGTTGTGCTTTTAGATAATAACTGCATAACTTCGTAAACGCGTTCATTATAATATGGCCGCTTTGCACTGGTATGAGAGAGAGAGCCTGTTGGCACATGTCTCCATTGAAAACATGTCAGTCCTTTTGTTCAACTGAGACAACAGTACAAACCAACTACTTTTACTTGGAAGTACTTTTGAAAGATAATGTAAGTATGCAAGTGTGTTATTTGCAGTCGGTACACAAGAATGAGGTGGAGAGTGCGGCTGTGGCGCTGGATGGGAGAGGGGAGGAGAACGAGGGACAGGCGGACATTGTGGCCGAGCAAGGCCCGCCAGTGTCAGAGCAGCCGATAGGCGCGTCCATGTCTCGCAATGCGCACCTTGCGTCGAGTGGCGGCATGAATCCGGAGGATGCGGAGGTGCGTGGCACATTCATTCCTCTGGATGCATTGTGATTGCAGAATGCGGCTGTGCGAGAGGTGAAAGTGGAGGAGGTGAATCACGAACCAGTGGCTGTGGAAGAGCAGGTACAATTGATTGGTGTGTGGCTGGCGTGTGGTGGTTGAAGACTTTTCGTGGAAGAATTATTCGCATTCTTCTAAGGCATGGGAAAAGCGATGAGTCCGCTTCTCCCATCCCAATAACAACACCCTGATGAAAAGTGAAATTCACGATATTCATGGTGTGTTGTTCCAGGTTGATTTGATTGATTAAAACGTTTTGATTTTAGGGACTATTTGCTGCAGCTGCTGTCTACTAGTGACTCGAACTTGGTTATGGAGACGGAGGAGCGTGAAGTGAGAATTACATATTTATCTGGCAGTATTATGAATCTTTGCAGAATGGTGGTGCGGTGCAGTCGACACAGAGAGAAGTGAAGAAAGAGGACGAAGACGACATGCTCGGTGACGTCTTCCCCGTTGAGACTGTTGTCGTCGAAGAAAGGGTGGGCTAATGGGAGAGTGACAAATGGGAGGAAGGTGACTTGTTCTAGGCTGATCGCTCAACGAAGCAACAATGTAAGAAGAACGTGACAGTCTACTCTTATGGAGGAAAAGGAAGGAGGACGCGTTATGTCAGCACGTCCAAGGCGAGTTTCTCACGCTTCTCGCTCCATATTTCTATCTTTCTCCCTCTCTCTCCATCGTATCTCTTTCCTCTCCCGTTGCTCGTATTGAATGGTGTATTTAGACAGTGAACCACGTCATCACACACGTGAAGTGTCTGCCGGCTCGCTTCAAATGCTCGAAATGCGGCAGCGAGTGCAGTCGTGAGTTCGGAATGCGAGAAGAGGATAAGAGTGTGTATTGATGACCTCAATACACACTCTCTTATCCGCCCCTCCTCTCTTATTCCTCAACTTGAGGTATGACGGCGATGTCTCGTCACCTGCGGGGTGCGGTGCGAGGGGCGGGCAGGCAGTGCAGAGAGAGTACACGCGGCAGCAGCGGGAGCTCCTTCGACGCGCCATCCACACCTGCTTCCCCCACATCGACGACAACTGAGATGGCTGTTTGGTCGCAAATTCCTGTTAAATTCTGTGAATTTTGTGAATATTACTGTTGTTTACGTTATAAAGTTGTTTTGATCATTGCGATGGTTGCTGCTCCGTCGATCATTTGTTGATGTTCAATGGCCCAATGGTCATATCTGATTTTTTTTTCTGAGGATCGGTTGCGTGTGTGAACTGAACTTTGAATATGTGTTTGAGATGATGGAGTATGGCTACCTGCTGGCGCGACTTCCGCCAAATTGTGACCTCAAAACAATCACCCATGTGAGTGAAACTTTTTTGGACACTAGAGTTTCTCATGGTTCTTATTAGTGCTTCTGTGGCTCAGTAATTAATTTCTGATCAGTTTTCGTAACTTTATCGACCTCTTTCACATACCCAACGATCACGTTACATTTGAATGATAGACATTTATCGCATACAATAATGTGTGTGATAACGAGAACAACGAATGAACGAGAACAATATAATAAGCTCGCACTTAGCTCAGGATTTTTCATTGAAAACATTATCGTGGATTTTGAACATACAGTATATCTCTAACATACAGTATATCTCGCCGTTCATATCTCTATTCCACTGATCCTCTCACATGGTCACATGGCGCAGTGGTAACGCTCTCGCTCATCAAGCAGCGGTTCGAGGGTTCGATCTAGGGTATCATCGCAAAATTTTGTCAAATTGAAAACATCATCCAAAGGGTTTTGATCGTTGTCTAACCACCCTAATGTCTCTCGTCAAAAGATTGGAACTCATTTGCGGGCCCACTATAGAAACCAACGATAAAGAACACAAGCAAACGATATAAGAACACAATGAGACACCGAAACGCGCGAGTGATAAATTTGATAACATGAACAAAACCACTGAATAATACAAAAAATTATTCTTGAATAGTGCAAGCAATCGAGTGTTTGTTTCGAATACTAATTAGTTTGTAATGACTTCTAACTCTGTTAAGATTCTTGGGTGATTTTAGATTGTTTATAAGTAAACTTGTAAGACCGTCCTCCGTTATTTCTTGTTGAAGTGTTTCTTCTCGAATCTGTCGAGAACGCGCTGCATGTCGCGCACTTGGGCGCGCAGACTCGTCCCCTCCAGGCCCCTTCGACTGGTTCCTGCGGCGGCACGCGGGTCCTTCACCTTCTGCGCTGCCTTGGTTCGAGCACTTCCCTTTCTTCTGTCCGAGGGGCTGCGAGACCTCGGAGACTTCCTCGACGACTCCGCTCCTCGAGATGGTTTGTTTCTCACTCGATCCGACGTCTTCTTTTTCGAACCCGGTCCCTTGAGTGCCACCTTCGTATCGGACTTGACCTTGCCAGCTTGGAGGGCCTTCTTGTCCACTTTTCGTCTCTCCGATCCTCCAACACATGTTTTGGGTCGATTCGCGAGTTCCGCCGAGCCCCCCTGTGGTGCTGAAATAAGCTACGCATAGCCAAATTCTATCCGTTTCCACAACTCTACTCACGGTCATTTCGCGGTCCCCTAGGTCGTCTATTGACCGGCCCCGCCTCTGGATCCGCCTCCGCCGTGCATCGATTCTTCTTGCCAAGTCGTTCGGCGCTGAAGATCAGCGGCTGGTACTCTTTCTCCTTTTTCTTCCTGATCGACTCCTTACTCTGCAAAGATGTGTTTAAAGTTTACAACAGAACAGTGAATAACTCAGGTTGACCTCGGTACTCTTTCTTTTCTTCTTGCTGCCTTCTGCGGTTCCCCGTTTTCTCTCTATCTTTGAAGGAGGAGCAGCTCCGTCCTTCTCTCTCTCAGAATCGTCTTTCTTCTCTTTCCCAGCATCTGTCGTTTTCTTTTTCTTCCTCGACTTGGACTTCTCTTCTTTTTTCTCTTCCTTGTCTTCCTTCTTCTCATCTTTCTTCTCCAACTCGGTTCCTTCTTTCTCCATGTCAGTGTCCCCATCCTTCTCTTTTGACCTGTCTTTCTCCTTTGATTTGTCGTCGTTTCCCTTCTTCTCTGCCTTTCCTTCTTTCGAACCCGCTTCCGCCACGTCGAGAAAATCGTATGCCTGAAAGTACTGTGTGTTACGGTATTCTACAGTAATATTTTTGCCTACCACATCCTCCTCTTTCTTCTTCACAGTTTCCTTGGCTGCCTCCTTGGCCTTCTCGGCTGGTGGTGGCTTCTCAGGCGGCTTCTCTTTCTTCTTCTCATCGCTCCTCTCCTGTTTCTCTTTCTTTTTTTCTTCGCTCCTCTCTTGCTTCTCTTTCTTCTTTTCTTCGCTCCTCTCTTGCTTCTCTTTCTTCTTTTCTTCGCTCCTCTCTTGCTTCTCTTTCTTCTTTTCATCGCTCTCTTGTTTTTCCTGTTTCTTATCTTGCTTCACAGCTTTGATATCCTCCTGTAATTGCACTGATGGTTAAAGGAGAAAGAAAATCGATTATATCATCGAAGAAATCGAAATCGAGACTAATCATACTAATCATTACATCACCTTCTTATCCGTCGTCTTCTGGTTCTGTTCCGTTTTCTGTTCTGGTTTCCCGTTCGCCTTCTCCGCAGAATCCATATTACTTAGCGGCTCGTCATCTTTCAGGAACTTGCGATCCGCCTCCGTCCGTGGCACCACCTAGGTATGCGGTGAACTGCAGAATCCATCTTTCCTTACCTTGGGCTTGTCGTAGTTGCTGTCGGTGCAGGTCTTTTCGTTGATGGGAGTGGAGTGGACAGTGGATGGGGCGTCTGTGGGGACAGATGGCGCGAGCTGAGTGAGCTGCGTCGGGCACTCGCCATCGCCCATCCTCACACTGCCCCTGTCAGAAACAAGTAGTGTTAGGAGATAAGGGACGAGGAGGTGTTACCTCTGGCTATGCAAGGGGGGAAGGCGGTCCGGTCGGCGCGGGCGATGCGAGGCACACTGAACCACTAGAAATTGCACGAGAAAAAACGGGCCGGCCAACCAGACAAGATGTCATGCAAAACATCGATTTGGTCTTTTCGCGCGGAAAACTCAATCGGCACGTATTAGCACGTTCTACGGGTTTACACTTATCATTTTAACAACAAAAAGACTAAGAGAGGGAAACAAAACTTGTTGAGGCTCTGTGCATGCACGGCGTGGATGAGGTTGTGCTGACTCGATCGGCTTGCGCCGTCCGCTGCACAGCCAAGTGCAACTGCGACGACGCAGCTGTGGCAGCGAGCCCACAACAGGCTTCCGCACAGGTGAGCGTGTCTTGCCTATGCTATTCACCTTCACACTCCACTTTTAGTGCGAATCGATAGCCTAATCGATACATCAAATCATCTTATATTGCCTTTGAAAATCTGTGTAAACGTTATTTTCAGTGTCTGCGCGAAAAGGAGGCAGTTTTGGATATGGAAATGGAGGGCGCGGAAGCCGCAGCTTCTCCTGACTCGACTGCGTGTATGAACGAGGAGGAGGAGAAGAGACGCGAGGAGAGTGTGGCAGGGCAGTCGGTTCGAGATGTGGAGAAGGTGACCAGTGTTGGAGTGAGTGACTGACCAGTGGGGATTGAGTGCGTGCTGGATGATGAGCAGTACGAGGAGACTCCGGCAGCTGTCGCGTCAGTCGGTGCACACGAAGAGAGTCGAATGGATATGGTAAGTGGAGGTGGGATGCAAATCACATTTGACACATTTTCAGACATCTCCTAACCCTACTATGGGATCGTTGTTCAGCCGTATGCAGCTATTCTGGAAGAGTGGTGGCAAAGAAAAGAATGGCGACGCAGTGGAGGAGTCAGTGAACGTGGGTGGCAGTTTCACTTCTGAACTGTGTGAAGTTGTAGGAGGCGGGTGGTACGTGTGGCGACGACGTGCGGAGACAAGTGAAGGAGGAGGTGGTCGATGGAGGAGAAGAGCCAACGAACGAGGGCGGACAGGTGTGACTGAAGAGAAGTTGCTGAATGGTTGTGTGGCTGTAGACCTTCCCACTCGAGTCCGAGCCGTCTATTGCTCCGATAAGAGAGGAAGACGAACCAGCCATCGAGGATGGACAGGTGAGTGTAATCGATTGATTGAGGCCTACTTGATCCATCAACGTGTCGTTTCAGTGCGCGCCCCGTTGTGTTGTGGAGCCGATGGTGTGCGAGGAAGCGGAGTGCAACCGAGTAGAGCACGAGCAGCAGGTATGATGGGGATTGTATTGGCAGTATGAAAACAAGTATTTTCGTATTCCATAACTATTACATTTGTCGAATTGTATGAGAAATATGTGATCATATTTTCGCGATTGGGTCTGCGAGAGATAATTGTGAAAGGTGATGTGTAAAGAATGCACAGGATCGGATGTTGGGGATGAGTGGCGATGAAGAAGGGGGAGACGAGAGGAGAGACGAGGCGGGAGATGTGGAGAAGCAAGAGGAGCTTCCGCCACCCATCAACTATGTCCAGGTGACAGGTGACACACACTTGGGTGTCTTGATTGAATGTCGTTGCAGGACGTGTCGACTGCGCTCTCGCCCGATCAGAGACATGGCCTGGAAGAGAAGAAGGCGGTGTCACACCCAAGTGACACACACAACACACAGGTGAGATGAAATGGACACTTGTATGATGAAGTGGGATTATTTGACGGCTATTTGAAGTGTTGCCTTTTTCAGCCCGTCACATGTGCTATAGAAGAAGAGAACGAGGAGCGAGAGGACCTTCTCAACGCAGTCTTTCCCGATCAGCCGGTGGTGGTAGAGGAAAAGGTGGGAGAGAGAGAGAGAAAGAAAGAGAAAGAGAGGGAGGGAGAGCGATCTCATTCCAGGCTGTCCGCGTGACAAAGCAGCAGTGTGCGCAGTGCAAGAAAGACGTAGCCGTGTATACGTATGGCGGTGCGGGCAGGCGGATACGATATGTATGCAAGGTCAAGGCGAGTGCTTGTCCATGTCACACTGTCATTGGTCGTTCCCTTTGAGGCTCTCGACCACCTGATGGGTCACATCAAGTCTCGTCTGCCGGCTCGATACACATGCTCGCGGTGTGGCTGCGTGTGCAGTCGTGAGTGGGGAAAGGAGGGATGGAGAGAGAATGGAGTGGAGTGAGAGGAGAGAGAAGGTATGGCTTCAGGTCCGTCTGCGATGGCTCGCCACCTGGGAGGCGGGTGCGGGACGAAGGGAGGGCAGGCAGTGAAGGGAGTGTTCGACAGAGAGCACAAACAGCTCATCCGCCGCTGTCTTCACCGCTGCTTCCCCCGATTGTACGAACTGTGAGACATATATGAGACGACTTGACTATTGTTTGTTAATTTTACATTTTATGCTATATGCTATCATGATAAAATACTAGACTACACATTTTTTCGAGAGTGGTCTTGGTGTTTATTTGGCCTTCTTGGCGGACTCGACATCGAAGTTCTCGATGGCGTATGCGTGGAGCACCGCGAACTCGTTGAGTCCCATAGTTGCCCCGCCCTGGAATGCCTATCAATTACAATCTACTCCCTCTCTCCTTCTCTCTATGCGTACCTCACCCAGATTGATATCGTTTCTTCAGTATTGTGACACGGCCGCTGAAGAATCAGCTTGCGTGCGGGCTGCAGTTCAAGATGAGAGTAGTTATTCGATCCGACTGCGCCCATCGTGAGCTGAGAAATGATGGTGATAACAATGAGAACACTTCAAAGATACATGGACCTCTATTCCATTCAGCGCACGTGCACGTAGAGAACCCGCGCGCATTAGCAGGGAATGAGCACTCTAGATATGCAAATTTCATGACAAGCAGTATGCGAGAGTATGCAGAATTGAGAGACGCAAACGAGTATAGATGCGATTTTCCTCCATTTCCATTGAAAATCGTTGCGTAGAGTATTATAGATGATCGTTTCCAAAGATTATGATTAGGATTGTGACTCGACCACTGATCAATGAAATCAGAAATAAGTTATTTTGATTGACAACATCCACAACCGGTTGAAACAACGATTACTTTGTGAAAGGTACATGAGACCAGGAGACCTATTCGCGCGCGCTTCCCTGCCCGTTCGGTGCAGACCTGATCGATTGTAAGGAGAAAACAGATGTTCAAAACTAGGATCTAGTTGGAAATATGTACAAATTGTTGAAGTGACGAAGCATCACAAACCAGAGCCAAACTGGTTCGATCGACTGATTCTGTTTGATCTAATACGGATACACATCATAGTGACACTCATTTGTTCACTGTCCGGTGAACCTAGACGCATGCTACGCATCAGATCCGCGTCGCGGTTGTCTCAAGCAATTTATCTAAACTTGTGGCAGCGAAAGGAATCGAACCTGCTACCTGCGATGAACAGATCCACAACACTGGCCGCGATCGCTAGCCACTAAAACATGAGACCATGCTCGCCAGATTTCAGAAATCGACGAACGCGCTCAGGCCGTGCTTCTGTGTCGTGCAAAACAAATTTTGATGTACGCTCAGTGTGCAGCTCGTTCCTCATGTGGTGCTCCTTCCTCCTCCCGCATGAGCAGCTCCATCATACCCCAGCAGCTTCTGCCATGTGTTTCCTTCTTACTATCGCGTGCGCGTGCGAGACTGCCGATGAAGTTCGATCCTTCCAAGATATGTTTTGAGAGCAGGTTGTATGTACGCACTAGCGTATGACGGATAACGCACCAAGTAAAAAGTGCGACTCACTACATTTCAACCGAACTTTGCATCAAGAGACTGACTGAGAATAGATTTTATTATGTGAAAATTGCAAGTCCTCGTTGAATTATTATAGATATGTAGAGGACACCGTTTCTCACTCCAAACATTTCAGTCTGCTCAGTCTTTCACTTTCATCGAGAACGGAGCAGACGCAGAAGAGATAACGCAAAATAGGAAGTATAATATTTATGGGTATAATCATGACGACGGAGTGGTTAGTGCTTTCCGGCGTAGCTGCCTCCGGTGTTGTACCCGCCTCCGCCGCTGCCTCCGCGGGCGCCTCCTCCGCCTGCACTGTGCTGCCCACGCGCCGGACACGGACAGTACTCAGCGTCCCGCCCAGTCTTGCCCACACCTCCCTCCTTGCCGGGCGCTCCGTCCGGTCCAACCTGTCCGGGTCCTCCAGTAGGTCCGGCGGGTCCAGCCGGTCCGGCCGCTCCGGGTCCGGCGTCGACTCCAGGAGCTCCCTGCGGTCCCTGGTCTCCCTGCGGTCCGCTGAGTCCCTTGGGTCCGGGGCGTCCGATCGGCTTGCGTCCGTCGGCTCCCTTGTCTCCGGGAGGTCCGTCGGGTCCGCGCTTTCCGGCGTTTCCAGTCGCTCCCATCTCTCCGGGCGCTCCGGGGTGTCCGTCCTTGCCCATGCGTCCGGGCCTTCCATCCTCTCCCTTCATTCCGCGGCCACCCGCCTGTCCAGTGGGTCCGGGAGGTCCGGGGGGTCCGGGCGGGCAGTAGAAGCACTTGCCGGTGTCCTGCGAGTGCGGCTCGACGTCGTCCGAGTCGTGTCCGGGCAGGCCGTCGCGTCCGGGGTGTCCGTTCTCTCCGGGCGATCCGGGCGATCCCTTGTTGCCGGGCGGGCCGGCGGGGCACTTGTTGGCCGCGTTGCACTTGCATCCCGCTCCGGGCTCGGGTCCTCCGGGCGCGGCGCCCACTCCAGCGGAGGGCGCCTCGTTGTATCCTCCTCCTCCTCCCCCTCCGCCTCCTCCTCCAGCGTACGCCTCGTTGTACGCGGCACGGCGACCGCGGGCCTCCGCCGCCAGAGAGATCATGTCACGCCACATGTCGTCCGTCAGCTCCTCAACCACACACAGTCAGAGAGAGAGAGAGAGAGAGAGATAGAGAGAGAGAGAGAGGGGGGAAGGGGTACGTACCTTGAACTGTGTCATCTCGGAGTCTAGCTCCTGGAAGCAGTCCTGCACGTTGTTGTATATGGTGCCCATGGCTGCCAGACATGCGAGTAGGGCTAGTCCAGAGAGGGACGAGGCGACGAATGCCCCCGTGTGCACCTGCATCGCTGCGATGATGATGACAAGCAGACGCGAGGGGTGCTTATATAGGTAGTCGGTGACCCCATTACTGTGAAGAGCCGTGTGATATGCGCGGACTCGGTAATGACCCCCTTCCCAACTCTCACTCTCAGCGCCCGCGCATCACATATCGAGATAATGGAGTGTGTCTGGAAAACACATCTTATCACTAAAGGCGTGGTCAGACTCGATTATGTATCAAAAACCGCTTTATGACCCAAAAAGCCACTTTCTGAGGATCTTTCTGAGGGTGGGGCGCGTTCTGAGATCTTTCTGAGGATCTTTCTGGGGATCTTTCTGAGGGTGCACGGCCGTTCTGAGATCTTTCTGAGGGTCTTTTGCCAGCAAAAGTTGAGTCTGACCTCTACTTAAGTAATACCTTTCACCATCACCTATCACTTGCAACTAATACATGCTGTTACTAACAATACAATTTATAAACAATAAACAAGTAATACATATCCTTTCCTTTATTCACTTACTTGCTTTGAGGGAATTTTTGAGACTCTGCAGAATCAGAAGTCGCAGGCTCGTAATTATAACTAATATGAAACAACTTCCTTATCGAAAAAAATAATCTGTGGCATTAAAACATAATTAGGGTCTATTGAGGAATTATGGTCTATGTGTCTTATTGATAAGAGAGAAAGAAGATTATCGCACGTTCCAGACGAGCTCTCTAACACTAACTTTAACTTTTAGCCTTTACATCACAACGAATCCGGAAGTATATCAGTTTTTCGAATCTATCAGCATTCAGTCGTGATCATGAATTGGAAGAAACAACGACGGTCAGCAGAGATGATAGAGGGGTAGAACGGAAGATGGTGCTTGGTTGGAGAGATGATGCAGCAGTTTTTTTTTTGGTGAACCGCACTGTTCAACTGCAGATTAGATCTGACATGTGAGGTGTGGTGCATGCTACAGTAATATACTCTCGTCAGGACTGAGTGAGAAGGAGAGAACACATCGTGTTATCCGAAGTCGATTCAAGAGACATTCCGATGTGCTGGGCAGCGGGCAATAGATGAGTTCACATGATTCCGTTCACACGACTCTATGCTTTGTGTGTTGTGGTTCTGTTTCCAGTATATAACCTGTAATCATCACTTTACCCGACCACTTCATTATCATACGGTGCAAATTTAATTTTTTTAATAATTGATAAGTAAACGGTAATGGGAATATCCTTTATTGTCATGTGCTTCAATACTATCACCACACCAAATGGGGAACTACACATTTGCTCATTTGCAGCATTCTGCGTATCGTATCGTTCATAGTGAACCCAAAACGAAATGTATTTCCGTGGCCGTGGGAGTGCAAGACGAGAGGGAAGGGGAGGAGAAAGAGAGAGTGGAGAGAGTGAAGGAGAGAGAAAGAAAAAGAGAGAGAGAAAGAGAGAGAGAGAGAGAGAGAGAGAGAGAGAGAGAGAGCTGCCTTGAAATCCTCTTTTACCGTCTGGCGTTCGCGAGAACTCAATTCTTTTTCATCTTCGTTTCAAATTTGCTTCGCGTGCATTTCTTCAGTCAGTATATGTTCTGAATTTCAGACTATCCTCCGCCATGAATCTCGTCGAGTCTATCGAAACCGCATTCATTCTATTCGCCAACATATTCGGCACTTTTGGCAACGCCAACGTGTTGTGGACTGTCATAACAACTAACTTCCTCGAGAAGAAAAGAAGTGGGCGTACCGAAGCATCGTACATATATAGTACATTGTACATTGACTATTCCCCTTTCAGAGCTTCTCATGTATCAAATGGTGATCGCGTATCAAGTGTGCATATTCTGTCAACTAGTCGGCGTCTATTACTACATTACAGGAGTGACAATCTACCAAGATACGTGTTACTACGCGGTACGTCTAGTAAGAGAGGGAAGTAGCTAGTAGTGACTTCAGATATTTCCCTATATGATTGGCATTGCTCTCCAAGTGACGACGTTTCTTTTTATGACAGCTGATATTTTGTGTCGCATACTCTTCCCCATAACGTAAGTGAAAGAGAAGAGGAAGAATAAATTCTAAAAAAGTTTAGTATGAGCAAGATGTCTCTTGGCATGTTCTCTGTCTACTTTCTCGGTCTCGCTTGGCTATTTCCTGCGGTTACCGTATACATATCCTATCCTCATCTCACTCACACTCCTATCATACAGTGCACGTGAGTTTTCACATTTTCGAACCTCGAAATCATAAGCTTCTCTCGTGAGAACTTCTTCTGCAATTTAGAACCGCGCAAAAATGTAGTCCGCTAACACATGACACATGCTTCAATCTTCAATCAAGCGTTTGATGATGTCTGTGTGAATGTGTGATAAAAAACTACATTAAAAAACTATGAACCCATTGGAGGAAGCACTTTTGAACACATACATACATATAGATACAAAACATTCCGTTTCCGGCCGCCGAATCTGATTCCGGGGAATCTGTTCATGCTGTACATAGGCATATGCGTGATCATCAACAACACGGCGGTCGGACTGTGCGTCTTCATCATATGCAGGATCAAATGTAAATGTACTACAGAGATGACAGAAGTGTCAACAACATTTAATCTTCAGGTGTCAGACGCAACGGCGCAGGCCGATCTTCCGTTGACAAGGCGAGTCCTGGACCAAATAAAACATGCTCTCCAAAGAGAAGGGTCAATGAATTAATGTAGCTGCGGCTGTCACAGTATTCATAGTGTTTCGTTCCATGACAGTGCATTGTTGCAGATCACTCGTTCTATGATGATCCTCACCGTAGTGTTTGTGTTCACTTGGTATGCGCCAGTGCTCGCAAACGCCCTCGGTAAAGCTGCACTCCTGGACTTCGGCTTCGTCCGCACATTCTCTGTGAGTCACACAAATTTCCCTCTTCTTCTTCATCTTCTTCTTCCTCTTCGAATTGTATGTTGAGGTGTCGTGTGGAGCGTTGTGCTACTCGCAGACATACTACGTTCTCTTCCTCTATTCCAAGGATTTCCAGAAGTGAGGGACCGCTGATTCAAAGTACAACTGGATTGTATGTTGACGTATGATGCGTTGAGGCACTTCCGCCGCCAGCTGTCTCGTCTGCTATGCCGTGTGACTCCGATGACGTCAGAGGCTCGAATCACCACTGTCACCACACAGACACACACGGTCGCATCCAGGAGGGGAACATTCCACTGACCCGCAACTAACAATAAACAGTGTAATCGTTCAGATAAACATAGGACGCACCGGGTACCGCATACTCGTACCGGGCGCGGTACCCAAATGCGTACCCGATTCCGTACGACTTGCGGTACCCGGTACGATATATACCGCGCCCGGTACGCATTTCGGTACGGCACCCGGTACGAGTACGCCGTACCCGGTGCGCTTCTCGTTTTCGCGCTTCTCCTGGCGCCCTCCCCATCCGCCCCGCACCGATTATCGATCGACCGGTTGATCATTACAGTTTATTTTCGAGTACATAACTTGTGATACACTTTTAGTAGGTTGTTTTCACGGGAATTTGAACACATTTCGCTCTTCATGCTTGATCCGTTCGATCTTGATCTTGAATGGTTGTGCTGCGCGTATGTTCGGTCGTCTTCAGTTCTAGCAGCTTCTGAAACAATGACATGATTATATGGGAATACAGGTGCAATTATCAATGAGATCTTACCTTGTCTAGTAGTCACCTCCTGTGATGAGTGATGCACCCGAACGCGCGCGCTAACCACAGAAGTTCGTTAGTCACCCATGAACTGAACATAAAAAGTCATTCCATATTAGCAAAACAGTATAAGCGAACGGAAAACATAACATTGTGACAGCACAGTACTCGGAAACACAAAATTCAACATTGGAAAACAATAAACACTTGACATAGTAGCAGCCGGTCACAAGAGTTACATTCTCTCGACTGGCAGACAAGTCGCGCAGTCTGCGCCGACTTGTTTACGCGTTTCGACGCGTTTCATAATCGGTACGGCACCGGGTGCGCATCTGCCGCATCGGGTACGGCACGCTCTCGGCCCCGCCTTCCAGGCGTATCCGGTGCCGTACCAGCATGGACGGTACGGCACCGGGTACGAGTATGCCGTACCCGGCGCGATTTACCCCGTACCCGGCGCGCGTATGCGGTACCCGGTGCGCACGTTTTCTGAGAATGTCCATTCAAACACTTGTCCTATTGTAACATGTTAGTGTTCATGTCGTGAAGTGTGTACCGTAGATGAGCTGACTTCTCGTTCCAGTGTCATCCAGTGGATGAACATTCACCATTCAGGAAATGACAGTGAACGTCTTTTTTCAAAAGTCGTTGAACAATTTGACATGCTTTCAAAAAAGAATTCCGTACAAGAAAATAATGAACAACCTATAATTCGATTCTCTCAATAATGCCGCGCGCTGTGGAGTAGATCAGTGGAAGACGGAGAGTCGTGGCGATAGCGCGCAAAACAAGAGAGGGTTAGATCACCGTATTTCGAACTGCAAGCGTGGTAGATCGAAAACTATCGCTCTGGCGCAGGCTATATAGAATATTTAGTTTGGCCACGACGACCTTTAGTTTGCACGCAAAGCGTTCTTGAGGTCAAGTGAAGGATCATGTCTGCCTACCTCCCGAAATCATCCGTGCAGTGTTAAAAAATATTGTATTCACTCAGTTTCATGGAACATTTTTTGCACAAAGCGCTTGTTATTGTTCGCTTGTGAAAATACTTTTGAAGCCCAACCCTGGCGAAACAAAAACAACATGCATATTGCACACATGCTATAATATTTATAAAAACAATAAATTACAAAATATATAATGTACAAACTACAAACATAATAAATTATTCAATATTACAAATAAATATGCAATATGAGCAAAAAAGGTAAGCACGATAAAATAGACGTCGTCTAAAACTGGAATGAAAAAGCACACCGGAATGAAAAATGCAAAGTAGATCAGCAAGGAACTGCACCGTTATCTAAAACCGCCGCTTCCTCGGCGGACTGTCTCCCCTCGAATCGCGATCGCCCCTCACTCTCCCACCACCATCGCAGCTCTTCTGCAACCATGCCATTACAAAACAGCAACCACGCACGCCACTCGCCTTCTGCAAGTTGCGTGTCTTCCAGATGGTCTCTCCTGTGGGTGAAGTGATGGAGAATCGAGTGGTCGCGCACCGATCCCTTATCTTGTGCACGGCAGACCGAATGCGATAGTGAAACGGGTCCGACGGAACATCACTCCCGCCGACTGGAAGGACACGAGTGAGGAGGGAAGCTAGTCAGACACAATGACTCACAGCACTCGTTGAGAGTCTGCCGCACACGCAGCATCTGCACCTTGCCGAATTCCACCAGACTGTCGATCGAATCCGCCCACTGAACATGTGTCCACTTCATTCTCTCCTTCTCCTACCCACCCTCTCGTCTATCATCCTGACCGTCTCGGTGTACGGCGGCAGGACTGCCATGTCTGCCAGAGTGGTGCACATGCGCATCGCCAGTCTGTCTCCGAGGGAGTCTCCGGTGGAGCGGAGGACGGCGGGGGGAAAGCCACGCAGCAGCAGCTCACGCCTCCCTCCCTCGTACTCGACACGAACCAGACGCGAGTCGGCAGCCTCCGCCACGCGACGCAACAGCTCGCAGCACCTGCACGGACACATCTCTCCCTCTCTCCTCCTCTTTCCCCCTCACCTCTCCTCCCTCCCAGTATCTTCCTCTGGCTGTGTCTCCTCCACTCCTCTCACTTCTCGCAGTCCATCCACATCGCACCCCCACACCAACGCACACGTGTCCTGAAAAGTGCAAGGTCATAATGGCTATCCCCGTTTTCATCGGATTCACACGGTCAACCTCCAAACTGAAAGTATCTACCTTGACTCTCTCGATCGCCCTCTTGTAGTCGATGGTTCTATCGGCCGGCTGTTGTGTCCATATCTCGTCGCACAGAATGAACGCAGAGCGCATCTGCACCGAGTGCTCCTCCAGGGAATCGATGTACTGCAAAACACTCTCATGACCACGTCCGCAGCATCGCCACCGCACCCTGTCCCGACTGATGGACGGGGGGACGAGGCCGAGTTGCGCGAGTCGCTTGAGTAGGTTCACCCAGCGTCGGAATCCGATGCCATTCAGCCAACCCACGTCCACACCCTCCACTACCAGAAAACCTTTCTCAACATCTGCAAATCGACTCGACACTCTTTTTCTCTTCGCATAACACAACATACCGAATTCGACTCGTCTGCCTATCGCGTCGCTCCAGCTGTGCACCAGCTTCTTCGCACGCTGGCTGTCTTAAAGATTGCATAGAGTGAAATGGCATGAACAATGATTGACAATGTGAAAGTGCACAATTTGAGACGTCGACGTCCCATCCTTGATCGTCCTTGACTCTTTCTCTTCCTTGTCCCACCTCTGGCCGGGCTCTCCTTGAACATCCTCGAGTCCCTGTCCTCAATGGGAGTGGCTCGCTCGGAACTAGCGTCCGTCGATGTGTCGACAGCTGGAACGACGAGTGGGTGAGAACAAGAATGCCAACCCAACCCACCCTCGTCGTCTTCTTCCAGCTGCTCGTCGGCGAGTTCGAACTCGTCTCCTGCCTCCTCCATCTTCTCGTCCTCCTCATCGTTCTCTTCCGACAGCTCCCTCTCCTCCTCCTCAGACACATCCACAGCAAGCATCCCCTCCCGCTTCTCTCTATCCTCGTCCACCTCCGTGTCTCTGCTCCTGCTCCTTCCACCTCCAGTTGTCTCCCTCCTCCTCTCAGGCCGATAGTTCCTTGGCACTTGCCGGGCGCCCCTCTTCCATGCTGGCTCCCCGTCCTCTCTCACAACAGACACAGAAAGGGAGAACTGCAATGTTCACCTGTTTCATGACATGATACTACACCCACCTGCAATGTGACTGCTTGCTTGGCGCGCAGGCTCCTCTTCTTCCACAACCGGGCGCAAAACTCAGTGAAGGTGCGGCGACACTCATCCCGGGACGCCTTTCCCGTCACCGAGTAGCGGCTCACTGAAGGGAGGTGAGTGGATACTGGATTGGAGAGGGAAGTGCGAGTGCGAGTGGGAATGAGGAGCAAGTGGAAGAGGGCCTACCATTGAGTAGGAATTCTCCGCACGCCCGATAGAGCACCTCGCCAGCGACTCGGATCAGCTCCGGCAACAGCCACTCGCTGTGCTCCCCGCGTGCAATGTACAACACCTCAACAGGGAAACAAGTAACAAGGGATCGACAACACACGTTTGCTTGTACAAACTACCTCGTGCCTCCTGTACCGTATGCACTTGTTGTATAGTCAGGATATAGCGATTCTGGATAAATGATTGATTGATTGATTGACCTCGTGTGGCGGCGGGAGAATGCGGCGATAGGACAGCATTTGTACCATGAGAGTGCACGGGCCAGACACGAATCCCGAGCCAGTGCCCCTGCAATGAAACATAGTAAACTGTCTCCGACTGGCAACACGACGTACACGTCCTTCCAGTATCCCTGGCACAGGCTGCCTGCGAGGGCGCGGAATCGGACGATCGTGGCTGTTCGGCGGCCGGGCTGGCGCTCCCGCAACACAGCCGTGCAAGCCTCGTCTGCCAGGCGACACAACAGCCACTCGCACAGCTCCTCGTCCGAGACACTCGCCACGTCCACGCTGCGAGCACACTGCAGCCGAAGAGCTCGTCGCGCCCCCAACCATCGCCCACCTCGACGATGCCGATGTGAGTCGGCGGCTCCCTCCAAAACACTTCGCCCACCACGCCAATCTCCGAGAGCAGCTCCTTGCGATGCGACGACTTGCTCACATCCGAATCTAAACATACTCGTACATTTGGCGAGAAAACACACTCAGGTACATTTTGCGAAGAGTGGCTGGACGATGGGCCAGTGGAGCTTCATGCGGTGGATGATCTCGGCGCGGTCTCTCGATCGACAACAGCGGAACAAACTGGTGCACACCCACAAGGAACAGAGGCCAGAGAACAGCTGCTCGAATAGGTCGCCACGACTGAAAACGAACAGTGAGGAACTAGGCTCAGAAACGGGGGCTACCTTCTGTCCGCAGTCAGCAGGTCTTCGGGAATTTGCGTGATCGTAGCGGTTCCATTTTCTTCATCTTCCACCACCAAAGATCCGATCGATTCGCACACCTGGTCCACCAGAGTGCGGAACTCACTCGGCTCCTGTCCTCTCCTGCTCTCCTTTTCTCTGCTCCTCCTATCATCTTCTCTGCTTCTGCTCCGCGTCAATTCTCGTTCCTTAGAAGCACTATTCCCGTCTATGGATCGTTCATATGATTGCCGAGCCGCCTGCTGTTCCGTTTCCAATATAGGAACATCCGTTTTCGTAATTTCGCTCGTTTCAGTTCCCGACAATTGCCTCCCTCTATCCTGCAGAATTTCTTGTTCCTCATTTCCACTCTTTGTCCGCGCATGTTTCGCTTCGTTTCCCATTCGATGTTCCATCCCTGGATGCGTGACGCGACTCCATATCTCTCCGGAGAACGCTCGCTTTCTGCTAGGCGCAGCCTCCACTCTCCGCTCACTTCCACTCACTGTGATAGACATCGTAGGAACGAAGGCATCGTCTGATTCCATAGGAGCGGGCGAGGCTGTGACGTTGTGGGATATGACCACGGTAGGGGATGGCTGCTCCGCCTCCCTCGGCTCCTTCTCCCGCTCCTCTGTCTGCTCCCACTTGGAATCCACCTCCCATATCACATCGTCGCTGTCTGTCGATTGGGAGGAGGTCTGATTCTGATCGCCAGACAGTGGCTTCTCGTCCTTTGCTTCGCTCGCCTCTTCCTCTACTCGCTCGTCAATATTTAAACTATCCGCAGCCACATTTCCTTCGTGAGTGTTCGCAACATTCCCGTCCGCATGACCCTGTGGGATATGAACCGACTCGTCATGCGGAGAAGTAACGATCTGCTCCTGATCTTTTTCCATTTGTACGCTCTCCTTTTCCTCATCTTCAATAACCGGCGGTTCCTCTCGCAAAGTGTCATCCTGATTTTCCTTATCCTCTGGCGTCAGTTCGTCAACATCTTCCTCTTTATCATCTTCCGCCTCTTCTTCATCCGACTCTAAGTCACTCTCGCATCGCAGTCCGAACAGCGTGCGACTCTGCAAATGGAATGAGGGGAACGGACAGGGCCGACTCACAGGTGGGATAGCTCTCCGTGGCAGCATCATCGCCCCTCCCTTGCCGGCGCGGAACGCGGCACACTGACTGCGCATCTCCACGCAAAGCGACGACCGGGTCACGTCCAAACACAAGCAGTCACGGCAGGTGAAAGAGATATGCGTACCTGTGTTCCTGTTCGCGTAGTTCTTCGCATATCGCACCGCAGTGGCGGCGAGTTTGTGTATGCGAATGTTGACTGCGTAGTGCTGCTTCTCACCACTCTCGCCCAGTATGTACTCCACCATGTCTTCGTTGATCGCATCCCATTCGAGCAGTGCGCGCACCAGACCCACTGCCGGGTAGAGGACTGAACACACATTATGAAAACTGGCAGTGCAACAGTATCTACCTCTATACTCGCTGTCCACTTCGAGGGGTGCATTCTGCGAGTGGTTCTCCTGTAGGGGCTCACCGCAGAGAAGAGCGCCGGACAGACCAGCAAACACAAGGCGGCCAGCTCAAAATAGAAGTCATCAGATTGTCTTACTATCACAGCATACCTTGATCAGTGATTAGCGTGGAATCTGTCTGTACCCAGTCCGCGACCTCGTCAAGGAAGTCCCGGTAGATGCGCAGTTGAGTGAGGGTAGGGGGAGGGACGGCCGAAGAAGAGGGGACAGTGTCGTGTGAAGGGGGCGAGGGAGAAGGGGGAACGGCATCAACTACTTGAGATGGCCCTGGCATGTTGTTCTCTTGTTCCACTGGCTGCTCCAACTGTTCCACGGATACTTGTTCAATCTGCTCCTTCTCTCTTATCCCTTCCCCCATAGGCTCCTTCTTGATCAGTTTGAGCAACGACGAAGAGATGTCTAGAAAACAAGTAAACAAGAAAGTAAAACCACAAAGTATAATGAATTCACCTTCTCCCGTCTCTACGGTGTCTGCTGGCTCCTGTTTCACTATCTTGCTTGACGACGGGGCGACTGTAAAAGCAGCAGATAACGATAATTCAAGTCACTAACCTACCCAATTCAAATTCCGCGACCTTATCAACCGGCTGCGCCCCGCTTTCCTCCACTTCACAACGGAAACAGCCAAACTGACCGGTCTGAACCAATTACATAAGACAACTTTCAGGTGAATGAAGTAAATGCAATTGATTTGACAAATCAGTGCACACCGGTGGCATGAGGTGTTGGGGGATGGTGAGGATGGTGTCATCCCAGAGACCATTGAGCTCCTCCCGCATCTTCGCGTCGAATGACGCCCTCTCCTGCGGATGCCTGTCCATGTCGAACGCCTCTTTCGAGATACGCATCAGAGTCGGCACTCAAATGGACAATGCGGATGAGTATTCTTTGAAATATGAAAGCAAAAACACTATAACAAGAAACTCACTGTCTTTGTTAGTTTTGATGTATTCTAATGCGTGCTCCAGCGGTGCTTCGATCAGAGGAAGGACACAGTGGATCGCGAGCTAAATTGCGGTAAGCGAGGGGAAGAGAGGGAGAGAGGGAGAGAGAGAGAGAGAGAGAGAGAGAGAGAGAAGGAGAAAGGGGGAGAGGGGAGAGATGAGAGGGGGAGATGTAAACGATAAAGAGAGAGAGAGAGAGAGAGAGAGAGAGAGAGAGAGAGAGAGAAAGAGAGAGAGAGAGATACGGGGTGAGGCGGAGGAAGATACTCACCTCTCCATGTTGTTGGACAAACTCTATCAAATCGACATGCAGCACACAAATCTCGCATAGTCGATGGCAGATGCGGCGGTAGGCGAGTAGTAGGGCACTGATGGAGATACAGTAGTACAATCAGAGTCAACTATCTCACTCACTCTTGCTTGTTGCACGCCGAGGCGACACTCCCGATTAACTGCAGAGGCACGAGAGGCACGCGTATAGAAACCGTCCAAACTGCGAGAATCAATGAACCGATCATTGTGCAAATCAATACAATACCCACCGTCGCCTTCTCTCTTGTCAGATTCGACAGGCTCGAAGAGTCGACTGATGAGCGCGTGGAGTCGGCCGTCTCGGATAGGGTCTGGCGACGAGGAAGCAGGAAAGGACGATGCTCCTGACATCAACAACGCGTGCGAACCTACAACACTCATATTATAAACAAGAAAGTGGTAGTGGTTGAAATGTTGCTATTAGACATGCTGGTTGACATGCATCAATCAATCGATATTACATATGAGACAAGCAGTGGAATGTACAAACTATTCGAATGTTATCCGCTCTCACAAGGAGGAGATGTTTTGATAAACATGAACCAGGCGCAGGCGCGCGTAAACATATCGTGTAAGCGTGAGTCACAAACCGATGCAGTTCAAAAAAAAACACAATGAAACTGTGCAAGTGATGCAACATCCATAGTGGTCAATCACATGTAGAAAGTGGATCATGCCCCATATAGATGGGTATCTTCAAGATTCAAGCTGGACGTTCATTCATCCGGCTCTACTTGCTGGATGCATCCGATATACACAACTGAAACAACTGATCACATGGTAGACTCAACACTACTTTATACCTTAAACTTAAACTACTCAACGTTGTACTTTGTTTCTTCTTCGTTAAAAAAATGGCAGAATAAAAAAAGAGCGCCAAATAATATTGTGCGTTCGGATCGAGATTTGCACCTACACCGCATGTTGCACTACCCATATTTAAAACAACACTTGTATTTATTTATTTATTTATTTATTTATGATTTGTCATTGATTAATTGTGCTATTTGACGTGTTTGATATGTTACACAGTCGATGAAGTACTAATATTTTTGTGAACCCACAATAGCGCCTTTGTGGGTGGATCACGTGATGCAGTTGTTGTTGTGATGTTTGTTTCATGGATGATGTCGTTCAGTTGCGTCTGTTTTGTTTTATACGTGTTGTCATGTTGATTATTTGTTTGTAGATGTTGTGGACGCCTGGAGCGTCGTTGCCCGCAGACCCGCCGGACCGGGTGCGGGACGAGCGGTTGCGGAAGCTGCTCACCCGCCTGTTCTCGCAACTCGCAGAAAACCTCGCCCTAATCGTCACATCAAGGGCGGAACATGATTGTGAGTATGCGCATAATTGTCATGATACATTGATTGTGTTGACTATAGTGTACACGGTGTCCGTCTCGCTTCCGGGCGTGCCGGTCTCGTTCATCGGCGGCGTCGCCTCCGCGTCCAACGAGTTCGAGTCAGTCCCCTTATAATCACCCACCCACATATGTCTATGTAAGTGCGTGTCTTCTGGCCCACCGCCACATGTGCAATCGACTCTGCTCCCTCCACGTCATGCAGGCCGACCTTCTCGAACTCGTGCAGCAGCATGGCGAGGTGAGTTTTTAATTCCATTTGTTGTTGTTGTAATGTGAATGTGGTAACCATTTGAATGTGCACCGCGTCTTGTTCAGCCTGCCATCTCTTGTGCGCTGTCCGTGTTGGAGACTCCGTTCGCGCACGCACTCGAATATGTCGACTCCATAACACTCGGTTGGTATTTTTTTCAAAATTATTATTACTTTTCAAACGAATTCGTTCGTATGTGTTGTTGTGAATGTCATTACTCTGTTAACTACTCAATATTGTAGGCGTGACTTGCACGGACCCGTTCGCCCTGAGCTCGTTTCCCTCCGAGCGGGAGCAGTTTGATGCGTCCGTTGGCGGAGAGCTGCAAGACCTCTGGCCCGAGACAGAGCTCAGTCTGCCGACGGAAATCATGCCTCAGGTGGGTATTCCATGCTTATTTTATATCACGGTGACTGTTTTCAGTCTGGGTTTGTCGGTCCGATTCGGTGTGTAGTGGACGAATCGCTGGTGTACGTGGCGGATGCGGGGTTGTACGAGTGGAATGTCGCAGAATCAGCAGAGCGTGAGGAGGTGGACTCGCCCGCCTCCCCTCTGCCTCTGCCCCCCTCTCTCCCGCTCCCGTCCCTGTCCGATCTGCGCGCCGAGAAGGCGTTCCTAGATGAAATAGCCGACTGGGTGCAGACAGGAGCCACTACTATGTTGGATCGAGGTATGTATCAGTTTTGTCGAACAAATCAACGTTGGAGTCTTGGAGTGCAGCTGTATGCTAACGTGTTCAGCCGGCCGGGCAGTGTTCCCATTCCTGCCTGCCGATCTAGTCTGTGGTGTAGCAACGGCCCAAGTGAATGAGGCGGAGGAGTATAAAGGTGAGGCTTTTGTGCTGAAAGTAGTCTGGATCCCTTTCTCCAGCTCTGTTGCCGTTCTCGTCTCTGTTCTCTGTATTGCTTGAATGGGGCGCCCTCACTCCCTCTATGCGGGAGTACATCAATGGCCGGGGCGAGGTCACACCTCACTACGCCATCCACATTCGACTACACCATATCGCTTCAACTGCACTCAAATATGCCAAGTTGAAGGTGTACGACAATATATGTGAGATTTATTCGTTTGAATGTTGTGTTAATGTAAGTAGATGTTTCAGGGATGACTCAACCTGCATTATTTACACATTTACGTCAGCAGTGCGCTTTATTGTACAAGATTAAACTTAAGCTGCCCGCAGATGCTATTCCACCGGTATTTACAGTTATTTATTAATGTATAGTCTAATTGCGTTTTAGATTTTTTTTTTAATTGAGTGAAAGAGAAGTCGACACTTTCAGAATGGTTTTTTATTCGGAATGGAATGCGAAACGCTTGATGATTCCGAAGATGAAGAAGAACAAAAAGGAGAAAAAGAGGAGGAGCGAAACGAGGCTCCGAATGGGATCCGAGATAAAAGGAAGGACATTGATGAGGATACGTACTCATCTTACTATCTCGATGCACCTTCCTCCTCTCAGAATGGATCCATATTCAATGAGCCATTGTTCATGGAAAGCAAACCTGAAACTATTGTTTCCGAACCTGTTCAAGAAGAGGAAAACGAAGCAGAGTTATGGAGCAACGTGAACAAGTATTGTATGATGAAACTCGGAGAAGAATCAGATGGACCCAATTCGCCTGAGTATGCGAATGAAGATCCGATGGAAGAACGAACGCAAGGAGTGGAAAGAGAGAGCGAAAAAGAGGAGGGGGACATGCTGAGTGATGTGAGTGACGATGAACCGGACGTGGAGGAATTCGGGAAGAGAATCGGAGAGGCCAGCGAAGGGGAAGTGGCGAGGAAGAGAGCGCGGAAGATAGGCGCCGAGTGGGGAGAGATGGCGGCCGCCGAGGCAACCTCCCCGGAGCCACTCTCGGAGATGACCAGCAAAGACGTGCAGAAGAGGCTGGAGGCATTCTGCAAGGCTATAGGATCGGTGATGGTAACAGAAGAAGACGGGACGGTTCATATCCCGCCCATCTCAAGGAAACTCGTGGAGGCCAGATACTCGGGGTGAGAGCGATGCGGCAGGAAGAGGGCGGAAAGAGAAAGAGAGAGAGAGTATAGGGAGGGAGGAGGGGAAGAGTGTTTTCAGGTGTCGACCGGCTGTGCAACTGCTCTCTCAGTTGTATGATCTCAATCTCCTTCCCGATCATGTATCGAGGAGAAATGTAAACTTGCACCACTCTACTATGATGCTATTCGCAGTCGTCGCACCACTCATCAACAAATGTGCGTTAGCTTAATATGTATATTCAAACAGGTGCAGGATTTTGGTTTTATTCATAACTAATAAGGACTACTCGAGTGTTTGTATTTGTTTCCAGACGACAGCTCGAAGCATCCGGATCGAGTGTTCATGGAGATTCGCTCGTATGGAAAGACATTCTGGAGAGAGCCGCCTTCGGACGTGAAGCTAATATATGTGAGTTATCAATATATTGGATGGAAATGGAGTGATTGAATTCAGGAAAAGCCGAAGGAACTATGCACTGTGGAGGAGGTGAGCCGACACGTGTTGATTGGACTGGCAGCAGAGGCACGCACAGTGCTGCTGACGGAACGCGTGCGCAAGCGCGAGTTGCGCGTGCGATTCCGCGCCCTTCCTGCCGCCATTGCTGGAATCAGCTGGATTCACAATGTAGATGTGCCGTGAGTGTTTTTCGACTCTATGCGTGGTTCCCATGTAGCCACATTGACCGTTGCAGTCGCAAGGAGATGCCGGGTCCGTTCTACAAGATGATGTTGGAGCTGTCGACTGTTCGCATGCTGCCTCCCCCACACGAGGTGTACTGGATGGCCCGATGCGAGCACAGCCACATTCTCCTCCCCTCACTCATCCACACGGCTGGCAGGGTGCTCCACCACGCATGCTGCAACTATTTCGAAAATGGTATGTGTACATGGGGAGCCGAGGTGCCTAACATGTCTGCTTTGTTCATTATGCGTCATAGAAAGAGAATGCGCTTGATTCCGTGTCTTTGTACTCCACTCTTTCTCACTTTGTGTATGTTATTGTTTGAGTGGAGTCGTGGTTGGCTGCTGATCGGGGCACCTCGGATCAGCTGGAGAGGGCCAAGGATGAGCTGGCAGAGATGTGCGTCCGACAGTGGCAGAAGAGACAGCTAGTAATCGACGAGAAAATACAGCTTGAGGTTTATAATAATTATTATTATTTCAGTATAATTTCCGTGTTCCAGTACTCGCTATCAGTGCGCGTTGTGTGTGCGAGGGATGGGAGGGATGTATGGGAGAAGGACGCGCCGCTGCTGTCCAGCCATGGCCATGCGTCATTGCACGGGAAGAGGGAGGGGCTGCCGGGTGGAGATGGACACATGGAGGAGGAGAAGGAGGAGGACGGGCAACGCGGGGTGCGGCCGGTCGGAGACGGGGGAGGGGAGAGAGGTGAGGAGGAGAGGAAGGCGAGAGCATGATGGGGCATTCAGACTGTGGTCGTGCCGAGGCGGTGCTGTCCAGCTGGAGTCAGCTCGTCAAAGTGCCTATATTGCAAGGCGAGTGCACAGTTGATATCCTAGTTGATTGAGTGATTGCAGACAATCGGGGCTCTCTTGTGTTGAATGGAGTGCACCGGCAGTGGGCGAATGGCTCCGGCACTCGTCGCTGGTCGAATCTGTTCTCGAAACTGAACCATCTGGGAGTGTTTCCCGCTCACTTGGTGTACGATGAGGTGAGAGCACTGCACAAATACTAGCAATCAATTGCCGATACTGCATACCGCGATACCGATTGCTAGTAGTTCCCAGAGTTTCGTGCCCTATGAACCAGTCCGTGACTGTTCAAGCGTATACTGCACCTGGCAGCTAGTTTTTATATGATATGTTTTATAATATATATTGTAATGTGAGTCTGAATACGATCTAGGCTCTGCCGCTTCCCTTGACGGAGCAGTCGTCGGATGGAGCTCAGCTGCTGGCAGTGTACCGCATTGTCGAGTCGATCCTCGCACACAACCCACACCAGAACTACATACAAGACGTCAAGGTGCGCGAAGGAACGAGAGTCATTGGGTAATGGATATTGTTGCAGGAGGCGACTAGCTGGTTCTGGGCCTCGCGACTGGAGAATGTGCAGAGAGTGGAGATCCATCGCAGCTATCGAGCAGACAGCAGCCATATACAGGACAGGTGGGTGCAGTGGACAATGGGCGAGAGTCGTGTGTGTGTGTGTTGTAGATATCGGGAGTTTGTGTGTCGCGTGGCTGCGGCGGCGGACACTGTGGTGGTGAAGGTTGAGCTGGCGGACAGCATCGACGAGATGTACTTCCGCTCGATCCCCCGACAGGTGATGAGGTGCGTTGCGGGGTTGTGAGGAGAGAGAGAGAGAGAGAGGGGGAAGGGAGGGAGGGAGTGGTTCCATTGCAGGGCGTGTGTCCGTCTGCGCGTGCGTCTTGACGAGTCTGTGTGGGAGAACTGCGTGCGCCATATGTGCCACCTGCTCATCGTCCCTCCATTGAAGGACACTCTCTGGCTGCTCGAGTCACACGTCTGTGTATACATGCATACTCATTTCACCTCGTATGCTTTCAGTGGCCGTCTTGCGTGAACGACCTGGTGTCGTGCTGTGCGGCGCAGATGCGTGTGGCGAGAGACATTGTACAGAAGATATGTGAGTATGCAATACCAGATGGCTGCCGTGCCGTGAACGAGGGGGATACTTAGATGCCATGTATCTCTCTCCCTCTCCCTCTCTCATCTCTCTCATCTCTCTCATCTCTCTCCCTCTCTCTCTCTCTCTCTCTCATCTCTCTGACTCATGTTTCAGTCGGCGCGGTGCGTGTGGCTGACCACCACGACCCCCTTGTGCGGCAGGCGAAGGCAGAGATTCGACAGCGATGCGAGGCCGCGTGGCTGCAGAAGCTCGATGTGAAGGACGAAGATGGAAGGGTACTGTGGAGCGGGAAGGACGTCCAGGTGAGCACAAGTTGTTGTCTACGTCAAATGTTATGAGATAGTATACATTCATTCTTCTGATGCTTGAATTGTTTGAGGTCCGTGCCCGTTCTCGGGAGAGGAGCAGGAGTGTGAGTCCGTGGAGGGCGGTGCGCGGAGGAAGAGGAGAAGGAGGAGGGAGCAGGGGGAGGGGAAGGGGCAGAGGACGCGGCAGGCCCCGTGGAAGCTCCCGCGGTAGAAGCAGACATACCTGATGGGTGCTTGTACATTCAAATATCATATATGGGCCTTTCTAGACGTTTTTCGGTGCATCTGACAATTTGACATTGGGTGCTCTTGTTAGAATTGATTAGACATGTTTTACATATATTACTGCATGTATTACTTTGGTACTAACTACTCACGTTTCACTTTGTATGATTTACTGCATAATATAACAACTTACCTCATAGACATTTTTTGTGATCACTTCATTATTGCCAATGTTGCCAGTTTATTGCCAGTTTGAAAATTCCATTTTAACATTTTTACCTGTGCATAATTTAGTTGGATAAATGTTTTAACTGTTGACTTGCGGATGGCTCTGTATGTTGCGCATGGGTTATTTGGCCTGTTGTATATCTGCTAGGTTCCCGATTGTTGCTATGCATTTTGTGTTGAACTGTGTCTCTGGGATGGATAAGGTGGTAGGCGACCGCTTGCCTTCTGCCCTCATATACCCATCTCTATGTGGGGGTGGTGGAGAAGGCAAAGGAACCAAGTACCAAGTGTGGAAACGCTTGTTTTTTTCGTCTGACTACAGTTTTGTTGGAGCATGTCACCGTCTCCCGGGAGGAATGGCGGAGTAGTGAGTGGAGAAGGAGAGGGAGGAGCAGAGGAGGCAGCCGATCCGATCCGAGACTCCCGCCTGCGAACGCTACTCAGCAATTTGGACCTTGAACTGGTGACTGAACAGAGAAACGAAGGAGGCGGTGAGTTCACGACCGATAAAGTTTCAATAGTACTTTTCCAGCTGTGATTGTGTCTGTGGGCATTGCACTCATCGCACACGCACTTATTGGAGGCACTGGACGGGCAGACTGCGAGGAAAGGTGTGTGTGTGAGAGAGAGAGAGAGGTGGGTGGGTGGAAGGGAGAGACGATGTAAGTCGGGTTCAATTGTCTTTTTCGCAATAATATGGAGAACTTTAAAATCGGTACATATTGCGACTAAAGTTTGTAAACTCATTCCATCATAAATAAATAACAAATAACTTTTTTAAAAAGTAAATGTTTCTGAAAATTCAAAACATTCCGTCTTTGCATTTAAAAATCGTTTCAATATGGGACGCACCATCGACTTGAAAGTGTTTCGACAGCGCGCAACTCAAAAAGTCCTCTAATGCTGATCGAGTCCCGCGCTGGGCAAATGTTTTGCTAAGACAAGCTATTAGGTCTGACTGCAAAATCGGCCAAGAGCCGATTCTGCAGGTGGTTCTGCCCTCTCTGCGCTTTGTCTGTAAAATCGGCCGAGGGCCGATTCTGCAGATTGTTCTGCCGTCTCTGTGTTTCGTCTGTAAAATCGGCCGAGGGCCGATTCTGCTGATATGTTCTCGCTGCACGTCTGCAAAATTGTCCGTGGGTTGTTCATGGGCCTATTTTGCAGAACACAAGACAGAACATTTGGAAGTTGATCGTTCGTTTCATTTTTGAACTATTTTACAATTCATTCACAGAATTTCAGGAACGAATTTGCATTATTAGCTGTTAAATATCTACCATAGACAGTTTTGCAACTATAGTCGCATTATTTGCCAGGATCAAAATTCTCTATAACTTTGTGAAAAACAATTGAACCCGATTTATGTTGACCGTGTTGAGTGCGTCTCTGCTCGCCTTCCGCTCCCTTTGCCACTGTCTGTCTGACATGGCTGTGTTTCGGAAGGACCTCCTCGAGTTTGTCCAACTTTATGGCGAGGTGAGGTGAAGACGGGGGGGGGGGGTGGGAATGGTTGGAGAGAGGGGTTGGAATGAATCCACATTCCAGGATGTCATTCCTTTCGTCGTTCCCCTTTTCCAGCCTCCTGTCACACACCTCATAGAATATGTGACAGCTGGAAAGGATGGTGAGTGGTCAGGTTTATGATGGAATAGAGAAATGTGTGTTCAATTCCCGTGACAATCACATACGCAATAACCTATTGAAGGTGGATTTACCGGAGAGGTGGCAGAGTTCCGAGCGGCTGTGAGAGCGGATCTGGAGGATCTATGGACAGACGAGGAGATCCGACTGCCCCGAAGACTCATTCCAGAGGTGGGAGAGAAGGAGCGAGGTGGCAATGGAGAACTCTGTTCAGAGTGGGTGGATCGGCCCGATCCGCTGTGCGGTGGATGAGTGTGCGGAAAGTGAGGGCGAGAGGGGGGAGAGTGGAGTGTTCGCCCTGCCTTCTCTCTCCGAGCTCCACTCTTGCCGCCAATTCATCGAAGATCTGGCTGATTTATTTGATGAGAAGGTCGAAGCGCAACAAGGTTACAAATGGAAAAAAAACTGGACATTTGCATATGTTTGTGTTTCAGACAGTCTCGTCTTCTCGCGTCTGCCTGGACATCTTCTATGTGGCAACGCAGTTTGCAGGAGACGGAGATGTGACGGAAGAGTGGAGGGGTGCGTGGACGTGTTGTTCCTATCTAGTGTTCCCTTGCAGTCCTCTTCCCCTACTACTCGCTGCTCTCTCGCCTGGTTGAGTGGGGTGCTGTGAACAGGGAGATGTGGGAGTATGTGCTGGGAAGGAGCCCCGTCGCATCCAACCCCCACATCTCGGTCAGCCTACACAAGATCGTCGCCACTGCCATCAAATACGCCAGCGCTATATTCGCCAAGGATAGTAGTGGTGAGTGTGTAGTCTTCATACTCATCTGTTCATATTTTAGGTTGGACGCGCGAATCGTGCGCATCATTTCTCGCCGGCAAGGTAGGAGTGATCCTGCTGTCCAAGAGAGATATGCCCAAGGTGGGAAGGAGGAGAGGGACAAGGGAATGATGTGTTGTTCAGGGTGTATTGATGTTCCGGCTGCGATGCGAGATCGATTCGGATGCGTCGGATAGCGAGAGCGAGGTAGAGGAGGATGAGAGGGTGGAGCCGCAGTCTGTCGAGTCCGTGAAGAAGTCGGAGGAAGAGCCACTGCCTGCCAAGATGCCTGCCACTTTCTGTCCGAATACGCACGAGCAGTGTGCCCCGAGCCTGGAGGCGGGAGACAATTCTCAACAACCATCGTTCTCGGTTTCCTTCCCCGGCGGTTTCTATCTGAATGCGCCAGATGAAAAGCCGTTTGTTGCCGTGTCTAGCGTGGATGTGGAGAGGGATGATGGATCGTCTTCGGACAGCGACATTGTGTGGGAAACGGACGACAAGTGGAAGGAGATCGAGCCACAGAGGCTGGTGGTCGAGATAGAGAGTGACGAGGAGAAAGAGGTGGAGGAGGAGGAGGCGGAGGAGGAGGCGGACGAGACGCAAGTCAGCATAACCATTGGACCTCGGGAGGAAGAAAAGCGCGAGGAGGACGAGGAGAAAACGCCAAGGGAGGAGAGGGAGAAGGAGGTGGTGCATCTGCAGGAGTACGTCGAATTGAGCAGCGACAACGAGGAGAAGGGAGGAAAGGACGACGACGATGTCATTGTTCTGTCAGACACGGAGTGGGTGGAGGAGACGAGGAAAGGGAAGAGGAAGGAGAAGAGGAGAAGGAGCAGGAGTGGATCGGCCGAGCGGATCGAAGCGCGTCGCCTCGTGTCAGTGTTTTGTGCCGCGTGGGGCGCTGACTTGGAGAGGGATGGCACCCGCATCGCAGGCATACCCTCACGCCTCGTATCTGCCAAGAAGGGGTGAGTGAGGGAGGGAGGGGAGGGATGTGCAGTGGCTATAGCATGCCTTTCAGTCGCTCGTCCCCTGTCGAGTTGCTGTCGTGTCTTCGATCCACCTCTCTCCTACCCACTGGTGAATGGACGGACGCGCAAGTGAAGACCTTGCGGCCTGTCATGTAGCACTTGTTCAAGCAGTGTGGGTGTTTTTTTTAAGATTAGAATTGGCTTGTTCATCATTTATTTCACTGTGAAATATAAGATCGGTTTAGACCGTCTGGCGGATGCGGGTAGTGAACGTGATCGGCTCGCGGCAGAGTTGCGCTCATTCGGCACAGTCTACTGGACACACCCCACCAACGATGTGTCAGTCATCGAGGTGCGTGTCGAGTGGACTGAGCATGTATCCATGATGTTCCTATTCCAGCCACCAGCCGCCCTCCGCGGTCGTCCTCCGGAGAAGGTGAACATAGAGGAGACTTGCAGCCATCTGCTCTCCGAGGTGGCTATGGAAGCGGGCACTGCGCTGATCCGCGAGAAGCTCGCGTCGCGCCTTCGCATCCTTTTGCGCGCGCTGCCGCTTGAGGTGTGCGGGGTGGTGTGGGAACACGACAAGCACAACGGGAAGGTGGACGGGCCGTGTTCCCTGCTCGCACATCAGATGAGCAGCCTGCGCCTGCTGCCCCCGTTGAGTGAGGTGATGCTCATGTCGAGGGGCAGCCTCGCCCCCCACCTCTACGCCCCCTTGGTGGCGGCTGCCGGCGCAGTGCTGAGGAGTGCGTGCTCGACGGCATAAGAACAGGGTAGATTGGATTGATTGAGTGATGGCTGATGGCTGGTCTGTCAGAGTGTCGCTACTTGCGCGTCGCTCGAGGAGAGGACAGTCGCGCACTCCAAGACGAGATGCGAGTCACCGCAGCAGCCATGTGGCACAACACACTCATCGTCGTACAATACAACGTACAGCTCAAGGTATCATCTTTTTTGTGTACATTTCATGTCTTTACGTTTTAGAATTCTCTTTCGGTGATATTTGTGGATACTCTGGGTAGGTGTGTGGAACGCTCCTCCGCTGCCCTCAATCAGGACACGGAAAGACGAGGAGGGGAAGAGGAAGAGTGTTCAGGAGGAGATGGACGCAAGGAGCAGGGAGAAGAGGAGCAGAAAGAGGAAGGAGGTGGGAGGACGGGGAGAGAGGGAGGAGCAGGGGAGGGAGATGGTTTGTTCTAGCGACAGCAGAGGTCTGCGGATGACTGGGCGGAGCGTATGAAGAGACATCGAGATTTGAGGAGCAGGGACAGGAGCCGGTCTAGTTCGAAGGAGCGTGGAAGGAACCGAAGCAGGAGCAGGGATAGGAGAAGCAGGGATCGTAGAAGCAGGAGCGGAGATAGGAATAGGAGCAATGTTCGAAACAGAGAAAGGAGAAGCAGGAGCAGGGGGGATCGCGATTGGTCGCAGAGAAGGAGCAGGGACAGAAGCGCTTCTCCAAAAAGAAGCAGGACTGGGGAGGTAAGCCAACTCGGCCATCTATAAGTCTTGCTCACATATACTTTTCTATGATCTACCTCGAAGGTGTTTGTATAGTATTCACTCTGTATATTTCTTATTATAGTGTTATAGTGTATGGTATATGTTGTGGTATTGTATGGTATTTCCGGTGCCAGTATCTTTATTGTTATCAGGTCATTTCTGTCATCATAATCTTTCGAACATAATAATAAACTTTTTTGGTTTCGTAATTGTTCTTTGATTCAAGCCGTATTGGGTTACTGTTCCCTTTATACTTATGATGACTTGCTGTATTAGTCGCGGATAGCTGTGTCGTCTATCTGTGGTGGTTAGATTGTTGGTAAATGTGTGATGTGTAATCACATAATATGCATTGCTGTCATATTCAAGAGGAGAGGGAATAATTGGTCTCCCTCTCTCCTCCTCTCTCTTCTCTCTCTCTCTCTCTTCTCCCTATTCCTCTCGTGTAGTGTGCAGTTATAGAGATGGACATGTGTATAATACATCAACGAAAAATGGAAGTTTACTAGCTGATCTTGACGTTGTAATGTTGTTTATCAGTTACGCATAGGTTTCGTGGCCCAGCTGTGTACTTTGTCATCGCATGCTCTCATGCCATCTCATGCACTCTCTTGCACTCTTATCTGCAGTCACTGTTGCTCTGTGCTTGTTTCTCTATCTCCCGTCTTCTGTATATAACCAGCACTTTTACAGATGTTGTGGCGCGGTTTCCAACGCCTCCTCAACCAGTACCCACTCGCCACCCAGTGCGTCACTTCCGGTGGGTGGAGAGAGAGAGAGAGAGAGAGAGAGAGAGAGAGAGAAAGAGTGGAGGGGAGAGAGAGAGAGAGATGTGTTGCAGGTGTGATCGCTGGTTCCGGCGACGCGATCTGCCAGTTGGGAGTGGAGCGTCGTCGCGTGTCCGACTATGACTGGGCCAGGACTGGCCGCTTCTTCTTCCTCTCCGGAGCATTCATTGTCAGTCCACCGTTTTGCAATTGTTCCCCACCTTTTAAAAGTCAATTACTCATGCTAGTGTGCTTTAGTTTGTTCACATATCACGTGTCCATTTCCCATTCGCCAGGCGCCGTGTCTCTCTCGTTGGTTCATTGTGTTGGAGCGAATCCGCAAGGGCAACCCCAAGCTCGTCCCTCTCAAGAGAGTCGTCGTCGATCAGGCAGGGTTTCACTTACGTGTTGTTATGATTGCTCTGTGTGTGTCAGTTGACGTGGTCTCCGGTCTTCAATGCTGCCATTCTGTTCAATCTGCGCCTGCTCGAAGGAGAGGGAGTTCAGGTAGGTTGTCCAATATACCTGTCACGTTAGGACGGGCGAACACTTCCATTCCAAATTGTTGTGTTGATGGAATGTTGGGAAAGTTGTGGTGTTTGCAGAGCTCGTACGATCAGATGAAGCGAGACTGGTGGCCGGTGTGGAGCAGCAGCCTCTTGGTAGGCCTAGGCAGCCACTCAAATAATTTATACGGTTTTCTCCCTCTCTCCCTCCCTCCCTCTCCCCCCTCTCTCTCTCCTCTCTCCCTCCCTCTCACTTCCCTGTTTCAGTTGTGGCCAGCCGTGCAGCTCGCCAACTTCTACCTCGTTCCCCTCAACATGCGGGTGATTGTCATCCAGCTGGTTGCTCTCTTCTGGAACAGCTATCTCTCATTCAAGACACAGAAGAAGGTCGATGACAAGTAGAGGAGGAGAAGGAGCAGCAGCAGGGTCGCCTTGCCATATCCATATGTTCACACACACTCACCCAATCACTTATATTGTTATCGATCGCTAGGATATTGGAATGTAGAGTAGTTTTATGGTTTGAGATTGTGAATATAAAACTACGTTGCATTGATATCGTGTGAAATGGCGAGATTGCGTGGGTTCGATGGCCCTTTCTAATATCTGGCAATGTGGGTGATAGTGATATCTTGGCTCTGGTATCGATTTGACCTGTCTCTCACTCTAGCACTGTCTATGTATGACAGCATTTTCTGTCTGCAATTGCACTTCGTGATGTGGATGTTGCGTGGTCATATCGTGATTGTGTGGTTTGTATGTATGATGTGTTGAGAGAGAGGAGAGTGTCCTGGTTGTGTGCCCCGCATGCGTCGTTTCTCTCCGCGCGCCTTCTCTCTCTTCTCCCCCACAACCCTACAGGTACGCACATTTGACACATATTTGATGTTATATTTGTACGGTTTCGCCACTGTTCGCGGCTTTGGGGTATTCAAGTACGTGGTCACTGTGCGTTCTCTGATCAAATTTCGTTGAGACTATCGCGCCATCCATTATCGCGCCGTTTTCTGATCAAGATGCTGATCACGATTCTGTGAGAGAATCTCGCCAGTATCAATCACTTCTATCAGTCTAGGCAATGCGTATGGTACTGGATGTGTTTTTTGGTGTATAGTACTGGATGTGTTTTGGTGTATAGTAGTTAGAGTAGAGTGTAGTCGCCGTCTTTTTGTATGTTTTGCTCACCGATGCTTATTCAGCTGGTTCCCCGCGTCTCTCCCCTCCCCTTTCTTCCCACCCGCGCACTCTCATCAGCAACGAAAATGGTAGTCAAGGTAACGTTGTTTTCTATATTCTAGTTTCCTTGTTTTCTTTTTCATGTTGTTCATTGATTCATGTGTCTATTTGGCGCGAACAGTGTGTCTTTTCGAACGGGAAGTGATCACATTTCATGCTGTGTACTTTATTCGATCGCACTTTGTGCCGACTGGCAATGGGAATTCAATGTGGCGGCTAGTTCTCTGTTTTTGAGAAGTGACGGAGCAAATCGATGTGTGTTCTCTTTTCAGTCGCATGCTGCGTACACATCGAATATGCAGTCTACCTATGAGGTGAATTTTGTTGGTTTGTTTGTTGTTGTTTACGCATTTGTTTATAGCGCGCAGTCGAATGTCTCAACGGCCTCCAATCCAATGCGATCACTATACAGAAGCTGCGCAGCAAAAGGTGCAATTCTGTTCCGCTTTGATGATTCTGCATTACTAATTTCTGATTCGTCAGTAACTATAAAACTAATGTCCATTTAAAATCTGATTTCAATATCGCGTGTAGGGATCTGATGCGTGAGGTGAATGTGCTGGAGACCCTGCAGTACCTACAGAAGTGCGGCATTCAGGTACGCAGGAGTGTACTGTATTGTACTGTACATGTATTATTGGTAGGTGGAAGAGCTGGATGGACTGAACATCATCCACGTGAGTGGAACGAAGGGCAAGGGTGAGTGTCGGGAGAGGGGAGAGGAGAGGAGAGAGACGGAGTGATTGCAGGGTCGACGTGCGCCTTTGTGGAGAGTATGCTGCGCGCGTGCGGCCTCAAGACCGGATTCTACAGGTGTGTCCGGCTGTTCTCTGTGGTTTGACGGCTCTCTTACAGCTCTCCCCACTTGGTGCATGTGCGAGAGCGCATCCGCATAGACGGAGCCCCCATCTCCGAACAGCTATTCGCCAAGGAGTTCTTCGCCGTGTACAACAGACTCAGCCAGGTACGGGCGACTGGGTGGGAGGCGTCAGCAGAGCTATGTTTAGATTGATGACGTGGTGGGAATGCCAGCGTACTTTAAGTTTCTCACCCTGCTCGCCTATCATGTGTTCCTCAAGGAGAAGGTAGAGAGAGAGAGAGAGAGAGAGAGAGAGAGAGAGAGAGAGAGGGAGAGAGAGAGTTGTTCTAGGTCGACGTTGCCATCATCGAGGTTGGAATAGGCGGCGAGCACGACTGCACCAATATTATCAGGTTCGGTGCTTGTTATTTGTTTCGTATTTCATTTGTCAAGTGATAGTGTTTTTTATATATAAATAATGTGATATTTACTTGAAGTCTAGTGATTCATAATATTGTATTTCAGGCACCCGGTCGTATGTGGTGTGTCGACTCTGGACATTGACCACACCTCCCTCCTAGGAACCACCCTCCCACAGATCGCATGGCATAAGGTATGATCTGTTCAAATACATTTCTGTTATTTAGATAGTCTGTTATATATCTTGTCATAAATGCCAGTTTTCTCATTCGCCGTATTGTCTCTGAATCGGTTCGTTGAGGCTGGTATCTTCAAGCCGTCTGCCCCCGCGGTGTGCATGGATAGAGAAGAGGAGGTGCTGACAGTCATGCAGGGGAGGGCGGAGGAGAGGAAGGTGAGAGAGGGGAAGCGGAGAGAGAGAGGGAGGGAGAGGGGAGGGGGTGGAAGAGAGAGAGAGAGAGAGAGAGAGAGAGAGAGAGAGAGAGAGGGAGAGGGGGAGAGGAGGGTGAGAGAGGGGAAGAGGCGGGAGTGAGGGAGGGAGAGGGGAGGGGGTGGAAGAGAGAGAGAGAGGGAGAGGGGGAGAGGAGGGTGACAGACGGCCAGTGTTCTGTGTTCAGACGAGCCTGTCAGTGGCGCCCCTCTTTGATGAGTACTCCTGGTCGTCGCGACCACATTTCGGAATCGCTGGAGAACATCAAAAGGTGGGTGATTGTGTGAGGATGGTTGGAATTTTCGATTTCAAAATGATTTAGGGCAATGTTGCTCTAGCACTGCAGCTCGTGCGTCTCTGGCTGCGAAAGATGGGCAGGGAAGGTGCGCCAATCTCTCCCTCCCCCTCTCTCTCTCCTTTTCTTCTTATCTATTTCTCTCTCCCTCTCTCTCCTCCTCTCCCTTCCTCCCTCCCTCTCTCCTTTCCCTCTCCCTAGCTCCCTCCCTCTCTCTCCTCTCCCCCCCTCTCTCTCTCCTTCCTCTCTCTCTCTCCTCCCTCTCTCCCCATCACATTGATGTGCAGCCTCCGTGTTCGGGAGTGAGTGTGCTTGGCATGTGGGCAGTGGCTTCCTTGTGCCGTCTTCTCTGGTGAAGGGAGTGGCCGAGTGTCGTTGGCCGGGCAGGAGTCAGATACTCAAGAAGGCAGACACCACCTACTATCTTGACGGCGCACACACGCCAAAGAGTATCGAGGTGCGTTCAAAGAAGCGTTCGTACAAATCACTAATCGATAATTAAATAAACACCAGAGGACATGCGTTCATGGTAGATACTATTTTTACCAACAATATACAGAAGACGATCATACACTTTTTCAGATGTGCAGTCGCTGGTTCAGTGGTGAGATGAGGGCGGCTGGCGGCGCGGGAGTGGAGAGGAGGAGAAGGGTGGGTGGAGGGATGGATGGATGGATGGATGGATGAGGGAGGGCGGTGTGACCTTGCGATGCCTGTAGGTACTTATCTTCCACTGCACAGCTGACCGCCAGCCCGCCACTCTCCTACCGTACTTCAAGGTATACACTGGAAAGGATGTTGATGCATTTGATGGACCACTTTACAGAATCTCGATTTCGACGAGGTGCTCTTCTGTCCACCGGTAGTGCGCACCGACACAGCCAACACGGACCAGGTATTGTAGTTGTTGTTGTTGTTGTTGTTGTTCACATCTTTGTATGTGTAGGTGAACCACAACAACCCAGTGGATGAGCAGAGGAAGAGATGCGAGGAGAACAAGACTGCGTGGATGGAGATCATGCATGATACGGTGGGAAGAGGGAGGGGTATGGATACGGTAGGAGAGACTTCTAAAGGAGTAAGGAAGATGTCGTTGACCCTACTCTTTCAGCCCTGTCACGTGTTCCCTTGTGTCTCGTCTGCTGTCGGATGGATTGACTCGCAGTCCAAGGTGAGAGGCTCTCTAATCATGCTAACAGCGAGTGGCACTTTATCCTCCATCTGTTCAGTCTGGTGGCGATTCGGCTGGGACGGATGTGTTGGTGACTGGCAGTCTGCATCTCATTGGAGCCGTCCTCTCCAACATTCAATGACGACCACAACAACACTTCTCCACGTGTGACGTCATGTTATTGTTGTTGTTTCACTTTTTACGATGTTCACAGAGACTTTACATATCAACTGACATGATTTCACTTGCGTATGAGAGAAAATATTTTATTTTATAAATTTGACTTCGCAACCTTCCCTTCCCGTCACTGACATGAATAAGACAGTTCATACGGGCGTCCTGTGTGTTCGTGGAAGCATGGCAACAGTGGAATCGTGACCGAAGTGCAATCGATTCGTGTTCCCGTCTCGTGCTCTCACGCATCCGAGACACCAGTTCAGCTGCTCACTGAAAACATATGCACATTTTCAATAATTCTATGTCTCCCTCTCAAGTTGTTCTCATTTCAAGTTGCCTCTTGCACACTGTCTGCTCTCGAGAACTAGTTGGCGCTAATCGTGAAACTTTGTTGACCCATGATTGCCTGTCGAGACAATTCTGAAGAGATTGGGAACGTCTCTCGTCTTACAACTCACAACGTCGCTCGCGACTTGCCAAAATCGTGTATCACTGTCGAATACGTATATTCTACGCCAGAGCGATCGATCTTTAATCTACCTCGCATGCAGCTCGAAAAACTCTCTTGATATTGGAGCGAGCTGACTCTCCGTATTCCTCTGATCAACCCTCACAGCGATCGACTTTGCAAGAATATCAATCGCTGGGTTGTAACATGAAGTAAACAAAACGTAATCACAACATACCCGAAAACTTTCCGGTACTCTGCCGATGAGAGCGCTAATATGTAATAGTTCTGACAGTGAGTGATCATAGCGAACAGCACCTGAAGAACAGTTGCACGCCCCGCCCACTCTGGCCCCGCCCACCCCGCCCACAGTATCTGTGTCCATCCGAGATGAGTGGGAATGATATGAAGGAGGAACATGAAGATGGAAGACACTGCGAATGCTATGAGAAGGAGAAGGAGGGCGCGGAATAACTGAATGTTATAACACTATGGTGGTTATGAGATCACACATACTTTCTTTTGCGTGCGCATCGAAGCTTTCTTCACGGCGTTATTTGAAGTAACTAAAAAGAGTTGATGAAAATGGAAACAAAATCAAATATACCTTTCTTGTGAAATAGCCAACAAGTGAGGAGACATGTTGCGATGAGAAGAATATTGGAAGCGAATTGCGTTCGAATCTAAACAAAGATTGTAAAATGACAGGTATGATCATTTTCTAATTACTCTGAACTCACCCAAATCGTGGACACTCGTGGTGATAACGATAATGGAGGGTTACAGAAAGCAATGGGTGAAGAGTTCATTGATATCCAACCCCAGCCAGTAATGAGGACAGATATGATGATGACTGAAAGACTCTCTCTCTCTCTCTCTCTCTCTCTCTCTCTCTCTCTCTCTCTTCCCCCCCCTCTCTCTCTCTCTTCCCCCCCTCTCTCTCTCTCCCTCCCTCCCTCTTTCTCTCTCTCTCTCCCTCTCTCTCCCTCTCTTTCTCTCTCTTTCTCCCCCCTCTCTCTCCCTCCCTCCCTCTTTCTCTCTCTCTCCCTCCCTCTTTCTCTCTCTCTCTCCCTCTCTCTCCCTCTCTTTCTCTCTCTCTCCCTCCCTCTTTCTCTCTCTCTCTCTCTCTCTCTTCCCCCCCCTCTCTCTCTCTTCCCCCCCCTCTCTCTCTCTCCCTCCCTCCCTCTTTCTCTCTCTCTCTCCCTCTCTCTCCCTCTCTTTCTCTCTCTTTGTCCCCCCTCTCTCTCCCTCCCTCCCTCTTTCTCTCTCTCTCTCTCTCTCTCTCTCTCTCTCTCTCTCTCTCTTACCAGGCATCAACATTGGAACAATGAAGCGTATCGTAGATGTGTTTCTATGGCTGAAGTGGCAAGTGTTAAATGAAAATGAACTGAGTTTCGAGAGTGACTGACAAGAAGGGCGCAGCGACTGCAATGAGTAGATCGATGGCGATGACAAGTGAGAGAAGGGCCTGCTGGGTGACGGAATAGACATAGATCGACATCCACGGATAGCACCTCGATCGAGGGATGCCTGAACGGAACAGCCTACATTCATACACACATCAATTTTGTGAAAAGGTAAGAAAGTCAGATTACATGTGCTCCTTCCTACTTTCTTTCTTCTACTTTCTACTTCCTACTTCCTACTTCTACTTTCTTCCTGCTGTCCTAAGTCATTGTTTGCATACAAGCAAACTGTTTTTTACATGCTGCTACCTGATTACTGATGAGTAAAAATGTATATCACCAAAAGAACCTAAAATACCTCCATGGGGATAATTGAGTCGAAACGTGATGTTCACATGTTCAGAGAGAATGCAGATTATGTCGAAAAAGGCAGACATAGTGAGGAGAACTCCTGAATGATACTATAATAGGCGGTCACAAAAAAACCGACAAGAGAAAAGACATGCGGGAAAACGCACCGTGTTTTCCGCGGAACTGAGGTCGCCTCGTTGCAAACAGCAAATTCAGATTGCCCCAAACACCGAATATCGTGAATATTATTATGCTAGTAATGATGAATACAACTACGACTTCCATGATTCTGAAGCGATTATTACGTAGACAAATCGCTTGATCGAATAGTACGATGTACGGGTACGGGTTATACAATGAGAATGAGAGTGGGCTGCGAGTGGGCTGGCTACAGAGGAGAGTGAGGAAATACATGAGTTGGCAGGAAGCTAGCTGGAGTTGCAAGAGTCTGAGTCGCACTCATCGCCCGTCGACCATGAATTATTATCCAGGACACTTGAAACACACACATACCAGAGACAGGAAAGAAATAAGTGCGTTATCAATATATTAATATGAAAACACATGAACTGGTTTATTTCATATCAATTGTAGCGAAAACATATTGGAAAAATGAAGAAAAAGTGTAAAATAGAGCGGGAACAAAGTGAAAGAGAGAGAAAGGAGTACTTAGAGTAGAGAAGGAGGGTGAGAGAAAGGTGAAAGGAAAATGAAGGTGGCAGGAGAGACGAAAGCGAAAAGGGAGGTGACTGACTGTCTTCCTTCGTGAGATGGAAACTGTGTCATGTTTCATGAATATTCAGCATAGTAATTTACTTAATATGTATGAAAGCATATTACTTTCTAGGTTTGATTGATTCAAAGTTAATAGCGAAGATCCAACCTCCGTTTATTTTTATGCATTACATTGAATGTATTCTATTTTTCAGCATGAACAAGAGCAACACTTTAATTTTCTTCAATTGTGACAGATATTAAACGTATAACACTTTATGTACGAATGTAAACCAAATCGAGACTTCCCACTGAAAACAAACTGGCTACACTTAATGTATAATTTAGATGCTTAACACTTATATATGTTAATGACGTATAATTATTGTAAGTTAAGTATGTTCTGTTCATCCAACCCAGTCATCTTCTTTCTTGCGGAACTCCTTCTCAGCATCTCCCAAACACTCATCATCCTCCGAATCCGCACTACAACACAATCTCTCTCTCTCTCTCTCTCTCTCTCTCTCTCTCTCTTCTGTCTCCAAACTGACTGTTCATATTGACCCTCCAGCTCATAGAATGTCATCGCTCCATTGCATCGGAAGAAGTAGAAGAATAGAGGTATGATAAGTGCGTGTGAGAGAGCGCGAGTCAACTGGTCATAGTCCAGCATGTTGGTTTTCTGAAAGGGGCGGGGTTCAAGGAGGCGTAGATTCGCAGCCTAACTATTCTGTAGGTATAAAAGAAAAGAGCCATCGTTCCAATCAGCATGAGAAGGGTCTGGATGAAGTAGGTGTGTCGGCGGATCGTTGGAGGCACCTGGAAGATTTCTCTCTCTCTCTCTCTCTCTCTCTCTCTCTCTCTCTCTCTCTCCTTCTCTCTTCCTACCCATTCGAAGAACCATATGGTGAGTGCAGCCGCGTCGAGTTCCCTGCCGACAATGTGCAGTAGGTAGAAGAGGGTCCATATCCAGCTTTCCGACAGAAAACCCGCATGCGCGTCTAGAAGTCTCGTGTCAGAAGGAATGACAATACAATTTACAATAAATACAGTATACGGACAGTACAGTTACAGTATACGGGTTCAGGTTACCATGTGAGTAGCTGGCCTTGTCGAGGCAGTCATCATAGATGAACCTCGACAAAATTGTGAACGGCACCACATCAGAGCACACGAGAAGAAACGACACGACCAGCGTCGCGCGAAGACCCAGCCACCTACAAGGGGGCGTGGCTCAGAGGGGCGGGGCGTACCGTAGAGAGACATAGGCGACGAGGGCGGCTGCTGATCGAGAGAGGAGTAGGAAGAGTTCGGTTTCGATAGGTGGAAGATGGAGGTGAACGGATTCAGAGGATATGTGGATGGGAGAGTAGAAGGTGTACATGCTGGAAAGCAAGGGTGAGAGGAGTGGAAGAAGAGGCAGTGAGGGAGAAAAGGTAAATACTGACGAGCAAAAGACGTAAAAGAAGACGTTGACTATAAAGAGTTTGTTGATAGCGACGAGTCTGAAGTACTCGGAAAATGTCTTCGGAGCGTGCTCACTGTAAGTAGTGGATTGTACAGAGCGTGAAGAAAGAGAGCGTGAGAGGGGGGAGAGAGAGGGGGGGGGGATTCTGACTTGTATAGTGTCGCCTCTAGAAGTCTCTCGGTGGCATTGCGATTCGTACTGTTGTTCTTCAACCCAAACAGTCGCATGATTCTGCGAAGATTGAGGGACAAGAGGATCTCGGAGTGACTCTTCTTCGTGCAACTGCAAGTCGACGGAAGTGACGACATGGGAAGAGCGCACCCACTTGTGTACGAAGACCAGGATGACGAGGGTGAACAAGCAGAGATAGCCACAGATGAAGGTCCAGTCGTCGACTGCGTAGATGAGACATAGGGACACGACCGCACCCAGGCCATTCGACAGAGTGGACGCCTGGAGGAGTGGATGAAGGGAGGGCAATCGAATGGAATGGAAGGCACCGTGAAACACAGAAGACGCGACCAGTACGACATAGAGTCGAATGAGTTGAGCAACGCGAAGATGTAGGCCATCTAAATGGCTCCCCGTCTCTCCTCTCTCTCTCTCTCTCTCTCTCTCTCTCTCTCTCTCTCTCTCCCCTCTCACCGCATGACCGGCGTATACGAGAAAGTATCCGGAGACGAACACTTCTTCGGTGGGGAACGCCTGAATGTGAGATGTGAGATTGATGGGAAGGAAAGAGCGGAACGAGCCGTGATGAGTGCGTATCCACACAGCACCGACAGCACTCCCAGCAGGATTCCAGTGCGGTTGCTGGAGCGGTAGATGACCAGCGACAGCAACATGCCCACTGCACGACCCCATAGCTGCAAGGAACTGTGAGAGGGAGAGAGGGGAGGGGAGAAGGTGAGAGAGGGAGAGAGGGAGAGAGGGGTGAGATAGAGAGGGGTGGTGGTACCTCTCCGCTCTTTTGCTTCTGGATGAGATTGCGCGTCTTGGTGAGCCGGCGGTGCTCCTGCTCGCCAAAGTCCAGCTGCAACAATCTCTTTTCTTTTTCTCTCTTCTCTCTCTTCTCTCTCTTCTCTTTCTTCTCTTTCTTCTCTCTCTCTCCCTCCTGTTTCCTCTCTTTCTCTCCCCATTTCTCTCTTCCTACCGCATCGAGAAATGTGGTCTTGTGTTTGAATAGGTTCTCGTCTATGCCCAGTCTCTGCAGCTGATTCCCGCTCACATCTCGGTATCCCTCCCGCAGACACCGACCATACGGCTCGTAGTCAACCTCCACTGAAGTGAATTCGTGATAGAGAGAAGGGGGGAGGGGAGCGGAACGATTCACCTTGTGAATACTTGTTGAACTTGTCCAGCTCGTCGCAATATCCCTGCATGAACGCCACCAATATGAGAATGAGCAAGTGATTACACGTGTGCGCCGACCAGTTGTCTGTAATAATTGTATACGGTACTGTACAGTACCCCGTACCGGGATCGCTCATGAGTGTGTTGAATGAAAGGCGCTTCTTGGAGGAGAGCACGGGCTTGGATGGTGTTGGATAGGCGGAGGGCAGGGGACCGAAGGGACTCGAACTGTCGACGGTTGTCGCTGACGACCCGGTATCGTCAGTTTTCTGCAACCACTTCCCTGACCTCTTCATCCCAGTCCACCTCACCTTGGCGACCTCTCGGAAAGACACGGACCGTCTCCGCCGCGGCTTCTTCTTGTTGCGGATCGATTCGTCGTAGTCCGACAACAACTGATAACAATCGATCGATAATCGATTGATTCGATGAAATGTGTGAGCGTGCCTGTGCGACGGTGGCGCTGGGTGCTCTGCGCAGCTTAGCCCTTCGCGCGTCCCTCTCCGCTCTCTCCCGAGACTTGCGACGCTCCCGCTCCTTGCCGCTCCCTCCCTGCACATCTCTTTGCAACACACGTCCCCCTCCCTTCCCTTCTCCCCTCCCCACCTTCATCTCCAACACCGCTTCCGAGATAGTCTTCGTTTTCTTGCTGCTCTTTAAATGATTCGTTGTCTCCAGGTTGTCTACCCTCTCCAACCTGACTGTGGTCCCTGTCCGAAGTTTTCTTCGGAGTAACCGCCACAGCTACAGCTGCTGTCATGATCGATTTCGTCTTGGCTATGGATCCCCATACTAAACAAGAAGTAGGAAAGTGTAAACACAGCCAAGTGTGCTGGAAGATGGAAAATTTGAACGCACTGCTTCTCTTGTCGGGTTCGACAGGTACGTCATCTAACATGGCGCTCGGCAGGCTAGGAAGGACGGCAACGGGGAAATGACGATAATCGAATCTTTCTCACAACATGAGAAATTCATCAATAACGGTAATTTTGAAATTACCGAATTATCAAAAAAAATCGGGGTGTTTGTGCATTTGTAAAAGAGACTCTAAACGCGAGAATCACACCCAGATATTTTTTCGCATTTTTTGTATTTTCGTTTGTTTTCGTCGCTTTTTTGTCGTTGATATAGTATTGTAAGGCAAGCATGATACGGTCGCCCTACTGGTGTATGGTAGCTGGGAGAGAGTGGGTGTCTCCATTTGATCGTGGCTTTATCATATTTTCGTAATATTCTATGGGTTGTCTTATTGTTCAGTGATGAGTGGTAGACGTCGCTCGCCTCGCTCTCGCGTGAATGAAGAAAACGGAGAGCGCAGCGTCGCCATCGAGGAAAGGGAGAAGGAAGACCAAAAGGTAAACCATACACCGAGCGAGATAAAAAAGTTTAGATGGACAAGTGCGGCGGGAAGCGCAAGGCGGAGTCTACCGGAGAGAATCCGGAGAATAAGAAGATTGTCCTCCAGAAGGCAGAGGTATGTTTTTGCTTTAATTTTTAAAGGTTGTATAGAGTATGTCATTCAGTATGACCCCTTGCACCCGTTCACCTCCCTACCACTGGAGATCTCCAAGCACATCCTCTCCTTCCTCGATCAAGTCGACATGTACATGTTTGCGGGGACGAGTCTCGAGAACCAGTGAGCGAGTATATCAGTTTGGAAGTAGTTGTTGATTGCAGAGCTCTCGCCCTAGCTCTCGCAAACAACATCGATCCGGTTGTTGTCTACACTCTGGAAGAGGTATAATATATCAATATCACGATCCGCGTAAGAATCGAACAAATTTCGGGCAGGTATAGGGGTTTTAGGGTGCTCTACAAGGCAGTAGAGGTGGTTATGATCCAAACTGCACATTTGGTGACCTCAACTGACCTCAACTCCATGACCTCAACTCGGCCAGTTTTTGTCCAAAATGACTGAACAGTTCGTTCGATTTGGGCAACCTGGAAAGTTCAGCCGTACATCAGTACAGCCGTACACCAGTACAGCCGCACACCAGTACAGCTGCAAAAAGTACAGCACATGACGTCACGAGTACACCACATGACGTCATGTGGTGTACTGATGTTTTTTTCGAAAATAATTTAGAAAAATGCGAGCGTAGACTCGTCAATTTCAATATCGGCGCCCGTATTTTTGCAGCGGCGCCGCATAGACTTACGGCGCCGCTATGATTGGTCAAGCCGAATGGCTCCGCCTTGTTATCGATCTTCTACGTTTTTTTTTCGGCGCACTGCATTTTTAAAAACTCTAAAATTATAAAGTTAAAAAGTATAATTTCATAAAACTCATAAAACTCATAGAAAATTCATAAAACTCATAGACTGTGAGGAATTTGTTGTTTCTCGCGCTCATTCGTTGGTCGCGCACGCATCACAACGCAAAGCAGACACTCTCCCATCTTAAAGATGTTCAAGCCATCATTTTTGTCTGTTTCTAAGCCCCGTAGAACATGGTCTCATAGCGTAGTGGATAGTAAGCGAGCCCAGAGCTCAAGTGGTCGCAGGTTGGATTCCTCTAACGGCCACAAAGTTTTGTTAAATCGCTGGAGCCAAACGCGACGTGAAACTCATGCATAGCGTGCGTCTGGATTCACCGTTCAGTGAACAAATGAATGACACTACGGCCGGGCCGTAGCGGGTCGAAGTCGAATTTCCTTGCAACCCGGAAATTCGCGGATATATATGCAGGAAAAGTTATATTTCATATATATATATATCAAGCAGCTATTAAGTTCAAAAAATGACAAAATTTTCGAAAATACATTTTTTCGTTTTTTTCTACATTTTGGCAATGACGCGCGAAAATTGTAAAAATTTACAATATTTTTTGACATTTTATTTCGCATTTTCAGACATTTTTCGGTATTTTTTGACATTTATTTCACAGTATTTTTTGTATTATTGGGAACTTAATAGCTGCTTAATTCACTTGCAACACAAAACACATTGTGATGCGTGCGCAATCAACGAATGAGCGCGAGAAACAACAAATTCCTCACAGTCTATGAGTTTTATGAGTTTTCTATGAGTTTTCTATAATTTTTATGAGTTTTTTTTTCAATTCAATTTATCGCATATAAGGGTGATTAAAATGTGAGAGTTGTAGAAGGACGTTACAGTGATAATACGATAGTGTGTGTGGGGGGTAAAACGAGATGAGCTACTACCGCGCCTTGCTCAAGGGTACTGGCGGAGACAAAGGCGAAATGGAACGTTTTCTATGAGTTTTATGAAATTATACTTTTTATCTTTATAATTTTAGAGTTTTTAAAATACAGTGCGCCCGGCGCCGCTGCAAAAATACGGGCGCCGATATTGGGGTTGACGAGTCTACGCTCGCATTTTTTAAAGATTATTTTTGAAAAAGTACATCAGTACACCACATGACGTCATGTGCTGTACTTTTTGCGGCTGTACTGGTGTACGGCTGTACTGATGTACGGCTGTACTGATGTACGGCTGAACTTTCCAAGTTGCCTTCGATTTGTCTTAACATTGTAAAACGTTTGTCATATAGAAAGTTTTTCATGAAAGTCATTTTTGAAAAAAAAAAGTTGTCTTTTTGCTCAAAATTCTTTTTTTCCGTCACTTTTCAACTCTTCCAATCTGAAATAACAAAAATCTTCACCTTGTAATTAGTCTATATTTTTTCTACACCCCAAAAAGGCAACATTCGATTTTCATGATGAAAATAAAGTAGACTAAATGAAATACGTAGAATCTAACTAGACTGCTGCGCTCGAACGCAGTGAGACAGCTAGAGATAGACCTGGTAACTGGTAAGTGGAGAAGAAGGAAAAGAAAAAAAATAGTGGATTGCTGACGAACGGGACACGATACTGCTGCTCGTCTTACATGGAGTGTTGTTTAGGTCACAGAAGCCGATGGTGACCAAACTGATATCAGAGATACCCTAGGAGGCCACTAGTCGAAAACCGTTTTCAAATTCACATGACCGGCCATACTTTTCGAGATATTTACGTTTCAAATTTTGGAGCTAAACCGTGTAGCTGTTTCACACCTCGCGCGAAAAGAGTGACAGGCTGCAATTTTCCTGATACTCCTAGGTTAAATTGTTGAGACAAATCGAATGAGTCCTTCAGAAATCGATTTGAACAACAACTGACCAGGTTGGGGGGCATGGTCCCTTCATTGACCAAATTCGCAATGGACCAAACTCCATCTATACCATCTTGTAGAGCCCTTATGAAAACCCCAATGTGCACGCACATAGCTCCTAGGTCCCACCTCGTTCGATTCTTACACAGATCGTGTGATGTAACTATGCTTTCCCTCAACCTCCTTTTGCAGCGCAACTTATTTACGTCGATGGAGTCTGCTCATTTTGACTGCATGTTTCGCAATCAGATTCTGAATGAGGATATGGATGAGGAAGATGTGGATGTGGGAGAGGCGACGGGAATCAGGGATCTTGACGTGGAGCCGTCCGATTCACTCGCTACCCTAGCTAGATTGCTGCGCTCGAACGCAGTGAGACGGCTAGAGATAGACCTGGTGAGTGGAGGAAAATGGAAAAAAATGGTGTATTGCAGACGGGATGCGGAGTGGACAAGGTTGTTCGTTTGGCGGAGACGCTACGCCTTGCCCTCATATCCGCTCCCCGGCGCACGCTCGATGCTATTGTCATCAAGACAAAGTGGGTGATTTTTGTACGAATGAAATATCACACGATCCGCGTAAGAATCGGACGAATTTTGGGCAGGTGGGACCTAGGAACTAAAAGTGCGCGGTTATAGAGGTTTTCAAGGGTGCTCTACAAGGTAGTATAGGTGATTTTGTCCCAATATGCAAATTTGGTCAGTTAAGGGACCATGACCTCAAATCAGTCAGTTTTTGTCCAAAATTATTTTTTAATAGCTTGTTCGATTTGTCTTGATATTATAAGACTTTTTGTACATAAACTTTTTTTTTCTCATAAAATAAAGAAGAAAAAAGTTATGATCAAAAATTTTCAAAAAGTTTCATATTTTATTTTTTTGAGATCTTTTCGCCTCGAAACAACAAAAACGACTAACACCATTCGATTCTACGCGTTCAATCAAATTACTATGATTTTTTTCGTGAAAATCTGGTGTTGCCTTTTCTTCCATCCAGAGCGATGAAAATGGCCCGAACAAAAAAAATTGCGTTTTACCGCCATTTTTCATATCTTCCAATCCGAAATAACAAAAATCACTATTATATTCCGATTTTGCACCTTTGAATTAGTCTGTGTAGTTGTTTTCAGGCAAATCTGATGTTGCCTTTGTGTTCATCCGTGATGTTGAAAATGGCCTAACTATCAATCGCAAAATTTCATGATAACGCCAGAAGGCAACACTAAATTTGTATAAAAACAATCACGTAGACTAATAAAAAGGTGCAGAATCTGAATATGCAAGTGGTTTTTGTTATTTCAGATGGATAGAATTTAAAAGTGACAGGAAAATGCGAGTTTTCACATTTGAGCCACTTTCATCGCCTTAAATGAGCAAAAAGGCAACACCGGATTTGGCTATAAACCAACACATATACTAATCAAGAGGTGTAGAATCCGAATATACTAGTGATTTATGTTGTATCGGAACGAAATACTTGGAAAATGGCGGGAAAACGCAAAGTTTTAATTTCGAGCCATTTTCATCGCTCTGGATGGAAGAAAAGGCAACATCGGATTTGGCTATAAACCAAAACTATTACTAACTAAAAAATGTAGAATCCGAATATAGTAGTGGTTTCTGTTGTTTCGAAACGAAAGACTTGGAAAATGGCGGTAAATCGCAAAACTCTTATTTCGGGCCATTTTCATCGCTCTGGATGGAAGAAAAGGCAACACCAGATTTTCACGAAAAAAATCATAGTAATTTGATTAAACGCGTAGAATCGAATGGTGTTGGTCGTTTTTGTTGTTTCGAGGCGAAAATATCTCAAAAAAAAAATAAAATATGAAGTTTTTTGAAAAATTTTGATCATAACTTTTTTCTTTTTTGTTTTATGAAAAAATGTTTATGTACAAAAAATCTTATAATATCAAGACAAATCGAACAAGCTTTTCAAAAATAGTTTTGGACAAAAACTGACTGATTTGAGGTCATGGTCCCTTAACTGACCAAATTTGCATATTGGGACAAAATCACCTATACTACCTTGTAGAGCACCCTTGAAAACCCCTAAAACCGCGCACTAAGTTCCTAGGTCCCACCTCGTCCGGTTCTTACGCGGATCGTGTGATGTGTGATGTGGCTATTTGAGTCGTGCATCTTCTGCTCTGATGGTGTGCGACGTCTCTGCCCACTCGGACAAGTGGCAGCGCATATTCGCATCTCTCAGCGAGGTCCTCCCCACCCGCCGACTCGCCTTCTTTGTTCAGTGCCGCTGCAAGAGTAACGAGTGCCCGTTTGTCGCCCAACACATCTACTCATACTGGAAAAGAGTGAGTAATGATTTGTTATAGAAAGTGTATGTTATTAACTATATACCAGTCGCTGGCGGCGGCTGGGCTATAAAAGCGTCGCACGAGCGTCACTGACGGACGGACGGACAGACCGTTTTATATATATTAGGATTGTATACGTATCTTCTTTTCCAGCTTGACGTGTTGGAGGGCGTGGCTGGATGGCTGCATCCTAGCTGGGATCTGTGGGGAGTGTGCCCTCGCCTCAAGGGAGTCGCCAACCACAACAAACTGCTCTCATCGCACACGCTACTGCTGCTCGGAACCCTCCAGACAATAATTCAAGTACTTTTGAGTGTAAAGATTGAGTATGCGTTTTCATTAATGTGTTTGTAGAAGTGGCGTGGGGGGTCGGAGCGAGGCGTGTTCTTGATGGCCGACTGGTGTATCGAGGAATCGACGCTGCGGGCAGACGCACGATTCAAGCGATGCGAACACAACCTCGCACCCTTCTATCACGTAACGCGCAACTCTTGTCTCATGTAATGGATGTTTCTAGAACGTGGAAGTTCGCGATAATCAGTGTTCGGTGACCTATCATGTGATGCGAGCAGCGGACACGCGGTGCCTGGTCGTCGAACAGTTCTTCTTCCCCGACAGATTCATCGTCGAGTGCTGCGAGAAAGAGGAGGAGAGCATCTACAAGGAGGTCTGGGAGTTCTTTGTCCATTTGATTTAGAGTTTTTTGTCCATTACAAATTCATTCATCATGTATGTTGCACTGTGAGATGTTTGAATTGCGAATAATAGACTTCAATGACGGTATTTGACGATGAACTAGATCTTCTGCCTGGTTTGAGGAGAGGTATGATGGAAGTGAGGGAGCGTCGTTTCCTTTTCTGGAGAGTGGGTTTTCTGGAAAGCAGATATATAAATAAAATGCACTCGAAGTGGGATAAAATTCAGGCTTGTGTACTATAAAAATGACTCATGAGAAGTCGGGTAGGAAAGAAATGCTCGTTGTAATCTCTACAAAATAATACGCGAAATTCTAATTTCAGCTTCCGCCACTGTCGATAGCAGAATTAACACCTAGTTATTCACTATCATTGATTTTCAGTCTCGTATTATTTATTTTCATTCTCACTCATATAAGATATAACAACAGGGGTTTATTTGTGGTGTGTTTTTCCATCTATGTCAATTAGAGAGGGCGCGCCAGCGCCCTCTCGTTTGTACTGGATGTCCCCGCGCGCTAGAATGCTCAAAAACGACTTTTCCCGGACTTTTCCGCGTTCTTTATAATATGTCCGCTTTGCACTGGTATGAGAGAGAGAGCCTGTTTGCACATGTCTCCATTGAAAACATGTCAGTCCTTTTGCTCAACTGAGACAACAGTACAAACCAACTACTTTTACTTGGAAGTACTTTTGAAAGATAATATCTTCTCTACCCGTACATGAAATAGAATCATGTTTGTCTAATGTATACTAAGCGCGCAACTAGCTCAGCATTTTCCAATCAAAAAATTATCGCGCTCTATCAGGCACCCCGGTGCCAACTAGAGCAATAATGTTTTGCAGCTATCCCGGTGTTTGTACTGCACACGTATTCCTGGCGTTCATATTCCCATTTCGCTGTCCCTCACACATGACCTTGTGGCGTATTGGTAACACTCTCGCTTCAATTAGGTTGAACGCTGGTTTGACTCCCGCTACTCACAGAAAGTTTTGCCGAAATGAAACCATCATTCAACATGCGCTGATCTTTCTCTAACCACCCTAATTCTCTTCGTGGAAAGGGCCAAACTCGTGTGCGGCCCTACTATAAGTTGTAATGCATTTCGTTTACTTGGCACTCTTGAAGAAGGGGAACGGGCGGTACGCATCGAAGATTCCTTGATAGAAGACGTCTTGTCCTTGTCCGTCTTTCCAGAAGGACTCCTGGGAACAGTCTTGACAGGAGTGAAAGCGAGAGCAGTGTTGGCAGTAGAAGTGGCAGACTGAGTCGACTGAAGGGAAGAGCGAGCGAGCAGAGGAAGTTCCTTCTTCGAAGACGCCTCCTTCATCGAGGCTACTTTCTTCTCGGAAGGAAGGTCCTTCTTGGATGGCGGGTCCTTCTGGGATGCACGATCCTTCAGAGACGGCAGGTCCTTTTGGGAGGCACGGTCCTTCTGAGACGGCGGGTCCTTCTGGCTCTTCCTTTCCTTCTTGGAATCGTCGGTCGGAATGGCTGCACAGGTGGTCGAAGATGACGTGCGAGACGCCGACATACTCTCGATGAATTCCTCATCGTCATTGAATGTCAGAGCCATCCGATCCAGCTGAAATCATTATTTCATACCGTATTCCTTACACTTGACTACCGTATTCCCATTACCAGTTTTCCGAAGACTGCGGTGAGAACAGAAATGTTTTTGCACAGCGAGTCAATCTCACTGCGAACGAACGCCGAGCGAACAAACTGACCGGTCTGGAAAATGCGATATACGGCAGGCATACTGTTGGTACAGTACCCTCTTGACGGAAGTGGAAGCTGCTTTCAGCTTTGCCATAGTTTCCTTGACCGTATCTATCAGTTCGATACTTCCGTAGAAGCGATTGTCGAGCGAATCGCGACGATCAAGCTCATCCATCTTCTGAAACGACCACTCTTTCCCCTTCTCTCTTCCCCCTCCATTCTCCCCCTCCTCTCTTCTCCCTCCACTCTTCCTCTCCTCTCTTTCTGTACCTTCTTGATCAGTTCGGCAGGATCGAACCCACTGGTGTTGCCAGATTCATTCGATCCCGTTGAATCTGCGCTACCTATATCAGACCGCTGGTTACTGTATTCTACAGTACTCCACCGACCAGTGATGGAGACGTTCTCATCGTTGGCAGCGGTCGCAGCGACGGACCGAATGGGAAGAGTGAAGGGAGAAGGAGAAGGAGCAGGGGAGAAGGGGGGGGGGGTTGGCCGAAAGATGGAGCTCTCTTCTCCACACATCTCTCGTTCAACGCGCGACGACGGGTCTCGATAGAACGGACATAGTTGTCCAGTTTCTCGGAGATCTCAATAGAAAAGGGGGAGTGGGAGAGGGAGGGATAGACACTGCTACCTTCCTTTCGGTGTCGCGACAATCGTTGTAGAGTGCCTTGATGTCTTGTATGGCAGCTTGGATTTGTGCGTGGGAGGAAGGATGGACAGAGTTTGCCATCGTGGAGGGAGACGGGATTGAGGAATGGAGGGGCGAGGGAAAGGGGGATGTCATCGTCATGAAGACATTAAGTAGATAACCGAATGATGATGCTTTCTTTCCTGAAGGACTCTTGGGAACAGTCATGACAGGAGTGGAAGCGAGAGCAATGTTGGAAATAGAAGTGGCAGACTGAGGGACCGGGTAAAACGCGGCCCTGGCCGTGGCCCTGGCCGTGGTCCTTGAGTGGTAAAATGCGGCCCGTGGCCCTGTGGCCCTGAATTAGTGTTATTGTTATTAATGTGTATTATCTTCTGTTTCAAAGCACAAACGAGATGTAACTGATGATATAAACTTAGGTTCACCTAAAAATTACTACATTTCACAATTAGGATCGGCGCTTCGCGCCGATCGTTTGGGTCCTATCCAGCGGCGCGCAGAGCCGCTCGATAGTTTAACAATAGTTTAAGACCCAAAAATATGTTCGCTGGTTAGGTCTGCACGTCTGTGAGGTATGCTGCTGGTCGCTGATTCGCTGAAAGACCCGCTCACTAGCCCCGCCCCCGCGCGCTCATTGGTTCGTGTTGCAGAATGTGTGCGGGAGAGCGCGATAATGTGCACACTGTTTGTGATTTGCGTAGTCGTTCACGCGCGTTGTATTGTTAATTAATTAATTTATTTATTGCAGAATGATATCCGCGTCACACAAAAAATATGAGCAATCAAAGATATACGAGAAAAATTATGACGAATTTTTCAAAGAAAAAAATATAAACGATTGACTACTACACTATACACGTTTCATCGTAGATAGGGGGAAGCTTTCATCCAGCCCGCGGGAGGGACAGGAGCGATGGAGGAAACCACTTGCGAAGCCGCGAGGCTTGCACTAGACAAGAGCATCCATATCACAACAAATCACGTGTAGAATGCGAAAAAAAAAGAATATAGAATGATTTGAAGAAAGGGGAAGGGGAAAATTATATGCAGTGCAAAAGTGGGTAGGCGTCTATAATTGTGTGTGGGTCTGGTCTTGGTGGGCTCATAGATGTGGCAGGGAGAGAGTGTGTGCGGGTATACTTGTGTGACTTAAACGGTGCGGCAAAGGTGTGAAGGTGTTGCACTCCTCGACCATGGATAGCGGAAGCGGGGAGTGTATGGAGCGAGCGGATCGAAGGGCACCAGTCAGTGGATAGAGTATCCACCGAATTCATGACTCACCAACATGGACTACTGTGCTAAAATCTTACAGAGACAATTTAAGTTGCTTACATAGGTTGATTTTAGAGAGCTTGTTGCGAAAGTGTATTGATTTTTGTGATTGGAAAAAGTGAGGATGAGATTTCTTTAGAATAATTATATGTCTTGCGACGCGAAGAGTGAAATAGTTGAAACGTATAGTGATACGTGTGAAGGGAATCTGTAGACCGAAAGACCCTTGTCTACCATGCGTTGGTTTGTACTTGAAATACTGCGAAAAGCGTGTGGCTGTCTCACCCTTGAGCATTTTGAACGAGAGAGTGAGATCGTGAGACGCACGACGCTCAGTGAAGGTTTTGAGATCAAGAATGCGCAATCGGAACTCATAGGAGGGCATCGACTGGGGATAGCCACTGTCTGGGTAACAACGATAGAATACTATGCGAGTCCAGTATTGTTGCACTTTTTCTAAAGCACGTATATCCTTTTTGAGGTACGGATTCCATACTGGGCTAGCGAAATTCAAAATGGGGAGAACATAACACTTATACAGCTTCATGAGAATTAACTTATTGTTTGATGTGACAGAGCGAACGAGCAGGCGGGCTCTCCTCATGGCTAGCTTGGCGCGAGATGCAGCGTTCGTGGACGGGGAAATAGTGGGGGTGACCGAGAGTCCTAGGTCGCGTACGCACTCAGACACAGTAAGAGGAGAGCCATTTAAAGTATACACAGTGCGGGGGTTGCGTGAACCAATGTGTATGGTCTGACACTTGGAGATTGCTAGCTCGAGTTGCCACTCCTTCGCCCAGGCAAGTATGTTGTTGATAGATTGTTGCAGAGACGCAGTGCGCATGGCTCGTGTTTTGGAATCAAAACAAGTGTAAATCTTCACATCATCAGCAAATATCCTTATTTTTATACCACTCGTAACAACACCTTCTATGCCAATAATATAAATGAGAAATAAAATTGGACCAAGCACCGTTCCCTGAGGCACACCGGAAGTAGAATCACACTCTTCAGATAATGCGTTACCAACTTTTACACGATATTTACGTTCATACAGAAAAGATTTCAACCACTCCAATAAATGTCCACGAATACCAATAGATTTACATTTGCATATTAACTTATCTATAGAGACCGTATCGAAAGCTTTCTTAAAATCAAAATATACAACGTCAACCCATTGACTAGATGCGTTCGCTGCTGTCCAATCCTCGAAACACGCGAGCATCTGCGTAGTAACTGAGCGCCCAGCCCGAAAACCATACTGCTCTGCTGGGAGAAGAGAGCGCGATTCTAGGAATTCAACTAACAACTTGCGCAAATACCGTTCAATAACTTTAGATGGGGTACATGTGATAGAGATTGGCCGGTATGAAGTAACAAGTGATGAATCGAGACCGGGTTTGGGAATGGGAGTGACAATAGATGATAGCCACAAACGGGGGACGCGACATAAACCGAGAGAGAGACATTGAAAATATGCGCAAGAGTGAGACACAATTCTGATGCGCACTCTTTATAGAATCTCTGTGGAATTCCATCAGAAGACAGAGAACAGTAATACTTAAGAGAGCGCAAGATTGGGAATAGTTCATGCGGCATAATAACAGGCACAGAAAGGGAATCACAAGTTCTATCGAAAATCGGCGGAACAAAACCATTGTCGCGTGTGAAAACAGAGGCAAAGTAATTGGAGAACGCAGCGGATTTGGCAGTGTCTGATACTAGGGCATTACCACGCTCGCACAGCATTTTATTAGGGAGGGTGTTTTTAGGTTTCAAAAGTGAGGAAATGTACGAATGAAATGATCGTGGACTGGACAGATGCTTTTGTTTAGCTATATTTTTAGAGTATTTTTTGATGTGGTGTGAGAGGTTTTGCGAAACACGAGAGAAGAGGGGATCATTGGACATACCGGATTCGAAAAGAAAAAGTTTTTGTTGGAAAAGGGAACGTATGTGCGGCGGGTAAGTGGCCCATTTTGTTTTGCGAACAACAAAGGGAACAAACTGCGCGAATAGAGACAGAACAAATGCAGAAAATTTGTTGTACATGTCATCAATGTCACAAAAACCATCGAAAACGTGAGACCAATCACAAACAGCGAGAGCACGCCTCATGGAAGTGTAATCGCCCTTACCAAAACAGGGATTAAAACGGCAACTGTAAGTATCTATCAATCGATAACTTTTAAAACAGCGTATTCCTAATCCAGTAATCGAAAACTGTTTTGGAAATACTGGTAGTATCGTAGTATTGAACTGCGAAACGACAACAAGTTAGCTTGTTGTGCGATACTTAGAGGGCGAAGTGCGGCACTTTCACTCTCCTCCATTTTCCAGCATCTTCCTGTTTAGTTCTTGTTTCTATAAGTAAGAGACTGAGAGTGAGATGCACATTTCAAATCCTCAACGGATGAAACAAGCGCGCGCCATCATTCAACACACGACAGTGGAAAAAAGATCACTTCCCTGTCGCACTCCACTCGTATCCTTCCTATCTTCACTCAGGATTCACTTGCATCTTCCTGCTAACACACGACATCCATGTGTAAGGTCTATATAATATTAATATGCTTTATTAAATTTGAATCAATGAGGAATAGTATAAAAGGAAAGGAAAAGAACACAATACGTATACAATCAATCAATCAATCGTTTATCCGGAATCGTTATATCTGAACATGAAAACACAATCATAATGATATGAAGCATACAGTAGTGCCTAAGATACTAGATACATAGGCTAACGCCGGGGAAAGACAGGTAGGCTAACAAGGTTAGTGGTGAGAAGACGATACTTGATCGATATTCATTCCTGGACCATTAGAGTACCATTCTTGACGTGTTGAGCTCCGGGGTTTCCTTTGCTTCCATGCCAATGATGTAGTATCTCCTCGCGCCATAGCTGCTTCCACATGAGGATACTTCCCGCCGCCTCACTGGTTTCTCGGGAAGGATTCTTGTCGATGACCGAACATTCGGCGGCGGCGGGGCAAAATGAGGACCCGACCGCGGGGAAAAGAAGAAGAATAAGAATTAAATCTGAATACACTTTAAAACTTGGTAGCAATAATATTTTACAACCCCTTGGAGAGCATTTTAATGTATTTTGTAATTTGTTTCTCTTTCCTTTTTTGTCTTTCAAACTATCTCTCTCCTACAATTCTTTTTTCACTTTTTCATCTTTTACTCACTTACACAGTCTCTCTCTCTCTCTCTCTTCCTCTCTCTCTCTCTCTCTCTCTCTCTCTCTCTCTCTCGTCTACTCTCGTCTACTCTCGTCTACTCTCGTCTACTCTCACGTTTCCGCAGCGGTCCTTTCAAGTAGCCAGAGACAGTAGCCAGACACAGTAGATGGCAAACTTTGCCCAATCACGTCCGAACAACGTTTGGACGTCCCCAAACAACATTCGAACTGCCCCAAATAACCCCGAACAGTTCACCCTAAAAATTGCAAAGAGGGAAATTGATTGAAGCTCTTTGGGTCCCGAAACGAGTGACCTTTTGTGTGAGGAGAGATTATGATATAATGACATCATGCCCGCCAAAATAACGCAGTTTTCTCAGCTAGGCCTCAGCTAGGCCGATCACTCGATCGATAGTCGCACCGGCTGTCATGATATCATCATACCATAGTCCTTTCTGTCACAAAAGGTCACTCGTTTCGGGACCCAAAAAGCTTCAATCAATATCCTTCTTTGCAATGTTTAGGGGATCTGTTCGGGGTTATTTGGGGCAGTCCGAATGTTGTTTGGGGGTGTCCAAACGTTGTTCGGATGTGATTGGGCAAAGTTTGCCCTCAATATGTCGTCTTTGGACTCAACAGTTTCCCATTGGAAACGGCTTGTTTTGGGCTTGTTCGGACCTTCTTTAGACCACCCCGAACGATAGTTTGGGGTGAACATGCATCTAAGAAGACGCTTTCAAGTGTTGTTGTTTCATCTAATGAATAGATGATATCAGAGCTTCCCCAACTCCCCGACTTCTTCTCTAGTAAACGCTAGTTGATAACAACAATACAATTATGGTCAAACACATTTATTTCCGACAGAATGGGCCAGATTCGGCGAAAACAGGAGCAAGTTTTTTTCCTGAGTCTCCCGTCTCCGTTGAGCTACAAAGTTCTAGCATATCAGAGTCCAACGCACTTCGAGTGAGCTATCTAACTGCATAGTAAGTTTCGATCAAACAGTTTTTAAATGCTTACTTTCGAACTCCTGATTTCTGGTAAGGACAACTCTCAAACTCATTTGCATAACAATGCGAGGGAGCATTGAACGGTGTGTCTGGACAAGGCTCTATCGAGTACAATCGCTATTAGCCAATCATCATATTATGTTGAACACAGTCATCCAGAATCGCAACTCATTCCCACACTTGCCCATCGCTTGCGAACGTGCGATGCGAGCCGCGCCGCGCCACAACCAGGGCCACGCACGGTATACCGGGCCAGTGAGAGTGTCTATTGAGTTGTCGTTAGTGTTTTCTGGTAGACAGGTGTCTAATTGATAGGTATGCATCATTAGAATAGAAAGTTCTGATTGGAAGGTAGAAAGAATGGCCGGGCCGCATCGGATTCAGAGTGGTGGCCGCAGTGGAAAGAGAGGGCCACGCACGGTATACCGGGCCAGTGAGAGTGTCTATTGAGTTGTCGTTAATGTTTTCTGGTAGACAGGTGTCTAATTGATAAGTTTGCATCATTAGAATAGAAAGTTCTGATCGGAAGGTAGAAAGAAGGGCCAGTCCGCATCGGATTCAGAGTGGTGGCCGCAGTGGAAAGAGAGGGCCACGCACGGTATACCGGGCCAGTGAGAGTGTTTATTAAAATGTCGTTAGTGTTTTCTGGTAGACAGGTGTCTAATTGATAGGTATGCATCATTAGAATAGAAAGTTCTGATCGGAAGGTAGAAAGAAGGGCCAGTCCGCATCGGATTCAGAGTGGTGGCCGCAGTGGAAAGAGAGGGCCACGCACGGTATACCGGGCCAGTGAGAGTGTCTATTGAGTTGTCGTTAATGTTTTCTGGTAGACAGGTGTCTAATTGATAAGTTTTCATCATTAGAATAGAAAGTTCTGATCGGAAGGTAGAAAGAAGGGCCAGTCCGCATCGGATTCAGAGGGGTGGCCGCAGTGGAAAGAGAGGGCCACGCACGGTATACCGGGCCAGTGAGAGTGTCTATTGAGTTGTCGTTAGTGTTTTCTGATAGACAGGTGTCTAATTGATAGGTATGCATCATTAGAATAGAAAGTTCTGATTGGAAGGAAGAAAGAATGGCCGGGCCGCATCGGATTCAGAGTGGTGGCCGCAGTGGAAAGAGAGGGCCACGCACGGTATACCGGGCCAGTGAGAGTGTCTATTGAGTTGTCGTTAATGTTTTCTGGTAGACAGGTGTCTAATTGATAGGTATGCATCATTAGAATAGAAAGTTCTGATCGGAAGGTAGAGAGAAGGGCCAGTCCGCATCGCATTCAGAGTGGTGGCCGCAGTGGAAAGAGAGGGCCACGCACGGTATACCGGGCCAGTGAGAGTGTTTATTAAAATGTCGTTAGTGTTTTCTGGTAGACAGGTGTCTAATTGATAGGTATGCATCATTAGAATAGAAAGTTCTGATTATCTGTTAAAAAGTACTTGCGTAAAGATATTAAGTTTGTCTTGACCCAATTCAACAAAAGCGCATGCATAAAACGTTTACAAATACTAACACAAACCTGCGCCTCTCTCCCCCCCTCTCTCTCTCTCTCCTCTCTCTCTCTCTCTCTCTCTCTCTCTCTAATATGGACGTATGACGTTATTCATTTGTATTGTTATATTTCATCTGTTAGTGTCCACTGTCCGTTATGCGCAGGTTTGTGTTAGTATTTGTAAACGTTTTATGCATGCGCTTTTGTTGAATTGGGTCAAGACAAACTTAATATCTTTACGCAAGTACTTTTTAACAGATAATATATGTGCTTTTGTTGAATTTCATAGAAATTTTGAATATGTGCTGAATTATGACTATTCATATGGATTTTATCAAAAAACTACTATCTCTCACTCACTGTGTTATCTCCTTCTCTTCGTCCCTTCTCTCTCTTTCACTGTTCCTTCTCTCTCTCTTTCACTCTCTCTCTCTCTCTCTCTCTCTCTCTCTCTCTCTCTCTCTCTCTTTCTGCCCTTCTCTCACTGTCTCTTTATATTTTCTGCTCTTCTATCAACGTTTACAAATACTAACACACACTCTCGGCCGTTCTCTCTCTTCTTACTCTCCTGAACCACAGATCACTCGTTACGTTTCGGATCGCCGTTACGTTTCACAAAAACGTTTTCCTCACATATTTTCTCACTACCGTTCGGAGTCGCGCCTACTGCGCTCTTTCTCCTGGCTATAGTTGGCGGACCCAAAACAACGCAAACCCGGCGCGAATTAGACGCTGGCGGCGGCGGGGCGAACTACACTCAAAGTGCGAGTTGGAGAACGCGGGCAGAAAACGCCGAGAGAGTACGCTTTCGGCAGAGAGTCAGCGTTACCGGACACGACACCCACCCACCCACCCACCCACACGCTGGCCTCTCACCTCATGGGTGCGCGAGATCGCTCATAACTTCTTTCGGAGAAAAGATACAAAGATGCCATCAATTAGTGATCTGGCCTACGGACCCGTGCGAATCTAACTAACATGAATTGAATGAGTTCACATTCCTGCTAACATGATTTTTGGATACAGCTTCTTGAAAATTCTGGCGCGAGCCCTATCCTAAGCCAAAAGAGAGGGCGCTGCGCGCCCTCTCTAATTGGAAGGAAGAAAGAATGGCCGGGCCGCATCGGATTCAGAGTGGTGGCCGCAGTGGAAAGAGAGGGCCACGCACGGTATACCGGGCCAGTGAGAGTGTCTATTGAGTTGTCGTTAATGTTTTCTGGTAGACAGGTGTCTTATTGATAGGTATGCATCATTAGAATAGAAAGTTCTGATCGGAAGGTAGAGAGAAGGGCCAGGCCGCATCGGATTCAGAGGGGTGGCCGCAGTGGAAAGAGAGGGCCACGCACGGTATACCGGGCCAGTGAGAGTGTCTATTGAGTTGTCGTTAGTGTTTTCTGGTAGACAGGTGTCTACTTGATAGGTATGCATCATCAGAATAGAAAGTTCTGATTGGAAGGAAGAAAGAATGGCCGGGCCGCATCGGATTCAGAGTGGTGGCCGCAGTGGAAAGAGAGGGCCACGCACGGTATACCGGGCCAGTGAGAGTGTCTATTGAGTTGTCGTTAGTGTTTTCTGATAGACAGGTGTCTAATTGATAGGTATGCATCATTAGAATAGAAAGTTCTGATTGGAAGGAAGAAAGAATGGCCGGGCCGCATCGGATTCAGAGTGGTGGCTGCAGTGGAAAGAGAGGGCCACGCACGGTATACCGGGCCAGTGAGAGTGTTTATTAAAATGTCGTTAGTGTTTTCTGGTAGACAGGTGTCTAATTGATAGGTATGCATCATTAGAATAGAAAGTTCTGATCGGAAGGTAGAAAGAAGGGCCAGTCCGCATCGGATTCAGAGTGGTGGCCGCAGTGGAAAGAGAGGGCCACGCACGGTATACCGGGCCAGTGAGAGTGTCTATTGAGTTGTCGTTAATGTTTTCTGGTAGACAGGTGTCTAATTGATAAGTTTTCATCATTAGAATAGAAAGTTCTGATCGGAAGGTAGAAAGAAGGGCCAGTCCGCATCGGATTCAGAGGGGTGGCCGCAGTGGAAAGAGAGGGCCACGCACGGTATACCGGGCCAGTGAGAGTGTCTATTGAGTTGTCGTTAATGTTTTCTGGTAGACAGGTGTCTAATTGATAGGTATGCATCATTAGAATAGAAAGTTCTGATCGGAAGGTAGAGAGAAGGGCCAGTCCGCATCGCATTCAGAGTGGTGGCCGCAGTGGAAAGAGAGGGCCACGCACGGTATACCGGGCCAGTGAGAGTGTTTATTAAAATGTCGTTAGTGTTTTCTGGTAGACAGGTGTCTAATTGATAGGTATGCATCATTAGAATAGAAAGTTCTGATTGGAAGGAAGAAAGAATGGCCGGGCCGCATCGGATTCAGAGTGGTGGCCGCAGTGGAAAGAGAGGGCCACGCACGGTATACCGGGCCAGTGAGAGTGTCTATTGAGTTGTCGTTAATGTTTTCTGGTAGACAGGTGTCTAATTGATAAGTTTTCATCATTAGAATAGAAAGTTCTGATCGGAAGGTAGAAAGAAGGGCCAGTCCGCATCGGATTTAGAGGGGTGGCCGCAGTGGAAAGAGAGGGCCACGCACGGTATACCGGGCCAGTGAGAGTGTCTATTGAGTTGTCGTTAGTGTTTTCTGGTAGACAGGTGTCTAATTGATAGGTATGCATCATTAGAATAGAAAGTTCTGATTGGAAGGAAGAAAGAATGGCCGGGCCGCATCGGATTCAGAGTGGTGGCCGCAGTGGAAAGAGAGGGCCACGCACGGTATACCGGGCCAGTGAGAGTGTCTATTGAGTTGTCGTTAATGTTTTCTGGTAGACAGGTGTCTAATTGATAGGTATGCATCATTAGAATAGAAAGTTCTGATCGGAAGGTAGAGAGAAGGGCCAGTCCGCATCGCATTCAGAGTGGTGGCCGCAGTGGAAAGAGAGGGCCACGCACGGTATACCGGGCCAGTGAGAGTGTTTATTAAAATGTCGTTAGTGTTTTCTGGTAGACAGGTGTCTAATTGATAGGTATGCATCATTAGAATAGAAAGTTCTGATTGGAAGGAAGAAAGAATGGCCGGGCCGCATCGGATTCAGAGTGGTGGCCGCAGTGGAAAGAGAGGGCCACGCACGGTATACCGGGCCAGTGAGAGTGTCTATTGAGTTGTCGTTAATGTTTTCTGGTAGACAGGTGTCTAATTGATAAGTTTTCATCATTAGAATAGAAAGTTCTGATCGGAAGGTAGAAAGAAGGGCCAGTCCGCATCGGATTTAGAGGGGTGGCCGCAGTGGAAAGAGAGGGCCACGCACGGTATACCGGGCCAGTGAGAGTGTCTATTGAGTTGTCGTTAGTGTTTTCTGGTAGACAGGTGTCTAATTGATAGGTATGCATCATTAGAATAGAAAGTTCTGATTGGAAGGAAGAAAGAATGGCCGGGCCGCATCGGATTCAGAGTGGTGGCCGCAGTGGAAAGAGAGGGCCACGCACGGTATACCGGGCCAGTGAGAGTGTCTATTGAGTTGTCGTTAATGTTTTCTGGTAGACAGGTGTCTAATTGATAGGTATGCATCATTAGAATAGAAAGTTCTGATCGGAAGGTAGAGAGAAGGGCCAGGCCGCATCGGTTTCAGAGGGGTGGCCGCAGTGGAAAGAGAGGGCCACGCACGGTATACCGGGCCAGTGAGAGTGTCTATTGAGTTGTCGTTAGTGTTTTCGGGTAGACAGGTGTCTACTTGATAGGTATGCATCATTAGAATAGAAAGTTCTGATTGGAAGGAAGAAAGAATGGCCGGGCCGCATCGGATTCAGAGTGGTGGCTGCAGTGGAAAGAGAGGGCCACGCACGGTATACCGGGCCAGTGAGAGTGTCTATTGAGTTGTCGTTAGTGTTTTCTGGTAGTCAGATGTCTAATTGAAAGGTATGCATAATTAGAATAGAAAGTTCTGATTGGAAAGTAAAAAGAATGGCCGGGCCTCATCGGATTCAGAGTGGTGGCCGCAGTGGAAAGAGAGGGCCACGCACGGTATACCGGGCCAGTGAGAGTGTCTATTGAGTTGTCGTTAATGTTTTCTGGTAGACAGGTGTCTAATTGATAAGTTTTCATCATTAGAATAGAAAGTTCTGATCGGAAGGTAGAAAGAAGGGCCAGTCCGCATCGGATTCAGAGGGGTAACCGCAGTGGAAAGAGAGGGCCACGCACGGTATACCGGGCCAGTGAGAGTGTCTATTGAGTTGTCGTTAGTGTTTTCTGGTAGACAGGTGTCTAATTGATAGGTATGCATCATTAGAATAGAAAGTTCTGATTGGAAGGTAGAAAGAATGGCCGGGCCGCATCGGATTCAGAGTGGTGGCCGCAGTGGAAAGAGAGGGCCACGCACGGTATACCGGGCCAGTGAGAGTGTCTATTGAGTTGTCGTTAATGTTTTCTGGTAGACAGGTGTCTAATTGATAAGTTTGCATCATTAGAATAGAAAGTTCTGATCGGAAGGTAGAAAGAAGGGCCAGTCCGCATCGGATTCAGAGTGGTGGCCGCAGTGGAAAGAGAGGGCCACGCACGGTATACCGGGCCAGTGAGAGTGTTTATTAAAATGTCGTTAGTGTTTTTTGGTAGACAGGTGTCTAATTGATAGGTATGCATCATTAGAATAGAAAGTTATGATCGGAAGGTAGAAAGAAGGGCCAGTCCGCATCGGATTCAGAGTGGTGGCCGCAGTGGAAAGAGAGGGCCACGCACGGTATACCGGGCCAGTGAGAGTGTCTATTGAGTTGTCGTTAATGTTTTCTGGTAGACAGGTGTCTAATTGATAAGTTTTCATCATTAGAATAGAAAGTTCTGATCGGAAGGTAGAAAGAAGGGCCAGTCCGCATCGGATTAAGAGGGGTGGCCGCAGTGGAAAGAGAGGGCCACGCACGGTATACCGGGCCAGTGAGAGTGTCTATTGAGTTGTCGTTAGTGTTTTCTGATAGACAGGTGTCTAATTGATAGGTATGCATCATTAGAATAGAAAGTTCTGATTGGAAGGAAGAAAGAATGGCCGGGCCGCATCGGATTCAGAGTGGTGGCCGCAGTGGAAAGAGAGGGCCACGCACGGTATACCGGGCCAGTGAGAGTGTCTATTGAGTTGTCGTTAATGTTTTCTGGTAGACAGGTGTCTAATTGATAGGTATGCATCATTAGAATAGAAAGTTCTGATCGGAAGGTAGAGAGAAGGGCCAGTCCGCATCGCATTCAGAGTGGTGGCCGCAGTGGAAAGAGAGGGCCACGCACGGTATACCGGGCCAGTGAGAGTGTTTATTAAAATGTCGTTAGTGTTTTCTAGTAGACAAGTGTCTAATTGATAGGTATGCATCATTAGAATAGAAAGTTCTGATCGGAAGGTAGAAAGAAGGGCCAGTCCGCATCGGTTTCAGAGGGGTGGCCGCAGTGGAAAGAGAGGGCCACGCACGGTATACCGGGCCAGTGAGAGTGTCTATTGAGTTGTCGTTAGTGTTTTCGGGTAGACAGGTGTCTACTTGATAGGTATGCATCATTAGAATAGAAAGTTCTGATTGGAAGGAAGAAAGAATGGCCGGGCCGCATCGGATTCAGAGTGGTGGCTGCAGTGGAAAGAGAGGGCCACGCACGGTATACCGGGCCAGTGAGAGTGTCTATTGAGTTGTCGTTAGTGTTTTCTGGTAGTCAGATGTCTAATTGAAAGGTATGCATAATTAGAATAGAAAGTTCTGATTGGAAAGTAAAAAGAATGGCCGGGCCTCATCGGATTCAGAGTGGTGGCCGCAGTGGAAAGAGAGGGCCACGCACGGTATACCGGGCCAGTGAGAGTGTCTATTGAGTTGTCGTTAATGTTTTCTGGTAGACAGGTGTCTAATTGATAAGTTTTCATCATTAGAATAGAAAGTTCTGATCGGAAGGTAGAAAGAAGGGCCAGTCCGCATCGGATTCAGAGGGGTAACCGCAGTGGAAAGAGAGGGCCACGCACGGTATACCGGGCCAGTGAGAGTGTCTATTGAGTTGTCGTTAGTGTTTTCTGGTAGACAGGTGTCTAATTGATAGGTATGCATCATTAGAATAGAAAGTTCTGATTGGAAGGTAGAAAGAATGGCCGGGCCGCATCGGATTCAGAGTGGTGGCCGCAGTGGAAAGAGAGGGCCACGCACGGTATACCGGGCCAGTGAGAGTGTCTATTGAGTTGTCGTTAATGTTTTCTGGTAGACAGGTGTCTAATTGATAAGTTTGCATCATTAGAATAGAAAGTTCTGATCGGAAGGTAGAAAGAAGGGCCAGTCCGCATCGGATTCAGAGTGGTGGCCGCAGTGGAAAGAGAGGGCCACGCACGGTATACCGGGCCAGTGAGAGTGTTTATTAAAATGTCGTTAGTGTTTTTTGGTAGACAGGTGTCTAATTGATAGGTATGCATCATTAGAATAGAAAGTTATGATCGGAAGGTAGAAAGAAGGGCCAGTCCGCATCGGATTCAGAGTGGTGGCCGCAGTGGAAAGAGAGGGCCACGCACGGTATACCGGGCCAGTGAGAGTGTCTATTGAGTTGTCGTTAATGTTTTCTGGTAGACAGGTGTCTAATTGATAAGTTTTCATCATTAGAATAGAAAGTTCTGATCGGAAGGTAGAAAGAAGGGCCAGTCCGCATCGGATTAAGAGGGGTGGCCGCAGTGGAAAGAGAGGGCCACGCACGGTATACCGGGCCAGTGAGAGTGTCTATTGAGTTGTCGTTAGTGTTTTCTGATAGACAGGTGTCTAATTGATAGGTATGCATCATTAGAATAGAAAGTTCTGATTGGAAGGAAGAAAGAATGGCCGGGCCGCATCGGATTCAGAGTGGTGGCCGCAGTGGAAAGAGAGGGCCACGCACGGTATACCGGGCCAGTGAGAGTGTCTATTGAGTTGTCGTTAATGTTTTCTGGTAGACAGGTGTCTAATTGATAGGTATGCATCATTAGAATAGAAAGTTCTGATCGGAAGGTAGAGAGAAGGGCCAGTCCGCATCGCATTCAGAGTGGTGGCCGCAGTGGAAAGAGAGGGCCACGCACGGTATACCGGGCCAGTGAGAGTGTTTATTAAAATGTCGTTAGTGTTTTCTAGTAGACAAGTGTCTAATTGATAGGTATGCATCATTAGAATAGAAAGTTCTGATCGGAAGGTAGAAAGAAGGGCCAGTCCGCATCGGTTTCAGAGGGGTGGCCGCAGTGGAAAGAGAGGGCCACGCACGGTATACCGGGCCAGTGAGAGTGTCTATTGAGTTGTCGTTAGTGTTTTCGGGTAGACAGGTGTCTACTTGATAGGTATGCATCATTAGAATAGAAAGTTCTGATTGGAAGGAAGAAAGAATGGCCGGGCCGCATCGGATTCAGAGTGGTGGCTGCAGTGGAAAGAGAGGGCCACGCACGGTATACCGGGCCAGTGAGAGTGTCTATTGAGTTGTCGTTAGTGTTTTCTGGTAGTCAGATGTCTAATTGAAAGGTATGCATAATTAGAATAGAAAGTTCTGATTGGAAAGTAAAAAGAATGGCCGGGCCTCATCGGATTCAGAGTGGTGGCCGCAGTGGAAAGAGAGGGCCACGCACGGTATACCGGGCCAGTGAGAGTGTCTATTGAGTTGTCGTTAATGTTTTCTGGTAGACAGGTGTCTAATTGATAAGTTTTCATCATTAGAATAGAAAGTTCTGATCGGAAGGTAGAAAGAAGGGCCAGTCCGCATCGGATTCAGAGGGGTAACCGCAGTGGAAAGAGAGGGCCACGCACGGTATACCGGGCCAGTGAGAGTGTCTATTGAGTTGTCGTTAGTGTTTTCTGGTAGACAGGTGTCTAATTGATAGGTATGCATCATTAGAATAGAAAGTTCTGATTGGAAGGTAGAAAGAATGGCCGGGCCGCATCGGATTCAGAGTGGTGGCCGCAGTGGAAAGAGAGGGCCACGCACGGTATACCGGGCCAGTGAGAGTGTCTATTGAGTTGTCGTTAATGTTTTCTGGTAGACAGGTGTCTAATTGATAAGTTTGCATCATTAGAATAGAAAGTTCTGATCGGAAGGTAGAAAGAAGGGCCAGTCCGCATCGGATTCAGAGTGGTGGCCGCAGTGGAAAGAGAGGGCCACGCACGGTATACCGGGCCAGTGAGAGTGTCTATTGAGTTGTCGTTAATGTTTTCTGGTAGACAGGTGTCTAATTGATAAGTTTTCATCATTAGAATAGAAAGTTATGATCGGAAGGTAGAAAGAAGGGCCAGTCCGCATCGGATTCAGAGTGGTGGCCGCAGTGGAAAGAGAGGGCCACGCACGGTATACCGGGCCAGTGAGAGTGTCTATTGAGTTGTCGTTAATGTTTTCTGGTAGACAGGTGTCTAATTGATAAGTTTTCATCATTAGAATAGAAAGTTCTGATCGGAAGGTAGAAAGAAGGGCCAGTCCGCATCGGATTAAGAGGGGTGGCCGCAGTGGAAAGAGAGGGCCACGCACGGTATACCGGGCCAGTGAGAGTGTCTATTGAGTTGTCGTTAGTGTTTTCTGATAGACAGGTGTCTAATTGATAGGTATGCATCATTAGAATAGAAAGTTCTGATTGGAAGGAAGAAAGAATGGCCGGGCCGCATCGGATTCAGAGTGGTGGCCGCAGTGGAAAGAGAGGGCCACGCACGGTATACCGGGCCAGTGAGAGTGTCTATTGAGTTGTCGTTAATGTTTTCTGGTAGACAGGTGTCTAATTGATAGGTATGCATCATTAGAATAGAAAGTTCTGATCGGAAGGTAGAGAGAAGGGCCAGTCCGCATCGCATTCAGAGTGGTGGCCGCAGTGGAAAGAGAGGGCCACGCACGGTATACCGGGCCAGTGAGAGTGTTTATTAAAATGTCGTTAGTGTTTTCTAGTAGACAAGTGTCTAATTGATAGGTATGCATCATTAGAATAGAAAGTTCTGATCGGAAGGTAGAAAGAAGGGCCAGTCCGCATCGGATTCAGAGTGGTGGCCGCAGTGGAAAGAGAGGGCCACGCACGGTATACCGGGCCAGTGAGAGTGTTTATTAAAATGTCGTTAGTGTTTTCTGGTAGACAGGTGTCTAATTGATAGGTATGCATCATTAGAATAGAAAGTTCTGATCGGAAGGTAGAAAGAAGGGCCAGTCCGCATCGGATTCAGAGTGGTGGCCGCAGTGGAAAGAGAGGGCCACGCACGGTATACCGGGCCAGTGAGAGTGTCTATTGAGTTGTCGTTAATGTTTTCTGGTAGACAGGTGTCTAATTGATAAGTTTTCATCATTAGAATAGAAAGTTCTGATCGGAAGGTAGAAAGAAGGGCCAGTCCGCATCGGATTCAGAGGGGTGGCCGCAGTGGAAAGAGAGGGCCACGCACGGTATACCGGGCCAGTGAGAGTGTCTATTGAGTTGTCGTTAGTGTTTTCTGATAGACAGGTGTCTAATTGATAGGTATGCATCATTAGAATAGAAAGTTCTGATTGGAAGGAAGAAAGAATGGCCGGGCCGCATCGGATTCAGAGTGGTGGCCGCAGTGGAAAGAGAGGGCCACGCACGGTATACCGGGCCAGTGAGAGTGTCTATTGAGTTGTCGTTAATGTTTTCTGGTAGACAGGTGTCTAATTGATAGGTATGCATCATTAGAATAGAAAGTTCTGATCGGAAGGTAGAGAGAAGGGCCAGTCCGCATCGCATTCAGAGTGGTGGCCGCAGTGGAAAGAGAGGGCCACGCACGGTATACCGGGCCAGTGAGAGTGTTTATTAAAATGTCGTTAGTGTTTTCTGGTAGACAGGTGTCTAATTGATAGGTATGCATCATTAGAATAGAAAGTTCTGATCGGAAGGTAGAGAGAAGGGCCAGTCCGCATCGCATTCAGAGTGGTGGCCGCAGTGGAAAGAGAGGGCCACGCACGGTATACCGGGCCAGTGAGAGTGTTTATTAAAATGTCGTTAGTGTTTTCTGGTAGACAGGTGTCTAATTGATAGGTATGCATCATTAGAATAGAAAGTTCTGATTGGAAGGAAGAAAGAATGGCCGGGCCGCATCGGATTCAGAGTGGTGGCCGCAGTGGAAAGAGAGGGCCACGCACGGTATACCGGGCCAGTGAGAGTGTCTATTGAGTTGTCGTTAATGTTTTCTGGTAGACAGGTGTCTAATTGATAGGTATGCATCATTAGAATAGAAAGTTCTGATCGGAAGGTAGAGAGAAGGGCCAGTCCGCATCGCATTCAGAGGGGTGGCCGCAGTGGAAAGAGAGGGCCACGCACGGTATACCGGGCCAGTGAGAGTGTCTATTGAGTTGTCGTTAGTGTTTTCTGATAGACAGGTGTCTAATTGATAGGTATGCATCATTAGAATAGAAAGTTCTGATTGGAAGGAAGAAAGAATGGCCGGGCCGCATCGGATTCAGAGTGGTGGCCGCAGTGGAAAGAGAGGGCCACGCACGGTATACCGGGCCAGTGAGAGTGTCTATTGAGTTGTCGTTAATGTTTTCTGGTAGACAGGTGTCTAATTGATAGGTATGCATCATTAGAATAGAAAGTTCTGATCGGAAGGTAGAAAGAAGGGCCAGTCCGCATCGCATTCAGAGTGGTGGCCGCAGTGGAAAGAGAGGGCCACGCACGGTATACCGGGCCAGTGAGAGTGTCTATTGAGTTGTCGTTAATGTTTTCTGGTAGACAGGTGTCTAATTGATAAGTTTTCATCATTAGAATAGAAAGTTCTGATCGGAAGGTAGAAAGAAGGGCCAGTCCGCATCGGATTCAGAGGGGTGGCCGCAGTGGAAAGAGAGGGCCACGCACGGTATACCGGGCCAGTGAGAGTGTCTATTGAGTTGTCGTTAGTGTTTTCTGATAGACAGGTGTCTAATTGATAGGTATGCATCATTAGAATAGAAAGTTCTGATTGGAAGGAAGAAAGAATGGCCGGGCCGCATCGGATTCAGAGTGGTGGCCGCAGTGGAAAGAGAGGGCCACGCACGGTATACCGGGCCAGTGAGAGTGTCTATTGAGTTGTCGTTAATGTTTTCTGGTAGACAGGTGTCTAATTGATAGGTATGCATCATTAGAATAGAAAGTTCTGATCGGAAGGTAGAGAGAAGGGCCAGTCCGCATCGCATTCAGAGTGGTGGCCGCAGTGGAAAGAGAGGGCCACGCACGGTATACCGGGCCAGTGAGAGTGTTTATTAAAATGTCGTTAGTGTTTTCTGGTAGACAGGTGTCTAATTGATAGGTATGCATCATTAGAATAGAAAGTTCTGATTGGAAGGAAGAAAGAATGGCCGGGCCGCATCGGATTCAGAGTGGTGGCTGCAGTGGAAAGAGAGGGCCACGCACGGTATACCGGGCCAGTGAGAGTGTCTATTGAGTTGTCGTTAGTGTTTTCTGGTAGTCAGATGTCTAATTGAAAGGTATGCATAATTAGAATAGAAAGTTCTGATTGGAAAGTAAAAAGAATGGCCGGGCCTCATCGGATTCAGAGTGGTGGCCGCAGTGGAAAGAGAGGGCCACGCACGGTATACCGGGCCAGTGAGAGTGTCTATTGAGTTGTCGTTAATGTTTTCTGGTAGACAGGTGTCTAATTGATAAGTTTTCATCATTAGAATAGAAAGTTCTGATCGGAAGGTAGAAAGAAGGGCCAGTCCGCATCGGATTCAGAGGGGTAACCGCAGTGGAAAGAGAGGGCCACGCACGGTATACCGGGCCAGTGAGAGTGTCTATTGAGTTGTCGTTAGTGTTTTCTGGTAGACAGGTGTCTAATTGATAGGTATGCATCATTAGAATAGAAAGTTCTGATTGGAAGGTAGAAAGAATGGCCGGGCCGCATCGGATTCAGAGTGGTGGCCGCAGTGGAAAGAGAGGGCCACGCACGGTATACCGGGCCAGTGAGAGTGTCTATTGAGTTGTCGTTAATGTTTTCTGGTAGACAGGTGTCTAATTGATAAGTTTGCATCATTAGAATAGAAAGTTCTGATCGGAAGGTAGAAAGAAGGGCCAGTCCGCATCGGATTCAGAGTGGTGGCCGCAGTGGAAAGAGAGGGCCACGCACGGTATACCGGGCCAGTGAGAGTGTTTATTAAAATGTCGTTAGTGTTTTTTGGTAGACAGGTGTCTAATTGATAGGTATGCATCATTAGAATAGAAAGTTATGATCGGAAGGTAGAAAGAAGGGCCAGTCCGCATCGGATTCAGAGTGGTGGCCGCAGTGGAAAGAGAGGGCCACGCACGGTATACCGGGCCAGTGAGAGTGTCTATTGAGTTGTCGTTAATGTTTTCTGGTAGACAGGTGTCTAATTGATAAGTTTTCATCATTAGAATAGAAAGTTCTGATCGGAAGGTAGAAAGAAGGGCCAGTCCGCATCGGATTAAGAGGGGTGGCCGCAGTGGAAAGAGAGGGCCACGCACGGTATACCGGGCCAGTGAGAGTGTCTATTGAGTTGTCGTTAGTGTTTTCTGATAGACAGGTGTCTAATTGATAGGTATGCATCATTAGAATAGAAAGTTCTGATTGGAAGGAAGAAAGAATGGCCGGGCCGCATCGGATTCAGAGTGGTGGCCGCAGTGGAAAGAGAGGGCCACGCACGGTATACCGGGCCAGTGAGAGTGTCTATTGAGTTGTCGTTAATGTTTTCTGGTAGACAGGTGTCTAATTGATAGGTATGCATCATTAGAATAGAAAGTTCTGATCGGAAGGTAGAGAGAAGGGCCAGTCCGCATCGCATTCAGAGTGGTGGCCGCAGTGGAAAGAGAGGGCCACGCACGGTATACCGGGCCAGTGAGAGTGTTTATTAAAATGTCGTTAGTGTTTTCTGGTAGACAAGTGTCTAATTGATAGGTATGCATCATTAGAATAGAAAGTTCTGATCGGAAGGTAGAAAGAAGGGCCAGTCCGCATCGGATTCAGAGTGGTGGCCGCAGTGGAAAGAGAGGGCCACGCACGGTATACCGGGCCAGTGAGAGTGTTTATTAAAATGTCGTTAGTGTTTTCTGGTAGACAGGTGTCTAATTGATAGGTATGCATCATTAGAATAGAAAGTTCTGATCGGAAGGTAGAAAGAAGGGCCAGTCCGCATCGGATTCAGAGTGGTGGCCGCAGTGGAAAGAGAGGGCCACGCACGGTATACCGGGCCAGTGAGAGTGTCTATTGAGTTGTCGTTAATGTTTTCTGGTAGACAGGTGTCTAATTGATAAGTTTTCATCATTAGAATAGAAAGTTCTGATCGGAAGGTAGAAAGAAGGGCCAGTCCGCATCGGATTCAGAGGGGTGGCCGCAGTGGAAAGAGAGGGCCACGCACGGTATACCGGGCCAGTGAGAGTGTCTATTGAGTTGTCGTTAGTGTTTTCTGATAGACAGGTGTCTAATTGATAGGTATGCATCATTAGAATAGAAAGTTCTGATTGGAAGGAAGAAAGAATGGCCGGGCCGCATCGGATTCAGAGTGGTGGCCGCAGTGGAAAGAGAGGGCCACGCACGGTATACCGGGCCAGTGAGAGTGTCTATTGAGTTGTCGTTAATGTTTTCTGGTAGACAGGTGTCTAATTGATAGGTATGCATCATTAGAATAGAAAGTTCTGATCGGAAGGTAGAGAGAAGGGCCAGTCCGCATCGCATTCAGAGTGGTGGCCGCAGTGGAAAGAGAGGGCCACGCACGGTATACCGGGCCAGTGAGAGTGTTTATTAAAATGTCGTTAGTGTTTTCTGGTAGACAGGTGTCTAATTAATAGGTATGCATCATTAGAATAGAAAGTTCTGATCGGAAGGTAGAGAGAAGGGCCAGTCCGCATCGCATTCAGAGTGGTGGCCGCAGTGGAAAGAGAGGGCCACGCACGGTATACCGGGCCAGTGAGAGTGTTTATTAAAATGTCGTTAGTGTTTTCTGGTAGACAGGTGTCTAATTGATAGGTATGCATCATTAGAATAGAAAGTTCTGATTGGAAGGAAGAAAGAATGGCCGGGCCGCATCGGATTCAGAGTGGTGGCCGCAGTGGAAAGAGAGGGCCACGCACGGTATACCGGGCCAGTGAGAGTGTCTATTGAGTTGTCGTTAATGTTTTCTGGTAGACAGGTGTCTAATTGATAGGTATGCATCATTAGAATAGAAAGTTCTGATCGGAAGGTAGAAAGAAGGGCCAGTCCGCATCGCATTCAGAGTGGTGGCCGCAGTGGAAAGAGAGGGCCACGCACGGTATACCGGGCCAGTGAGAGTGTCTATTGAGTTGTCGTTAATGTTTTCTGGTAGACAGGTGTCTAATTGATAAGTTTTCATCATTAGAATAGAAAGTTCTGATCGGAAGGTAGAAAGAAGGGCCAGTCCGCATCGGATTCAGAGGGGTGGCCGCAGTGGAAAGAGAGGGCCACGCACGGTATACCGGGCCAGTGAGAGTGTCTATTGAGTTGTCGTTAGTGTTTTCTGATAGACAGGTGTCTAATTGATAGGTATGCATCATTAGAATAGAAAGTTCTGATTGGAAGGAAGAAAGAATGGCCGGGCCGCATCGGATTCAGAGTGGTGGCCGCAGTGGAAAGAGAGGGCCACGCACGGTATACCGGGCCAGTGAGAGTGTCTATTGAGTTGTCGTTAATGTTTTCTGGTAGACAGGTGTCTAATTGATAGGTATGCATCATTAGAATAGAAAGTTCTGATCGGAAGGTAGAGAGAAGGGCCAGTCCGCATCGCATTCAGAGTGGTGGCCGCAGTGGAAAGAGAGGGCCACGCACGGTATACCGGGCCAGTGAGAGTGTTTATTAAAATGTCGTTAGTGTTTTCTGGTAGACAGGTGTCTAATTGATAGGTATGCATCATTAGAATAGAAAGTTCTGATCGGAAGGTAGAGAGAAGGGCCAGTCCGCATCGCATTCAGAGTGGTGGCCGCAGTGGAAAGAGAGGGCCACGCACGGTATACCGGGCCAGTGAGAGTGTTTATTAAAATGTCGTTAGTGTTTTCTGGTAGACAGGTGTCTAATTGATAGGTATGCATCATTAGAATAGAAAGTTCTGATTGGAAGGAAGAAAGAATGGCCGGGCCGCATCGGATTCAGAGTGGTGGCCGCAGTGGAAAGAGAGGGCCACGCACGGTATACCGGGCCAGTGAGAGTGTCTATTGAGTTGTCGTTAATGTTTTCTGGTAGACAGGTGTCTAATTGATAAGTTTTCATCATTAGAATAGAAAGTTCTGATCGGAAGGTAGAAAGAAGGGCCAGTCCGCATCGGATTCAGAGGGGTGGCCGCAGTGGAAAGAGAGGGCCACGCACGGTATACCGGGCCAGTGAGAGTGTCTATTGAGTTGTCGTTAATGTTTTCTGGTAGACAGGTGTCTAATTGATAGGTATGCATCATTAGAATAGAAAGTTCTGATTGGAAGGAAGAAAGAATGGCCGGACCGCATCGGATTCAGAGTGGTGGCCGCAGTGGAAAGAGAGGGCCACGCACGGTATACCGGGCCAGTGACAGTGTCTATTGAGTTGTCGTTAATGTTTTCTGGTAGACAGGTGTCTAATTGATAGGTATGCATCATTAGAATAGAAAGTTCTGATCGGAAGGTAGAGAGAAGGGCCAGTCCGCATCGCATTCAGAGTGGTGGCCGCAGTGGAAAGAGAGGGCCACGCACGGTATACCGGGCCAGTGAGAGTGTTTATTAAAACGTCGTTAGTGTTTTCTGGTAGACAGGTGTCTAATTGATAGGTATGCATCATTAGAATAGAAAGTTCTGATCGGAAGGTAGAAAGAAGGGCCAGTCCGCATCGGATTCAGAGTGGTGGCCGCAGTGGAAAGAGAGGGCCACGCACGGTATACCGGGCCAGTGAGAGTGTCTATTGAGTTGTCGTTAATGTTTTCTGGTAGACAGGTGTCTAATTGATAAGTTTTCATCATTAGAATAGAAAGTTCTGATCGGAAGGTAGAAAGAAGGGCCAGTCCGCATCGGATTCAGAGGGGTGGCCGCAGTGGAAAGAGAGGGCCACGCACGGTATACCGGGCCAGTGAGAGTGTCTATTGAGTTGTCGTTAGTGTTTTCTGATAGACAGGTGTCTAATTGATAGGTATGCATCATTAGAATAGAAAGTTCTGATTGGAAGGAAGAAAGAATGGCCGGGCCGCATCGGATTCAGAGTGGTGGCCGCAGTGGAAAGAGAGGGCCACGCACGGTATACCGGGCCAGTGAGAGTGTCTATTGAGTTGTCGTTAATGTTTTCTGGTAGACAGGTGTCTAATTGATAGGTATGCATCATTAGAATAGAAAGTTCTGATCGGAAGGTAGAGAGAAGGGCCAGTCCGCATCGCATTCAGAGTGGTGGCCGCAGTGGAAAGAGAGGGCCACGCACGGTATACCGGGCCAGTGAGAGTGTTTATTAAAATGTCGTTAGTGTTTTCTGGTAGACAGGTGTCTAATTGAAAGGTATGCATCATTAGAATAGAAAGTTCTGATCGGAAGGTAGAGAGAAGGGCCAGTCCGCATCGCATTCAGAGTGGTGGCCGCAGTGGAAAGAGAGGGCCACGCACGGTATACCGGGCCAGTGAGAGTGTTTATTAAAATGTCGTTAGTGTTTTCTGGTAGACAGGTGTCTAATTGATAGGTATGCATCATTAGAATAGAAAGTTCTGATTGGAAGGAAGAAAGAATGGCCGGGCCGCATCGGATTCAGAGTGGTGGCCGCAGTGGAAAGAGAGGGCCACGCACGGTATACCGGGCCAGTGAGAGTGTCTATTGAGTTGTCGTTAATGTTTTCTGGTAGACAGGTGTCTAATTGATAGGTATGCATCATTAGAATAGAAAGTTCTGATCGGAAGGTAGAAAGAAGGGCCAGTCCGCATCGCATTCAGAGTGGTGGCCGCAGTGGAAAGAGAGGGCCACGCACGGTATACCGGGCCAGTGAGAGTGTCTATTGAGTTGTCGTTAATTTTTTCTGGTAGACAGGTGTCTAATTGATAAGTTTTCATCATTAGAATAGAAAGTTCTGATCGGAAGGTAGAAAGAAGGGCCAGTCCGCATCGGATTCAGAGGGGTGGCCGCAGTGGAAAGAGAGGGCCACGCACGGTATACCGGGCCAGTGAGAGTGTCTATTGAGTTGTCGTTAGTGTTTTCTGATAGACAGGTGTCTAATTGATAGGTGTGCATCATTAGAATAGAAAGTTCTGATTGGAAGGAAGAAAGAATAGCCGGGCCGCATCGGATTCAGAGTGGTGGCCGCAGTGGAAAGAGAGGGCCACGCACGGTATACCGGGCCAGTGAGAGTGTCTATTGAGTTGTCGTTAATGTTTTCTGGTAGACAGGTGTCTAATTGATAGGTATGCATCATTAGAATAGAAAGTTCTGATCGGAAGGTAGAGAGAAGGGCCAGTCCGCATCGCATTCAGAGTGGTGGCCGCAGTGGAAAGAGAGGGCCACGCACGGTATACCGGGCCAGTGAGAGTGTTTATTAAAATGTCGTTAGTGTTTTCTGGTAGACAGGTGTCTAATTGATAGGTATGCATCATTAGAATAGAAAGTTCTGATCGGAAGGTAGAGAGAAGGGCCAGTCCGCATCGCATTCAGAGTGGTGGCCGCAGTGGAAAGAGAGGGCCACGCACGGTATACCGGGCCAGTGAGAGTGTTTATTAAAATGTCGTTAGTGTTTTCTGGTAGACAGGTGTCTAATTGATAGGTATGCATCATTAGAATAGAAAGTTCTGATTGGAAGGAAGAAAGAATGGCCGGGCCGCATCGGATTCAGAGTGGTGGCCGCAGTGGAAAGAGAGGGCCACGCACGGTATACCGGGCCAGTGAGAGTGTCTATTGAGTTGTCGTTAATGTTTTCTGGTAGACAGGTGTCTAATTGATAAGTTTTCATCATTAGAATAGAAAGTTCTGATCGGAAGGTAGAAAGAAGGGCCAGTCCGCATCGGATTCAGAGGGGTGGCCGCAGTGGAAAGAGAGGGCCACGCACGGTATACCGGGCCAGTGAGAGTGTTTATTGAGTTGTCGTTAGTATTTTCTGATAGACAGGTGTCTAATTGATAGGTATGCATCATTAGAATAGAAAGTTCTGATTGGAAGGAAGAAAGAATGGCCGGGCCGCATCGGATTCAGAGTGGTGGCCGCAGTGGAAAGAGAGGGCCACGCACGGTATACCGGGCCAGTGAGAGTGTCTATTGAGTTGTCGTTAATGTTTTCTGGTAGACAGGTGTCTAATTGATAGGTATGCATCATTAGAATAGAAAGTTCTGATCGGAAGGTAGAGAGAAGGGCCAGTCCGCATCGCATTCAGAGTGGTGGCCGCAGTGGAAAGAGAGGGCCACGCACGGTATACCGGGCCAGTGAGAGTGTTTATTAAAATGTCGTTAGTGTTTTCTGGTAGACAGGTGTCTAATTGATAGGTATGCATCATTAGAATAGAAAGTTCTGATTGGAAGGAAGAAAGAATGGCCGGGCCGCATCGGATTCAGAGTGGTGGCCGCAGTGGAAAGAGAGGGCCACGCACGGTATACCGGGCCAGTGAGAGTGTCTATTGAGTTGTCGTTAATGTTTTCTGGTAGACAGGTGTCTACTTGATAGGTATGCATCATCAGAATAGAAAGTTCTGATTGGAAGGAAGAAAGAATGGCCGGGCCGCATCGGATTCAGAGTGGTGGCCGCAGTGGAAAGAGAGGGCCACGCACGGTATACCGGGCCAGTGAGAGTGTCTATTGAGTTGTCGTTAGTGTTTTCTGATAGACAGGTGTCTAATTGATAGGTATGCATCATTAGAATAGAAAGTTCTGATTGGAAGGAAGAAAGAATGGCCGGGCCGCATCGGATTCAGAGTGGTGGCTGCAGTGGAAAGAGAGGGCCACGCACGGTATACCGGGCCAGTGAGAGTGTCTATTGAGTTGTCGTTAGTGTTTTCTGGTAGTCAGATGTCTAGTTGAAAGGTATGCATAATTAGAATAGAAAGTTCTGATTGGAAAGTAAAAAGAATGGCCGGGCCTCATCGGATTCAGAGTGGTGGCCGCAGTGGAAAGAGAGGGCCACGCACGGTATACCGGGCCAGTGAGAGTGTCTATTGAGTTGTCGTTAGTGTTTTCTGGTAGTCAGATGTCTAATTGAAAGGTATGCATAATTAGAATAGAAAGTTCTGATTGGAAGGTAGAAAGAATGGCCGGGCCGCATCGGATTCAGAGTGGTGGCCGCAGTGGAAAGAGAGGGCCACGCACGGTATACCGGGCCAGTGAGAGTGTCTATTGAGTTGTCGTTAATGTTTTCTGGTAGACAGGTGTCTAATTGATAAGTTTTCATCATTAGAATAGAAAGTTCTGATCGGAAGGTAGAAAGAAGGGCCAGTCCGCATCGGATTCAGAGGGGTAACCGCAGTGGAAAGAGAGGGCCACGCACGGTATACCGGGCCAGTGAGAGTGTCTATTGAGTTGTCGTTAGTGTTTTCTGGTAGACAGGTGTCTAATTGATAGGTATGCATCATTAGAATAGAAAGTTCTGATTGGAAGGTAGAAAGAATGGCCGGGCCGCATCGGATTCAGAGTGGTGGCCGCAGTGGAAAGAGAGGGCCACGCACGGTATACCGGGCCAGTGAGAGTGTCTATTGAGTTGTCGTTAATGTTTTCTGGTAGACAGGTGTCTAATTGATAAGTTTGCATCATTAGAATAGAAAGTTCTGATCGGAAGGTAGAAAGAAGGGCCAGTCCGCATCGGATTCAGAGTGGTGGCCGCAGTGGAAAGAGAGGGCCACGCACGGTATACCGGGCCAGTGAGAGTGTTTATTAAAATGTCGTTAGTGTTTTCTGGTAGACAGGTGTCTAATTGATAGGTATGCATCATTAGAATAGAAAGTTCTGATCGGAAGGTAGAAAGAAGGGCCAGTCCGCATCGGATTCAGAGTGGTGGCCGCAGTGGAAAGAGAGGGCCACGCACGGTATACCGGGCCAGTGAGAGTGTCTATTGAGTTGTCGTTAATGTTTTCTGGTAGACAGGTGTCTAATTGATAGGTATGCATCATTAGAATAGAAAGTTCTGATTGGAAGGAAGAAAGAATGGCCGGGCCGCATCGGATTCAGAGTGGTGGCCGCAGTGGAAAGAGAGGGCCACGCACGGTATACCGGGCCAGTGAGAGTGTCTATTGAGTTGTCGTTAATGTTTTCTGGTAGACAGGTGTCTAATTGATAGGTATGCATCATTAGAATAGAAAGTTCTGATCGGAAGGTAGAGAGAAGGGCCAGTCCGCATCGCATTCAGAGTGGTGGCCGCAGTGAAAAGAGAGGGCCACGCACGGTATACCGGGCCAGTGAGAGTGTTTATTAAAATGTCGTTAGTGTTTTCTGGTAGACAAGTGTCTAATTGATAGGTATGCATCATTAGAATAGAAAGTTCTGATCGGAAGGTAGAAAGAAGGGCCAGTCCGCATCGGATTCAGAGTGGTGGCCGCAGTGGAAAGAGAGGGCCACGCACGGTATACCGGGCCAGTGAGAGTGTTTATTAAAATGTCGTTAGTGTTTTCTGGTAGACAGGTGTCTAATTGATAGGTATGCATCATTAGAATAGAAAGTTCTGATCGGAAGGTAGAAAGAAGGGCCAGTCCGCATCGGATTCAGAGTGGTGGCCGCAGTGGAAAGAGAGGGCCACGCACGGTATACCGGGCCAGTGAGAGTGTCTATTGAGTTGTCGTTAATGTTTTCTAGTAGACAGGTGTCTAATTGATAAGTTTTCATCATTAGAATAGAAAGTTCTGATCGGAAGGTAGAAAGAAGGGCCAGTCCGCATCGGATTCAGAGGGGTGGCCGCAGTGGAAAGAGAGGGCCACGCACGGTATACCGGGCCAGTGAGAGTGTCTATTGAGTTGTCGTTAGTGTTTTCTGATAGACAGGTGTCTAATTGATAGGTATGCATCATTAGAATAGAAAGTTCTGATTGGAAGGAAGAAAGAATGGCCGGGCCGCATCGGATTCAGAGTGGTGGCCGCAGTGGAAAGAGAGGGCCACGCACGGTATACCGGGCCAGTGAGAGTGTCTATTGAGTTGTCGTTAATGTTTCTGGTAGACAGGTGTCTAATTGATAGGTATGCATCATTAGAATAGAAAGTTCTGATCGGAAGGTAGAGAGAAGGGCCAGTCCGCATCGCATTCAGAGTGGTGGCCGCAGTGGAAAGAGAGGGCCACGCACGGTATACCGGGCCAGTGAGAGTGTTTATTAAAATGTCGTTAGTGTTTTCTGGTAGACAGGTGTCTAATTGATAAGTTTTCATCATTAGAATAGAAAGTTCTGATCGGAAGGTAGAAAGAAGGGCCAGTCCGCATCGGATTCAGAGGGGTGGCCGCAGTGGAAAGAGAGGGCCACGCACGGTATACCGGGCCAGTGAGAGTGTCTATTGAGTTGTCGTTAATGTTTTCTGGTAGACAGGTATCTAATTGATAAGTTTGCATCATTAGAATAGAAAGTTCTGATCGGAAGGTAGAAAGAAGGGCCAGTCCGCATCGGATTCAGAGGGGTGGCCGCAGTGGAAAGAGAGGGCCACGCACGGTATACCGGGCCAGTGAGAGTGTCTATTGAGTTGTCGTTAATGTTTTCTGGTAGACAGGTGTCTAATTGATAGGTATGCATCATTAGAATAGAAAGTTCTGATCGGAAGGTAGAGAGAAGGGCCAGGCCGCATCGGATTCAGAGGGGTGGCCGCAGTGGAAAGAGAGGGCCACGCACGGTATACCGGGCCAGTGAGAGTGTCTATTGAGTTGTCGTTAGTGTTTTCTGGTAAACAGGTGTCTACTTGATAGGTATGCATCATCAGAATAGAAAGTTCTGATTGGAAGGAAGAAAGAATGGCCGGGCCGCATCGGATTCAGAGTGGTGGCCGCAGTGGAAAGAGAGGGCCACGCACGGTATACCGGGCCAGTGAGAGTGTCTATTGAGTTGTCGTTAGTGTTTTCTGATAGACAGGTGTCTAATTGATAGGTATGCATCATTATAATAGAAAGTTCTGATTGGAAGGAAGAAAGAATGGCCGGGCCGCATCGGATTCAGAGTGGTGGCCGCAGTGGAAAGAGAGGGCCACGCACGGTATACCGGGCCAGTGAGAGTGTCTATTGAGTTGTCGTTAATGTTTTCTGGTAGACAGGTTGATAGGTATGCATCATTAGAATAGAAAGTTCTGATCGGAAGGTAGAAAGAAGGGCCAGTCCGCATCGGATTCAGAGTGGTGGCCACCGTTTGAATATGAACTACAGTTTCGTACACGAACATAATTGTGAAATATAGTAATTTTTAGCTGAACCTTAGTTTATATCATCAGTTACATCTCGTTTGTGCTTTGAAACAGAAGATAATACACATTAATAACAATAACACTAATTCAGGGCCACAGGGCCACGGGCCGCATTTTACCACTCAAGGGCCACGGGCCAGGGCCAGGACCGCGTTTTACCCGGTCCCGCAGACTGAGTCGACTGAAGGGGAAGTTTCTTCTTCGAAGACGCCACCTTCGTCGAGGCTATTTTCTTCTCGAAAGGAAGATTCTTCTGGGATAGCGAATCCTTTTGGGAAGCACAGTCCTTCTGAGACGCTGGGTCCTTCTTGGATGCACGGTCCTTTCGGCTCTTTTTCTCCTTCTTGGAATCTTCGGTCGGAATTCTTTCAGAAATTGTGTCTAGTGCGTACCTCTGTATGTTCTTCTGACCGCCAGCGGTTGCCGGATGATGAACTAACAATGGCATATACCAGATCAAGTCTTGAACTGTGCTTGAATCCGTACAACGAGGAGAAGCGCGTCCAACATGAACGGCTCTCTGATAGAATAGAGACGAGGTAGCTTTTCGTGCATTACTTTTTTTAAAGTTTTCCTTAGGCGAACCGAAGAGAAGCAACAACGAAATGCTCTGAAGCTGGTCATTTCTACTGTGAACCAATCAATGGACATGGAAAAAAGCAGCACACGTGTGAGTGGGACTGACTATTGATTGATTGGTTGATTGATTGATTGATTTGTCTGTGATTATTTTTGAAAGTGTTGATTCACCTTGTCCCTGTTCATGTAATTGTTCAGGAAGACTAGTTCGCGCTGTCTCGGATGGAAAGGGGGGAAGGGAGAGTCGCGTGCGCTCGCAACGAGGTGAAGAGGGAGCAGGAGGGAGAGACTATCCCTGTTAATGAGGCGAGTGGGACTGACTAATGATTGATTGGTTGATTGATTTGAGGTATATTTGTTCCCTCTGATCAAGATTGTTTCAGGTCTTCCTCCATGGCTGCCCTGAGCAATAAAAAGAGAAGGCCTAATACGAACGCCACACAACCATCCCATTGTTTGCACCCTATATCTTATTATCGGATAATGTTGTTATTTATTTGTTGTTGTTTACAGTCACATTGTTTCGGAATAATAAGTACTACAATCATTCTCGTTGTTCAATTTCATTTATTACCTATTTGATATCAAAATAACACGTTGCAAAGTTGTTGAGGTGGAAGCATGACAAAATACATGACGAGTGTTTTTTATGTACGCATTGACATGTCTGGTATTTATTTTCAAACCGTTTTCCCGCAAAAACGCGACGCATCGTCGCGTACGCAGCGCTCAGCCTGACGTTTTTATTGAGCGTGAATCGCCGTGGGAATGGCTGACAGGTCGAAGAAGACGTGCGAGACGCCGACATACTCTCGATGTATCGTCAATGAATGCAGAGTCATCCGATCCAGAGCATGCCTTCATACCGATACCGTATTCCGTATTCCTTACTCCTGACTACCGTAATAGGCATACGGTATGCATACTGTAGGTACAGTACCCTCAATTTCCTTACCAGTTTTTTGAAGACTGCAGTGAGTACAGAAATGTTGTTCACAGAAAAAAAACGAGAAAAACGTGGTGTTTGTGCATTCGTAAAAGAGACGCTAAACGCGAGAATCACACCTTAATATTTTATTTATTTATTTTTCGTTTTCGTCGCAATTTTTGTCGTTGATATAGTAAGGCAAGTCTGATACGGTCGCCCTACTGGTGTATGGTAGCTGGGAGAGAGTTGGTGTCTCCAGTCAGTACATTGGCAACTTGTTGTCAGTGCAGCTGGATGTTGTTTGCGCTGAGAGTGGCCGGCTACCACACCTTTTGTTGAGAGGTTGAAATCTGTTTTTTTTTCTTGACTTGTGAGCTACTCTCTCTGCTTTGTCAGTTCCTCAGTGTAAGATGCTGGTATATCATCTGGTCGTGGCTTTATCATATTTTCGTAATATTCTATTATTGGTTGTCTTATTGTTCAGTGATGAGTGGTAGACGTCGCTCGCTTCGCTCTCGCGTGAATGAAGAAAGCGGAGAGAGCAGCGTCGCCATCGAGGAAAGGGAGAAGGAAGACCAAAAGGTAAACCATACACCGAACCATATAAAAAAAAGTTTAGATGGACATGTGCGGCGGGAAGCGCAAGGCGGAGTCTACCGGGGAGGATCCGGAGAGGAAGAAGATTGTCCTCCAGAAGGCAGAGGTGGTTATTGTCTTAATGTTTAAAGGTAGTATAGAGTATGTCATTCAGTATGACCCCTTGCACCCGTTCACCTCCCTACCACTGGAGATCTCCAAGCACATCCTCTCCTTTCTCGATCAAGTCGACATGTACATGTTTGCGGGAACGAATCTCGAAAACCAGTGAGCGAGTTTACCAGTTTGAAAATATTTGGTTGTTGCAGGGTGCTCGCTCGAACACTCGGATACAACATCGATCCAGTTGTCGTCTACAGTTTGAAAGAGGTATAGGGGATCCCCCCTCCGTTCATCGTACGGCAGTCATTTCGACGAATGTTTACCAGACAGCATTTGAGGCATCAATAGCCTGTTATCAGCCCGCGCGAGACCATTCGACAGCGCGATTCGCGCGCTTGGCGGTTTTGGAGGGGGGGGGGGGGGAATGAGGGTCATTTGCTAGTCTAATGAAGCAGGTCTCCATTTTGTAAAGTCAATTACTCATTTCAGAATCAAGCAATCTTCACAGAATTTTGATATGTGATGTGTATCAATAGTTCCCATCGATCTCTAGTGTTCGGTTTTTGATTTCGCCTCAGTTTTTTCAGTTAAAGTCCCAATGATTTTGAGTCGATTTCCAATGGGAAAACTCCAAAACTTAATTACTCTTTTCAAACTTATCGCACGGCGCCCAGTTTTCTGGAGGAGATGCCCAGATAAAATGCTCAGAAATCTCTTGTGCTCGATTTTTCGATTTCCGTCGTTTTCACCATGTTTGAGCACAAAAACACACAATCAAGGCTAATTTGCATAAAATTGTGGTCTGTCTGGCGAGCCAGCGCAATTGCCGTACGATGAATGGGGAGAATGGCCTATATTGATGTTTTTTCTCTGTCCGAACTCCAATCACGTTTTGTTGCAGCAATCGATCTGGGCGTCGAAGAAGAGCGCTCACTTCAACAATCTGTGGCGCAATCAGATTACAGAAAATGAGAACGAGAATGTTCCGATCTCGAAGCTGGATATCGAGACCGAGTACGCACTCTGGTCGTTAACCCGGCTGCTGCGCTGCAATGTCGTGGAACGGTTCGAATTGGATCTGGTGAGACGGACAAAATGTAATTGTAGCAATGATATGTTGTAGAGTAATAGTGACGTGGAGGAGGTGGGTCGATTCGCTGAGATGATACAACTCGCGCTCTCATTCGCACCCCGCCGCGTGCTCGATGCGATCGTGTTCAAGACAGCGTGAGTGTATCGCGTATTGTTTGGTATGATGATTTTTTTTCTTCCTCTCTCGCAACGCGCGGTCGGGTTGAAATGATCTTCCCCCAGTACCCTTGAGCAAGGCGGGGAATAGCTCATGAGAACGCTGTCTTCCTAGCCCGCGGAGTTACTATTGTGGATTATAATGGAAGGAAAGGAACACCCGGAGCCCCACTATTGTCTATAATGGTATCTAATTTTAATGGATTATGGAAAGGAAATCGAATGATTATCGACTGAATATCGATCTAATATCGACTTTCGACCTGCGATCCTATCATCCCCGTTGCTAAACTGTGTTTCTCCCAGCGCTTAGCCCTTGTGGTGTACCGTATGCACTTGTTGTATAGTCAGGATATAGCGATTTTGGATAAATGATTGATTGATTGATTGATTGATTGATGATTTCAGGATCGCTTCGTCTGTTCTTTTGTGCTGCGACGACCCCACTCACAAGCCCAAGTGGAGGGGCATCTTCGCTCGTCTCAGTCGAGTGAGTCGATCATCTATCACGCACCATTCACTCACTTCATCAGCTGCTGCCTGCGCGTCGTCTCTCCTTCTTCGTGCAGTGTCGATGCGAGAGCAGCGACTGCCATTTTGCTGCTGAGCTCATCTACTCACACTGGAAGGCGGTGCGAGCATGTTTGTGATCGTGTTTCAAATATCAGCTGGACGTGCTCGAGGGCGTGGCTGGATGGCTGCATCCTAGCTGGGATCTGTTGGGATGGGGAGTATGTCCTCGCCTCAAGGGAGTCGCCAACCACAACGAAATGAGCGGTGATGTCCATCTCTGGCAACTCGCCTCCCTACAGGCGCTCGTTGAAGTGAGTGCACGTGTTTGATTGTTTCCATTGTATTTTATCACAGAGATGGCGCACGAGCTGTGTAAAGGGAGTGTTCTGGATGGCTAAGTGGTGTATTGATGATTCGACACTGCGAAAGGACGCGCGATACATTCGATGCCAGAACAGCCTCGCACCCTTCTACAAGGTCTGTTTCTCCACCAATATAAGAATGCATTGCGTGATTTGAGGAAATCGCAATGATGAACAACTTCCGTACAGTGACGTACAGCGTGGCCCGAGAGGCGGACTCTCGGCTCCTGATTGTCGAAGAGTTGATATTCGCTGACAGCTTCACCATTGAGTGCTATGAGGTGGAGGAGGAGAAGGAGGAGGAGGAGGAGGAGGAAAACATCTATTATGAGGTTTGGTATCAGTAGCAATGGCCATGAATAGTACGTTGTATCGCACTTTATTGCATGTATACTGAAATGACTAATAATGTATATACAGATTTGTTTAATATCAGATAAACTGTTGGTCATATTTATCTTATGTGACATGATTTTATGTCTTCATATATGTTTGAATCGTGGCCATATTGGCTTATCTTATATTTTGTGATGTTGTGATGGTTTTCAAATCGTATTTCTGATTTGTTTGAGGTATCAGTGGGAGTGAAGAACCTCGGTCGGGTTGATAGGAATTTGCAAGTTTGCATTTATGAATTCATGGTGGTTTGAAACGAACGGTTTCTGAGGTGGCAGATGAGAAGCCAGAGAGGAAGAAGATGCTTGTCCTGAAGGCCGAGGTGTACACTTGCCTTTGCCTTGTTACAGAATTCATTTCAGTACGACCCTGTCTATCCGTTTACTTCGATCCCCCGTGATGTAGCGAGAAAGATCCTCTACAGTCGAAATACAGTCGACAGATACACCTTCGCAAGCACCAGCAACGAGAACAAGTGAGAATTAGTGGCAGTGTGACGTTTCATGATAGTATGTTTCAGGGTTCTCTCATTCTCTCGCTTGATCACACTCTACACCGCGTCGTTTTTTTTTCATCAAGAAGGTACGCTTGCATTGAGTTATTGTGCTGATGTTGTAGTTCTAGCGTCGTGTCTACCTCTCTGACCTGTCTGCGGAGTGGGAGTATTCGAGTGCGGAACAACTTTCGTTTTTATTTGCATTCATATTTCATGTGTATTTGACATGTTTAGGTCTCCGCTGACCGTGCTGACGCGTCTGCTCACCGATATTGTCAAGCGATTCGAACTCGACATGGTGAGATGTTCACACAAATGTGGACTGGTTCTGTTGAGACCGTGTGTCTGTTTGTAGCGTGACAGTGCGTCTGAAGATGTGCTGTCGCTGTGCGAGTATCTCGAGTACTCGTTCGGTCCGGCGCCCCGTCACCCACTTCTAGACGTTCTTGTAATTCAAGTCTCGGTGATACGAGAGAGAGAGAGAGAGAGAGAGAGAGAGAGTTGTCTTGCAGCACTGTCTCTACGGGCCTCATCAGCTGTGCCAATCAGACAATCTGTGACGAGTGGGCAGAAGTGATGACTCGCCTCAGCAACGTAAGTGTATTTTCAAAGGATTTATATTTGTTTAGTAATTCTCACAGGTGATGGCTGCGCGTCGTCTTGCTATGATGATGAGGTGCGAATGTGGGAAGTCGGGGTGCGAACTGATCGCACGTCTCCTGTACAGCAAGTGGAATCAGGTGCTTGTACATGTACTTGTGATTCGTTTTTTAATTGGTATCACTTATCAGATGGACGTGCTCGAGGGCGTGGCTGGATGGCTGCATCCTAGCTGGGATCTGTGGGGAGTGTGTCCTCGCCTCAAGGGAGTCGCCAATCACAATTGCCTCACTTACAAACATCTCTGCTCCCAACTCGGCGCCCTTCGTACTACCATCGACGTGTGAGAACTGGAATCTGTTTTGGGATTTCATAGTAATTTCTTGTGTTTCCAATGGTGGTTTGATGTGATTGTTTTGAGCGCTGGCGAGGCGGGGCTACTGTCGATCCGTTCTTCATGTGCGTATTCAACGTGAAGCGGAAGTAGGCGCGCTCGGATCCGCGATTCACTCAATTCCGCCAGTTCCACGCGGTATGAGAGTGGGTAGTGTACTGAAGAAATTGGAATACAAGAGGTGTTTTCGCAAGAAGACCGAGACTCTGTCACGTACACGATACCGCACTGTGTGGACGAAGAGCGTGTGCTGGTGGTGATGTTGATTCTGCGAGAGAAGGTGTTCATAGAGTGCTACGTCGAGGAGATCAGCTGTACCTAGTGTTTGGACCAAATTACCGGTTTATTTCTGGTTAACCAGAAATTTGGCGCCCTTTTCAAAACCAGCGTCATTTAAAACCAGAAAAAATTGGCCAGGTCATTGGCCGGACCAGATATTTCTGGTTTTCGGTCGAAAAAAACCAGAAATTTCTGGTTCTGGTTTTCATTTGGCCAGTACTGGTTTTGGTTTGGCGGTCGTTCGAGAAATGTGACGTCTCATTGTCATTTAGCCATGAAATGTCCTCATCATACCTCATCTCATTCGAGAATCGAGAAATGATATTGACCGGTCCAAAAAACCAGAGGTACAAACTACAAAACCAGAAATTTCTGGTTTTTTGAAAACCAGAAATTTCTGGTTCTGGTTCTGGTTTGGCCAGATTTCTCAAAACCGGTTTATTTTGGCCGGTCATTTCTCTGGCCAACCAGAAAATAACCGGTCATTGGTTTTAATTTGGCCGGTCATTCGACCAGAAATCTGGTCGATAAATTGGTCCAAACACTAGCTGTACCAGCAGGTGTGGTTCTATGACAACCATACCACACATGGAGAGGAGGTTAACGACGGTTAGTTGACATTCTTCACCCACATGCACACTCTTATATCTTTATTGCTTTGTTCTGTGATCAAACAAATTTTTGTTTACTCGTGTAAAATTGTTACGATAAAATACGATTTGCGCTTATTTTCTCGATGTGAAGGGCTAAGTGACCGGTTCATTCCAGATATGAAGTACAACGCATCCGACGTCGATAGTAGAGTTCACAAGTTGGTCAGAGGTAATTATTATTGAGACTTAGTTGTTTTTACTGAAACATAATCGAACGAGTTATATGTAAGTGTTTTCCATCCATGTCAATCAATATCTTCTCTACACATAAATGAAATGGAATCATGTTTGTCTAATGTAAGTTGTAATGTATTTTGTTTACTTGGCACTCTTGATAGAAGGGGAACGAGCGGTGCGCATCGAAGATTCCTTGATAGAAGACGTCTTGTCCTTGTCCGTCTTTCCAGAAGGACTCTTGGGAACAGTCTTGACAGGAGTGGAAGCGAGAGCAGTGTTGGCAGTAGAAGTGGCAGACTGAATCGACTGAAGGGGAGAGCGAGCGAGCAGGGGAAGTTCCTTCTTCGAAGACGCTTCCTTCATCGAGGCTACTTTCTTCTCGGAAGGAAGGTCCTTCTTGGATGGCGGGTCCTTCTGGGATGCACGATTTTTCAAAGACGGCAGGTCCTTTTGGGAGGCACGGTCCTTCTGAGACGGCGGGTCCTTCTGGCTCTTCCTTTCCTTCTTGGAATCGTCGGTCGGAATGGCTGCACAGGTGGTCGAAGATGACGTGCGAGACGCCGACATACTCTCGATGAATTCCTCATCGTCATTGAATGTCAGAGCCATCCGATCCAGCTGAAATCATGATTTCATACCGTATTCCTTAAACTTGACTACCGTAATCCCATTACCAGTTTTCCGAAGACTGCGGTGAGAACAGAAATGTTGTTGCACAGCGAGTCAATCTCACTGCGAACGAACGCCGAGCGAACAAACTGACCGGTCTGGAAAGTACGGTATACGGTAGGCATACTGTAGGTACAGTACCCTCTTGACGGAAGTGGAAGCTGCTTTGAGCTGAGCCATAGTCTCTTTGACGGTATCTCTCAGTTCGATACTTCCGTAGAAGCGATTGTCGAGCGAATCGCGACGATCAAGCTCATCCATCTTCTGAAACGACCACCCTTGTCTCTTCACCCCCTCTCTTCCCCCTCCTCTCTTCCACCCCTTCTCTATACCTTCTTGATTAGCTCGGCAGGATCGAACCCGCTGGTCTTGCCAGATTCCTTCGATCCCATCGAATCTGCACTTCCTACATAGACCTCTGGTTACTGTATTCTACAGTACTCCACCGACCAGTGATGGAGACGTTCTCATCGTTGGCAGCAGTTGCGGCTACGGACCGAATGGGAAGAGTGAAGGGAGAAGGAGAAGGCGCAGGGGAGAAGGGGGACTGGCCGAAAGATGGAGCTCTCTTCTCCACACATCTCTCGTTCAACGCGCGACGACGGGTCTCGATAGAACGGACATAGTTGTCCAGTTTCTCGGAGATCTCAATAGAAAAGGGGGAGTGGGAGAGAGAGGGATAGACACTGCTACCTTCCTTTCGGTGTCGCGACAATCGTTGTAGAGTGCCTTGATGTCTTGTATGGCAGCTTGGATTTGTGCGTGGGAGGGAGGATGGACAGAGTTTGCCATCGTGGAGGGAGACGGGGGAAGGAATGGAGGGGCGAGGGAAAGAGGGATGTCGCGGAGACATGTAGTAGACATCCAAATGATCATGATAAAATATTGATTCGCAAAGTAATTCAAATATCCGTACTACATGAAATAAAAAGTTTTTGGATGTTTATGTAATTATCCAGATATACACATTACTCTATATAAATATGAACACATACATAGTTGGAGCATCTTCGTATAAGCGAGTGAGGAGGGAGATGGTAGGAATAAATGAGCTCTGAACCCGTACTCACTATAAAGGGAAAAGAAGTGCAAAACTACAAAACATATGCAAAATTGAACTGCTGTAAAACTCTCGCGTGGCACGGGGCGGTGGGGGTCTACGTACATATTACTGCAAGTACAGAACGTACTATAACAGTACGCAGGGCTACAGTATGCCTAGTCGGCGCTGCCACAGGTCTAGACGATGGTGGCTGTCTTGTGCTGGTTCTTGCGCGCACTGTCCTTGTAGTATTCGAGGAGGGCTTCCATGCGAGGATCCGTCTCCGGAAGACGCGACGCGGACACAGCAGAACGGGTCACTCCGTACTGGTAACTGCAACAGAGAGCGGGTTAGGAGAGAGAGAGAGAGAGAGAGAGAGAGAAGGAGAGAAATAGAGGTGCTCACTGCTCACCTGGGCGGCTGTCGGATGGCCTCTGTGAGGGGGCTCCTTCCCTGCGGCGACCTGTACCTGTTCACACTGTCGCGCACTCCGGCCAGAGGACTGGAAGGGAACAATCAATCAATACTGCCACTCGGATACCGCTAGAGTGACTCACCTGTTCTCATGGTACAATCCGTGGTGGTGTACGGGGAAGGTGGTGACCCTGTGCGGGGTGGCGTGTGTCTGCGTCTGTCCATGGGGTGTGTGTGTGGCGAGGGGCGACTGAGTGGGCGCGGGTCGCGGACGCCTGTCCAGACTCGCAGTGAACCCCGCCCCACACGACTGCGACTGCGGCAGCGGACGGCGCAGCGGAGACACCGTGTCGTCCCGCTGCAACAACACAGTACACGGCTCGCATTGCAACAGCACGTTGGTTACACACAGTGCAGCACACTTGAATCTCTCCCGCGCACTCACCTCCTGCTTCTCGAAGCGATGGACGGCCGACTGGAGGGGCAGGTTGTATGTGGATGAGGGGGGAGTGGCCGCGTAGGCGGGCACCTGTGGGGAGGCAGTGGCAGAGGAGGGCGCGGGCTGGCGGGACAGAGTGTGCTCCGACTGCGCGCGCTTCCGCAGCTGCTGCTCCTAGACACACCACATTCACACACACACCGACAGAACAGCACACGGACACGGTGAGTGGTGCGCGGAAAGAGACCAGTGCGACAACGACACCATTCTATAATCATAACAAGGGAGAGAGTGACTCACATGGAGGGTGGGGTAGTGGCTCTGTCGGTAGCTGCTCTGGTAGGTGGCAGACGAGCGGTAGCCAATGTTCTCATACTGGGGCGACTGGTTGGTGGGTGTGAGAAGGGGGTTGTCCAGCTGGTCCCCTCCTCGGGAGGCAGTCCGACCCCTTGTGGAAGGAGACGGGCGGTGGGGAGAGGAGGACGAGGCAAAGTGCTGCGACTGCGAGCGCTGGCACGAGGCGCCACTGAAAGAGGACAGGGTGAGAACATAAGGAGGGGACTGAATGAGGGAGCTGACCTGGCGGGGCGCGCGTCGCACTCGTCGTCGTCCTCGTACTCGCTCTTGTCGCCGTCGCGCAGGTCGGGCACCGAGCCCCTCGGAGTGGTGGGACAGCTCTTGGTGGACATGCCGCCCTGCCAGGCCCCTCCTCCCACTCCTCCTCCGATGCTGCTCACATCGGGGCGGCTGGCAGACAGCCGCATCTGCGACAGCCCCACCTCCAGGCCACGCAGCTTCAACGCAGCCGCCGCCAGGTCGCGCTGCCGCTTCTTCCGCACAGACTTGTTCGTGGACTTGTCCTGAATAACAAGGTTCAATCTATCTTTCTCTCTCTCTCTCTCTCTCTCTCTCTCTCTCTCTCTCTCTCTCTCTCTTCTCCTCTCTCTGTCCCTTTGTCCACATACCTTGGCCAGCCTCTCGGCAGCAGCCACAATCTTCCTGTGTAATTCGATGTCAGCGACGAGTTGCGTCTCGTGGTCTCCCTGCAATGCAATGATCGATCATCGAGTGGTCAGTCCCCGGAACGTCGCCATTCCCCCCGTGCACCCGCGCGATGAGCGGCCTGGACATGTACAGTCATGGCAGCGTGCGCAGTCGACTCTACGCACAGTCAGTCCGCTCCTCCCCTTTCCCCCTCACCATCCCTCTAGTCACACGAACGCAGTCTCGTCTCGGTCGGCCGCCTCCCCCGACTTGTCTTCCACTCGCAGCTCCGCCGGAGCCGACAAGTCAGACCTCATCCCCACGCTATCCACCTTTGTATTTGTATAGGAAGCCGGATGGTTCGTACATCGAGTCGACCCGTGACTACTTTGTCTCCTCCTACCACAAAGTGCTCGACATGTCGCCGCTGCCCGCCAACTTTGACTACTCCTACCTCCTCACGTGGGCGATACGGTAGACTACCGTATACCTAATCTCCCTCCTAGGAGCTACTTCTGGCGCACCGTCATCTTCACTGCGTACACTCTGGGCATCCGTTCGTCTATCGTCTTCCACCCCTTTCTCCTCCCCCACTCTCTCCTCGGACCTATCACATTCATCGTCCTTCCCATCGGCGCCCTCCAAGTACACAGGAACACGCCAAAGGTACGATCGATCGTCAATCTATGTTCAATCAATATTCAGGACAAACTGACGCTGCACGACCGCCGCGCTCTTCTCATCATACTCGCATTCGTTTTCGGTGAGGCGATCGCGATCGATAATCAGTCAATACTATTGATTGAGGTGTGTTCGTGGAGGAGCTGACTGGACAGTGGCTGATCCCGTCCTCCCTCCCACCTCCCTACTTCATCCCCGGACTCGTCGGAATCACGATGAATGTGAGTGGAGGGGAATAGAAGTGGGGATCATTTCTAGATCGCGGGTCCATCTCTGGCGCACGACCGCAAGCTGCTGCTCACAGCGTGTCTGGGAGTGTCGGTCGTCACAGGAATCTCCATCGCCATATACAAGGTGTCCTCCCCTCTCCCTTCTCCCCGTCTACTCTCCATTGTAGGGAGTGTTCGGTGTTCTGTTCCTGGTTGCCCTCGCACTCGCGTGTCTCAACGCATTCTACAACCTCCAGCTCTCCATTCACTCACTCTGCAAAGGTCAGTACGCCATACTCTGGTACTTATGCCACCACAATCATCATCGGCAGCTTTCCACAAACACACCCATTCATTGATAGTGAATATCGATTGATTGCCGAATCTTCTAGGCGCAGTGGACATGACTGACAACCACATTATCGCCCTCATCACAGTCGTCGCCACCCGAGTCATCTACATTGTACGCCTTCCCCCCTCTCTCCCTCCCATCCAACCACCTCCTTTCAGATGTTGTTCGGAGTGATGGACAGCAGCGAGGACCACCGACCGACTATGTCTTCTCTCATCTACTAGACGGACGCCCCCTCTCCCCCTTACAAGTCGAGACAACAAGAGTTAACCATAGAGAGTGAAGCGAATGTTTACATGAGTGCAATAAAGAGTTGCTCACCTTTTCCCTGGGCAGAATTTCGTCGTTAAATAGGAAGGCGGTACCGACTCGTTTCTTGAGTCGGGGAGCCTCCTCTCCCGGGAGGAGCACTCGAGTGATCTCCTTCGGCATCTCTCCCGTCAATTCCTGCAAGGGAGAGGGTGAGAAAGAAAGAGAGGAGAGAGAGAATCGACCACTCACTCCTTCCTTGATGCATATGATCCTGAGGTCGGCGAGCTTCTGTCGCAGCTTCTCCTCGAGGGCCTCCTTCTTTGCTCGCAACTGTTTGTACAGCTCCACGTCGCGCGCCCGCTCCTCTTCGGACTTTTCTAGAACAAAATAAACATAACAATGAACATATAAACAACCGATAATTGTACTCACGTGACATGGCGCTTTTGAGTGAGGGTAGGGAGACGCAGGAACCGTCGCCTACCTTGGCGGAAGGCATTGTGCTGACAGAAGAGGAGGCAGAGTGGAGGGAGCTGCAACACCATACCATCACTCACACAACACTACACACCTCGCACATTCACACAAGAGAGGGGGAGTGCGAGTCTGCTTTCTCTATAGAGGGGGAGAACGAGTGTGTGAGTAGACGCACCGCCAACCACTACAACATACTAATCCCGTGGTAAAACAGACACGACGGCCGGCCAAAGCAGTGTTTTAGAAAGGAGGGGCGGACAATCCGGGCGCGAAAAGAGAGGCCGAAAAAGGAGACAGTGGGATTATGATGATCACAAGAGGGCCCTCCAGGAGGCGTGGGGCGATAATCAGCCGCGATGCCGGCTGGCTGAAACCATCGCCCGCACGCGCCAAACAAGCACATAAATAAATATCACATTTCCCGGTCGGCGCCCGAGCGCCATCTCATTAGCATATCGACAGGATCTACAAGCAGACCCCGAAACGGACAAGGGTCTAATTGGAGAGACATGAGAACGGACCGACACACACGAATATTCATGCATGCCCGAGCGATCTGACAAGCGGATCGGCGACAGATCTCGCGCGCATTCAAATGACACCACCAACATCACTACACAACACACCCTCCGTATTCAAAAGGGCGCAGTTTTTACGACTCTCGGAAACAGTTCGAGGCGGGCGGGGATCAGAGAAGGAGAGATGGCGCGAGTGAGCAGAGAATTTGAATAATGAACAAAGTGGAAAAAGAGGGGGACACGCGCCCCCTTCTGTGATTCGTGATTTTCACATGCTTACACAAACAGTGGGAAAGGTCATCAAACGATGAGAGAGAGAGTCCATCTAGGGAGTGGCCCGGGGGATTCACACAGGTGCGCAAACCGAACCAACACGTGCGCGCATTCAAAAGCGATTACCGAGATCGGGTCTAATCGGTAGAGAAAGGGGACAGGGGGCAAGGGAGAGCAGAGGGGGCTTACCTGAGGGAGGGTAGACTGGAGGCTATGCTGCTGCGACTGACGAGACGAGACAGACGGTCACTCAGCTCAGAGTGAGACACGCCACTACGAGAAGACGGCTTCTGAAACAACACACATCAGTATCACAAATACAACAGTACGATTGTGATTATCAGGATTCAGAGAAAAAATTTCTCGTCACACTTATCATCAGTCATCATTCGCCACAAAACAACTGCTTGCGAGTGTGTGAAAACCTCAAAACAGCTGACAAACGAAGCGAGTGAACACATCACTCGAGAGAATAGAAGAGAATAGAAAAGAAGGGGAGAAACGGCGATCGATGTTATCAAAGAGGATTGAATCAAGAAACAAAAGAGTCTAGACAAGCGACAAGAACAGCTGCATTCGAATACTGTCACCGGATACTCATGTTTCATCCAAAGACTCGAGAAAAGGGGGCGGGCACTGCAACAGTGCAAAGGGGGCGGGGCCTCGCATTAGCCTATGAGCGCTGAGCGCTGGCGCGGCCGCTTTCAGCCTGCGAACAGCTGTTTGCCACCTAATCCCTCAAGATAAACGATTTTCGGATTATCACCATAGTGAGGCAATCAATGCGGGAAACCATTCAAGGCTCGTCATTTGAATAATGATGGGATAAGAAAGCCTTGGAAGACGCTTGAGCGAAAGCACAAACACTGGTAATACCACAAGTGCGCCAACTGCCATCGAAAAAGCTAATAAAGCGGTGGTGGCCGGTGAGTGCTCAGCTTCCGAGCGGGCGACTCATCCCCCCGAAAGAGACAGCATTCCGAGAGAGAGAGAGAGAGAGAGAGAGAGAAGGCGCTCGTACGGGGACAATCACCCATGTATCACATGTACACAGGACACATCGCACATGTATACATGCATAAATCATAAACAGCCGACTGTCCGATTGTGCGAGTGGGATGAGATAGATACAGGCAGACAAGGGAAGTGGCGGGCATAGCGATGAACAATCCCAGCTCATCATCAAACAACTGGGAAATACGGGCGGGAAATTGCAAATATTTGAGCAGGCTCGGCCATCGAAAAATAAGAAGCTCGATTGATTGAAACACGACTGTACATTGGATTGGCGAGTGAAAGAGGCGCCGACAGTGCGAGTGAGAGACGGAAAGGTCAGGGCGAGTGAGACAGTGCCATCCAAGACGACAGACAAGGTGAGAAGCATCATATTGCAATCTCTAGCCTACGCTCACTCCTAGACTAAACATATCCCATACACACACTACAATATACAACCACAAGAAAGGGAGGACTGTAAATCTCGAGGAAGCATCGCATTTCAATACGTTGTACAATATGAATGAGAGGAGATCATCAAAGGATTGTCTTCGCCTGTTTTATCCACGGATTACGATCCCTATTCAGCCCAGATGTCGCAATGCCAACCCCATACACAACAAAGAAATCGAATCAGCCAAGCAATTACCATAATCTGTGTAACCTGTGCAGCAGATTAATTACCATATTGGCCAATAGTGCAACATGTGTCGCGGTCACGCAAGGTCTCTCAAGACGATCGCGGATCATCGCGCAATTTGAATATCAAACAGGTGAGTTCACTGGGTAGGAACACGCTGCAAGCTGCAAGGGAACCAATTCATAGCAACACTCCCACTTTCTACACCATACAAAAACGTTTGCATTAGCCGGCAGATAAACAAAGAAGTGCGGGACAAAAACTGTGGGAACATGGAACCGGCTAATCTGGACAGATAGAAGGAATAACGATGGGTGGGCGAGGCAGGGAAGGGGAGAGAAGGGGGAGAGAAGGGGGAGAGAAGGGGAGACGGACAAGTGATAGGCGATAGCATAGCTGATAGCCAGCCGCCATACTCGGTATCTATCGGTTCCAATCACAGATTAGGCACCGACAGTCGGCAAACATGGCTGGAATGCGGGAAATGGCAAAGACACTAGGGAGAGACAATGGACAATGGGAATGGGATGGCCATCCATGGCCATACAGGTACATGGTGCGCAGGTGAAAGGAACCGCCAATTAGAGCGGGCGGCCGAGCGTGAATCCAACAAATGGAGGACCAGCCGGAGCAAGGAGCAATCAAGGCACGGCTGGTGGAACGACGCGCGATCAATGCGCGAGCGACGCGACGCGCTAACCTACCATTTCCGTATCATACCATTCATAGCAGGAGAGAGAGGGTGAGTGAATGCAAAGTGTGTCCACTCACTCTCCACTCACTCTCTCACTCACTCAGTATATTCACCTCCTATTTGCACATCTTATAGACAACCGGGTGTAGAGAACGGTGGGATCAGAGAGGATCAGACGAACGAACGGCGAGAGACAGGGCGAATAGGAGAGAGCGCAGTGTGAGCGGGGACATGAATGAGCTACAAGTGCAAACATACACCTATACCACAGCATAAACATGCAATCGATACCATCAATCAATCAATCCCATTCATGTTTCGATCCGGTATTGGAATGGGAAGGGATGGAGGGAAGGAGGGAGGGTATGACAGGTTCGAACACGCGACTCGCCCTCCACCGATCGAGTTATCACCAGCCAAGGCTGGTGGGAATCAATCGTTTCGATAAGCAGGCGATGTGCGATCTCGAGTGAATCACACTTGGCACATGCGAGAAAAGAGGGTCGGCCTTGAAAGGCGAAAGGAAGAAAGAAGCAAGCAACACACTTGGAGGGTGAGTCAAACCGGCGAGTGGGAGAGAGAGAGGTGCGGTGAGATGACATGGCATAACGGGATAGAGAGACGAGGAGGACACACTCACTCACTCTCACCCGCCCTCTCTCTCTCTCTCTCTCGCACTCCTTCATCTACAACAAGAGTACGACTACATAGATAAGAAGGGCAAGTGAATAGAATAGCGTTCCATCCCATTTCGAACACACAACGCAAAAACACACAATCTACCGGGTGCAATTCCATTCACCGAAACTCGTTTGCTCTAATGACATAATCCATATAAACGTACAAATGGGAGAGAGAGAGAGAGAGAACGGGAAGGGAAGAGAAGGGGACGAAAGAGATAGCGGAATGCGTGTGATTCATTAGAGAGGGCGCGCAGCGCCCTCTCTTTTGGCTTAGGATAGGGCTCGCGCCAGAATTTTCAAGAAGCGATATCCAAAAATCATTTTAGCAGGAATGTGAACTCATCCAATTTATGTTAGTTAGATTCGCACGGTTCCGTAGGCCAGATCACTAATTGATGGCATCTTTGTATCTTTTCTCCGAAAGAAGTTATGAGCGATCTCGCGCACCCAGGAGATGAGAGGCCAGCGTGTGGGTGGGTGGGTGGGTGGGTGGATGTCGTGTCCGGTAACGCTGACTCTCTGCCGAAAGCGTACTCTCTCGCGTTTTCTGCGCGTGTTCTCCAACTAGCACTTTGAGTGTAGTTCGCCTCGCCGCCGCCAGCGTCTAATTCGCGCCGGGTTTGCGTTGTTTTGGGTTTCCGTCACTCTGGCTAGCTCTCTCTCCCGGCAGGGCACGCAGAGAAATTAACGACAGAGCTTGGGAATCAGAAACGGAAGAAATTTCTATGAAATTCAACAAAAGCACATATATTATCTGTTAAAAAGTACTTGCGTAAAGATATTAAGTTTGTCTTGACCCAATTCAACAAAAGCGCATGCATAAAACGTTTACAAATACTAACACAAACCTGCGCATAACGGAAAGTGGACACTAACAGATGAAATATAACAATACGAATGAATAACGTCATACGTCCATATTAGAGAGAGAGGGAGAGAGAGAGAGAGGAGAGAGAGAGAGAGGAGAGAGAGAGAGAGAGAGAGAGAGAGAGAGAGAGGGAGAGAGAGGCGCAGGTTTGTGTTAGTATTTGTAAACGTTTTATGCATGCGCTTTTGTTGAATTGGGTCAAAACAAACTTAATATCTTTACGCAAGTACTTTTTAACAGATAATATTCGAAATGCGACATATTCAGGGTATCACCTGGAGACAGCACAACAGTCAGGGTCGCCCAGATCACTATCCAGGTCAGACGAGAGAGAGAGAGAGAGAGAGAGAGAGAGAGAGAGAGAGATGCGTCCCGCAACGCATAAAACACTCACTGGCTGCCCCCGAACCTATCTCATCACCCATCACACAATCTCTTCTGCGGGGCTGGCACGAGGCCTGTTTGGCGCCCCGCCAACTCTCTCTAATGAACATTCAGTTTTCAGTTTGCGAGTGCAAAATTCACGGGCGCGATGAGATAGTATCGGGATGATTTAATTAGGTAACAAAGAGTGAGGGTGTTGAATTTCGCAATGTTCACAGAGAATGCACAGAGTTGATACGATCTCTCCGAGCAAGATCCACGCACTCTCTCGAAGCAAGCCAAGTGCATTGAAAGGCTTCAACCTGAACGGGAATGGGGGAGAGAGAGAGAGAGAGAGAGAGAGAGAGAGAGAGAGAGAGAGAGAGAAAACAGACTAGCCTGACTGGCAGAAAAACAACAACCAACCCATTACATGGCCACCAGAAGAGAGTGAGAGAGATGAGGAGGGAGAAAGAGATGTTCATTAGCGAATAGGTTTAGTCAATTACCTATTTTATACTGCCAGTCAACAAACACAAGTAACGAAAAAAGAAAGGACATAGCTATAATCAATTGTGTGAAGTCAAGGTAAGTGTTGATTGGTTTAGCGACTTATGATGCATCTCCCCACCCCCTCGTTCTCTTCCTCTCTCTCTCTCTCTTTCTGTCTTTATTTCTCCACATTTTCTCTCAAATGGAATCCCGCAGTAGCAGCGGCGAGAAGAAATGACTGATGTTGCGGGAAACAACCTTCTCACAAAATCCCGCTACGCACAAAAACGATGGGTGGAATGGCAGAGAACAGGCAAACAGCACCCATAGTGGGATAGCTTCCAACCACTCAGGAGGAGAGACAGCTATAGACATGCATACACACGACTCCCATGATGCTTATTAGACAAAACGACTGCGGAACACAGAGTGCCGTCAGAAAAATCGACACGGCGAAAAATCAGAGTGCCACATTGCCGTATAACTCGGAACTCCGTGGTCATAAAACGAAACGAGCACACACCCGCAGTCGACCAACCACAAACTAAGAACGGAGCTACTGCGGACTGCGCGTTTAGCCCCAATATGTAAATCGAAAAAGTTTGGTACCTGCCGATATCGATGCGTGTACATGGGTGCAGCGTGTGACGCAGTGAATAGAAAAGAAGAGGTAATAGCAAAAGAAAGGCCGGAACGAGTGCGGACAGAAATCAGCACTCTAATACCAGCGCGGACGAGCGATGGAAGAAGACCGAAGGGCTACACTCACAAGAGAAGACAAACAGCCAAGCGGGCAGAGCAAACGAGGGAGCACGCAGATGCGAGAGGGCCAGAGACAGCCGACGATCAAACAAGACATTGTAAAGCATCGAATTATGGGAATGTGGAGAGGGTGGGAAAATTGAAATGAGCGATAAGTGATAGGAATGAAGGAGAGGAGATGGAAATGAGAGACCGGGCATCGCCGCCACCTCAGAACACTCCTCTAATCAAACTCGCGAGTGTAAAAGGACAAGAAAAAGCGACAGGTGGAAAGGGCGATTTTTCAAGGACGACTCTGAGGAAAGTTGCAGACTCTTTTCCGGAAGTCCACATATCATATCATATTTATTCCAACGCTCGCAATCAGCACGTTTTCTTCCCGCAACACACTCAACTTTCCAGAGTGTGGAGAGAGAGAGAGAGAGAGAGAGAGAGAGAGAGAGAGAGAGAGAGAGAGAGAGAGAGGAAAGGGAAGAGAGGCGAGGCGAGTAAGAAGTAAATTACTGCTCGGTTCGCCACGGCAACGTCGTCATTACACGAAAGTCGTTCTCTCTCCCATACTTCCTTCCCTCCCTCTCCATATGAGAACAAGAAAGAGAAGAAACTTCTTTGGTCGATGTGGCGACAGCCCAAGGGTGGGCTCCCCTGAGGCAGCCCGCACTGACGGGAAGACAACCAGTCATGCACTACTTGTCTCCCTCCGAGAGAGAGAGAGAGAGACAGGGAGAGAGAGACAGACAGACAGACAGAGAGGGAGAGAGAGAGAGAGAGAAACCATCACCCGCCACTACAACTAGGATTTATGAGGGCTCCGTTTCGTGTATGTGCTTCTTGCAACCTATCAGCCGCCGTCTTTTCATCCATATCATTCTCTCTCTCATTAGACTGCATCGAGACCACCCTCCCACATCCGCACCATGTGTGTTCCCGCCCCGGCTTCTGCCGTCACCGGGTAAATATGCAAATGCGTTAATCGGCCATAATCCACTCTATCGGCGACGCGCCACTTGAAAGTGTGAGCGCGCAGATTATGGCTGGTGACGTCATCACAATACGGTGCTACCGAGTAATCACCGTTTCGGGAGACAATGGAGGCAATCTGATGCTGGGCTGGGAAAGCTATTGCGCGACAGGAGAGGAGATTCGAATGGACTCGAGGGAAGAGGAGCGGGATGATTGGGCTAATGATAGGGATGCGAGAAATGAGGACGAGATTAGCACAACACAAGGGAACAGGGGAAAATTACAGAGAAATAAGGAAGACAAGGTGCCTTGAACCTCGAATCGAATTCTCTTCATGATGACAAGATGAAAGGACGGTCAGAAATAGTCGTGGCAATGCAATCACACTTTGACATCTCAATGCTCACTCAAACAACAATCAAAGTGCGCAGAGCTGAGAAGAAGGAGAAGGAGACCGTTCCATAAAACACAATTGGACGATGGACGATCGAGGATGGGATTGACCTTAGCCCACTGGCTAGCGAGAGAGGAGGAAGGGGACAGAAAAAGTGAGTGTCCGACAATAAGTCGAGGTCAAATGAGGACGGGCAGAGAGTGAGATGGTAGAGAGAGCGTGCAGAACGAGGAGGGAGCAGGTAGGAGACGAAGGTAGACGGACAAAGGAAACACGCAACGCGAGACAAGGGTAATGTAATAAGTGCGATATGAGTTATGAACAGGGGGAAAAGTATAAGGAAATGTCAGACGCAAAAAAGAAACATGTTCAAACGGGTACAGTAGCCTGCCTTTTGTGGAATGTGCTCGATGTAGAACTGATGTTGCGCGACGGCAGCCGACCAGAGAGTCTTGCACAGAGCCGCAGACTCCAACAGGAAAGTGTGCACCTGCAAGACAGAGATCGAACGGATCGGACAACCTCACGCACGCACGCACGGAACTCGTATAAGAAACTGGCAGGACAAACACACGATACCTGTACGGAGGGCGCTGCGAGACCGCGACGGGATGTAGACACCCTGAAAAGACAACATGTTGTTTGTAGCCAGGATTACTGTCAATCACACTTCTAATATATTGAGCAAGTGAGTGCAACTACAAACAGAGGCAATTATTACACCAGGAGTGTACGTAAATGGCACCCGACAACACCCAAATATGGAGTTTTGAATAGAGAGAGAAGGGAGTGGTGGGTTGGAGCCTTGAATGGCACACACACGCAGCGTTTCAAAACATTGTCACCCGTGCTCCCACGACTCGCAAGAGTTACATTGGCATTTGACAGGCTGGCTGGACTCGCCACAACAAAAGACACACGGAGTATAAGGCAAGTGGGTATAACACAAAGCAAATGAGGAGATACGTGTTCGAATGTACAAAAACCACTCTAATCGAACAAAGAACGCCCATGTCAATAAAGGGCGCATCAAATCGAGCCGGACAACTTGTCAGCTGTCAATCGAGTCATTATGCAAATCGGGCGTTGAAAAGAGGGAGAAAGCGGGTTTCAGTGGAAGACTGGCAATGGAGGAATAGCGACAGACGCATCAGGCACGCCATTCAACTGTCTACATGCAAATGCGCGGAGCGGGCCGCATGAAACGAGGCATTGTACAAACAAACTGACAGAATTCAAATTAACGACTAGGTGGCTGGACGAGTGGACACTGGCTGCCAGGTGTTTTGTAGAGGGGAGATGAGGAGAAGCGATAGACAAGACAGAACACGACGGCACGCGACCACCAAGGCCAACCGAGTACTCTCACTTTCACACCATCTGAACCGTTTCCAACATGTCGGTTGTCGATTCAAAAAACGCGCATGGGAACACAAACAGCTCACGATTGCATAATTCAACGCGACGTGTTCAATAATGCACAGTGAACGGTCGTTGACGGCGGGCCGCTTTTTTGCGGCGTTTATGAGCGAGCATTCTGTCACACAGAGACAGAGGCACAGCTAGACAACACACAACAGTCATTACCTCGCATTCACGATGCAAAGCCACGGCGGATCGGCGCATTCAAACGCAGAGAGAGAGAGGGGGGAGGGAACATGTGTCCTCGAGAGGGGAGACTGCGGTGCGTCAAAGAGAGACACGGCTGCCCACAACGACAGACGGGCATGCGCGGACAAAAGGGGAGAGGTGGCAGGAACACTTGAGACAGTGTGGAGGGAGGACAACTGACTGAGTGGTGGGGTCGTTGACGGCTCTAGCCAGGTCCGCGTCCTCCACACTACCGCCCTCCAGAAGAGAGTCCAGGTTGCCAGAGGACTGCACGATCCTACAATACACATCATTTCCCGTCTCTCTCTCTCTCTCTCTCTCTCTCTCTCTCTCTCTCTCGCCCACCTCCTCGAATCGCGCACATCCAGGCAGAACTTGTTGTCGCGGTAATAGAGGTTGTCGAGGAACTTCCAGTGAAACACCTCAACATAGTAGATTGTTTCCATTAACAAAAAAAAGCTTTAAAATTAAACACATCGTAGCCGAGGTAAAACCTATGTAGCCAGTAAGAAACATGAAAATGTGAATATGGCATTATTGGAGGCACCTTTGCGGGCGCGGAGAGGTCTTCTCCTGTGAAGTGGTAGATGCCCCTGTTGTTGACAGCCAGTCGACCTCCCACACCCTCCTTGTCCGTCACCACATAGAAACGGGAGCCATACGTCGACGAACGCTCCGCTATCTGCATGAAACTGAAAGAGGAGCATTGAGAGGGGGAGGATTGGAGAGGAGGAGAGGAAGAAGAGACGGCTGACCTAATGATGGTGTTTCCTCTGGCCGTTCCCTTGATGTGTCTGTACTGCTCGATGATTCTCTGCTCCATGTCCTCTCTGGTTGTGTTGTAGTGTTGCAGGAATGGAGGAGGCAGTGGAAGAAGACCGCGCAAGAGCGGCAGAGGGGCGATCTCACTCAAACAAAAACTATATTAAACAGAACTAATATGAAATGAAACAAAAAATATAATCTTGTAGATTGGAGTAGACATAATAGAACAAGTCAAGCCGGCGACAATCGCAAAGAACCAAAAAATACCTACAATCCCCTCCACTACAATTACAGACATCCGCCGCCGGAGTGAAAGAGAGAGGGAAAAAGTGGATCAAGGAGCGAAGGAATGAGGGGGGAGACCAAATCACACAGCATTAGCCACGACGACCACAAAAAGTGAGCGGGAAGAGCAGAAAAACGGACCAGCCGCGAGTGAGTTATGGGTACAGGTAGCGAGAGAGAAGAGATGGAAACCAGTTCAGAGAGTGATCGGAGGAGAGAGTAAATAGCGGCCCGCAAAACAAAACAGCGGCCAATTACCAACCACAACGGTCAACAATTTTTCAAAACCCAATGATGAGGAAAACATATAAGTATTTTTTAACACTCACTCAGTGTGGTCTCCAGCGTAGACTTGCAGCAGATACGCCGACAACTTGACGTAGTCAATGTCCGTCACGTCCAGTTGGTTCTAGACAACCAATCAATCAATCAATCACTAATCGATCGATACCTGTGCGAGTTGGTTGTGAGCTTCGAGAAAGTACATCTCGACCGTGTTGGCGTGCTCGAGATTGTAAATTGAGTCCACAAAAAACCTGAGTGGAATTTATATGATCACACACCTAATTGATGGATAAACAACAATAATCAATCAATGAATCAATGAGTCAATCAATACTCACTTGGCTGCGTGGACGAGGTTGAGCTGGCTGGCGGAGGGAGCGTCCCTCGCGAAGTCACACTCCAACACTCTCTTCTCGCGGAGCCAGTGGAACTGACAACTGCAAGGAACGAATCACAAGGCTCAATAATCAATACATGAATCATCCACGTGCACCAATAATAACTATTATGAACTCATTGAATGTAATAGGAAATAAATAGCAAAACACAATACTGACAGTGAGTCGACATAGGCGAGTGCGAATAGATCCTTGTCGGGCAGGCGGAGAGACGAATGCGAGGCGGCCAGAGACGTCAGCTCACTGTCAACAACACAGTGCCGATCAATAAATCAATACATAACAACAAACAATTCAATAACATGAGTCCGTGTGCGAACCTGGTGAGGAGTCTGCTGGAGATGGGCACATTGAGCTTCTCCCCGTCAGCCAATCGAATCGTGCACTGTCGAGGTGGATCCGCCATCTACAACACACGACTATTACAACAATCCCTTATCGATTATCAATGAACATCAATAGATTTCAATTACGATGCAACAATACCCAAGAAGCTGTTGGTGATGGTGGTTTCAACGCTATCGCAATCTCGCACAGGCGATAAAGTTCTGATAACAAACACTCCAGGAAAAAACCGGGGGAATTTCTGACCGCATAGCGGTGCGGAAATTTGATAGTGGTAGGGTCGACATTGGATACTATTCCATTCCAGCTGCGGTATTTGGAAAACACAAAAAAGTACACTTCACACTCATTTTCAAAGAGCGCTGCGATGGAAGGAGTGATAGAAGGGAGTCAGATGGAAAGGGAGAGGAGGGGAGAGAAGTGTTCAATGTCGCGGAACGTTAGGAGGAGAGGAAGACGAGTGTGCCTGATTCGATCCCATCGCATATTCAGCCAAGAGAGGCTGCGAGAGAGGAGAGACTCGAAAAAGTCGTGCGCGGTATGTACTGGTATTTTGTGGAGGAGAGCTATGGGCCGCGCAGATGTGCGCATCTCTCTCTCTCTCTCTCTCTCTCTCTCTCTCCATTTCAAGATGAACACGGTACACGGAGAAGATAGGTGAGTCATGTAAAGTGCATTGAACACGGGAGATAAAAGCGGTCGAGGAGTGGACACTGTGACTCTATGGGAGACTTCTTTCCATGGAGAGACAGACAAGTCAAGGTTATCCACATGCACTAAGTTGCAGGTTGAAAATAGGACAGGCGTAAGGGAGAGAGAGAGTTGTGCGAGTAATGAGTGGAATTGGAACGGCAAGGCTGGCCATCACGCTGGATTAGGCAAATCACACACTGTCGAGGGGTTATCAACGTTCGCGCATATTGCGGTGATTAGAGGAGAGGGGGGGGGAGAGGGGAGAGAGAGACTAGTGCGGTCATCAACTGCACACAAACAACGTCGTCTATTTGCACATGTGATGAGCAAGGCGAAAACGGAAGGAAGACGGTTTCAAACGATGCCGAATCAAAATAGAGGCCGTGGCAGAGGGGGACGGCACAATGTGATTCACAATCACTCGCCATTGATATTCGATGGAAGGGAGGGGGGATTCAGCGCCGGCGTTTCTATCGCGTTATTGTGTGCTTTCCGCGTGTTCACACAGCGATTAGCCGATACTATGCGCACAAAGTTTTTTCTTCAGAAACGTCATACAGGCAAAGTGGGGAGAAAGTAATAATCTCATAGCGAATCGCTCTTTTGCTCTGTCTCTCTCCCTCTCGAGTGAGTGGAGTTATGACACCGGATCGGTGGCACAAGTGGGTGAAATCAAATCACAGACACAGATCGGACCAGCCCTCAGGCGGGGTGAAGTGGGGAGAGAGAGAGAGAGAGAGAGAGAGAGAGAGCATGACTCGCGGGGAGACAGTGAGTGAAACGAGGAGAGTGCAGATATCCGAGGTTAGACATCGATCGATTGGAGTGGACAATGGGTAACGGGGCAAAAACCGACAGGACAAACGCGGGAGAGACTTTGCGGGTGGCTGCTCCCAACACTGATGCGACCTCGATTCCAATAGAGGCAAGTGGCCAAGAGTGCCCCCACATGAATCACACTCTATCAAACACCCCACTCATTCACCACACCAATAAATAAATCCTCTATCTCTCTCTCTCTCTCGCCGAGGAAAACAGATGCTCACAGAATAACAACGTAGAGTACACACGGAGAATTAATCGGGACCCGGGAAGCCACTCCACACACGAGTGGGTTGTTATGAAAAGGCACTGCGATACCTGGGCGCAGCGGTGCGAATCAAAACAGAATATGCAAATGCGAGGTCACTGACTGCAGAATTGCGCGCGACTAGGGGCGCCGGACGAAATATTGGACTCAGGGCCACCCTTTCATACGACATTGTGGGATTACCAGACACGAAACGGACGAGCGAGAGAGAGAAAGGAGGAGACGCAAGGATCAACAATGACAGGCTATCAAACGGACAACGCGGCCGCTATTACACCAAAAGCAAAGTGCTCACCTTTTTGGGCCTCGCGCGGCTCTTGGCGAACATGTGAGCGGGCCTGGAAAGAGGGGAGTGAACATGGACAAACAGAGGGGAAAGGTGAGAGGAGCAAGCGACGCGAGTGGGAAGAAAGAGGGCGAGAGATGGACAGGACGCGCCACGCGGGCGGCTGCCATTTCCACCCACCCCTCACCACTTTTTCCCGCCAAAACGTGACAGACCTACATTTTATGAGATTACAGAGAGAAACGAAATCCGGAAAAAATCCATCTCGAAAAGAGAGAAAAAAAACAAAAATGCAAGAAGTTGAACACCGCATTCGCCCGCACCGCGCCTATTTATGAGCGTTGTGCTTTTTGAGTGTGTAGTGCATACACAAACATGAACTATCACGACAACAATGCGCGCGAAAAAAATAATGTTTGAAATTATATATCATCAGTGTTGTTTTTAATGCACGAAGAATTTAGCATCGTCATTCGGTTATCTACTTAATGTCTCCATGACGATGACATCCCCCTTTCCCTCGCCCCTCCATTCCTCAATCCCGTCTCCCTCCACGATGGCAAACTCTGTCCATCCTCCCTCCCACGCACAAATCCAAGCTGCCATACAAGACATCAAGGCACTCTACAACGATTGTCGCGACACCGAAAGGAAGGTAGCAGTGTCTATCCCTACCTCTCCCACTCCCCTTTTCAATTGAGATCTCCGAGAAACTGGACAACTATGTCCGTTCTATCGAGACCCGTCGTCGCGCGTTGAACGAGAGATGTGTGAAGAAGAGAGCTCCATCTTTCGGCCAACCCCCCTTCTCCCCTGCTCCTTCTCCTTCTCCCTTCACTCTTCCCATTCGGTCCGTCGCTGCGACCGCTGCCAACGATGAGAACGTCTCCATCACTGGTCGGTGGAGTACTGTAGAATACAGTAACCAGAGGTCTAATGTAGGAAGTGCAGATTCGATGGGATCGAAGGAAAGCGGTAAGACCAGTGAGCTCGATTATGCCGAGCTGATCAAGAAGGTAGAATAGGTAGAACAGAAGAGGGGAAGAGAGGAGGAGGAAGAGAGGAGGAGGAAGAGAGGAGGAGGAAGAGTGGAGGGAGAAGAGAGGAGGGGGGAGAGAGGAGAGGGAAGAGTGGAGGGGGGAGAGAGGAGGGGGAAGAGTGGAGGGGGAAGAGAGGAGGAGGAAGAGAGGAGGAGGAAGAGTGGAGGGAGAAGAGAGGAGGGGGGAAGAGAGGAGGGGGAAGAGAGGAGAGGGAAGAGTGGAGGGGGGAGAGAGGAGGGGGAAGAGTGGAGGGGGAAGAGTGGAGAGGGAAGAGTGGAGAGGGAAGAGAGGAGGGGGGAAGAGAGGAGGGGGAAGAGAGGAGAGGGAAGAGTGGAGGGGGGAGGGAGAGAGGAGGGGGGAGAGAGGAGGGGGAAGAGTGGAGGGGGAAGAGAGGAGGGGGAAGAGTGGAGGGGGAGAGTGGAGGGGGAAGAGAGGAGGGGGAAGAGAGGAGGGGAAAGAGTGGTCGTTTCAGAAGATGGATGAGCTTGATCGTCGCGATTCGCTCGACAATCGCTTCTACGGAAGTATCGAACTGAGAGATACGGTCAAGGAAACTATGGCACAGCTCAAAGCAGCTTCCACTTCCGTCAAGAGGGTACTGTACCAACAGTATGCCTACCGTTTATCGCACTTTCCAGACTGGTCAGTTTGTTCGCTCGGCGTTCGTTCGCAGTGAGATTGACTCGCTGTGCAACAACATTTCTGTTCTCACTGCAGTCTTCGGAAAACTGGTAATGGGATTACGGTAGTCAAGTGTAAGGAATACGGTATGAAATCATGATTTCAGCTGGATCGGATGGCTCTGACATTCAATGACGATGAGGAATTCATCGAGAGTATGTCGGCGTCTCGCACGTCATCTTCGACCACCTGTGCAGCCATTCCGACCGACGATTCCAAGAAGGAGAGGAAGAGCCAGAAGGACCCGCCGTCTCAGAAGCACCGTGCCTCCCAAAAGGACCTGCCGTCTCTGAAGGATCGTGCATACCAGAAGGACCTGCCATCCAAGAAGGACCTTCCTTCCGAGAAGAAAGTAGCCTCGACGAAGGAGGCGTTTTCGAAGAAGAAACTTCTTCTGCTCGCTCGCTCTCCCCTTCAGTCGACCCAGTCTGCCACTTCTACTGCCAACACTGCTCTCGCTTCCACTCCGGTCAAGACTGTTCCCAAAAGTCCTTCTGGAAAGACGGACAAGGACAAGACGTCTTCTATCAAGGAATCTTCGATGCGTACCGCTCGTTCCCCTTCTATCAACAGTGCCAAGTAAACAAAATACATTACAACTTACATTAGACAAACATGATTCCATTTCATTTATGTGTAGAGAAGATATTGACATGAATGGAAAACACTTACAGATAAAGTCGTTCGGTTAATTAAATTTGTGATTCACGACAGATTTATGATCATGATTTTCGGCTAAATGGTAAAATGAGACTGCAATTCAATCTGGATTTTTTTCGAAATGAGTACCACTACACAAAGCTACGTTTATGAAGAAAAAATGATTATCTCGCTGTGAAAGTTTCTCTTTAGATAGTTTCTCAATTGATGTGAAGTTCTGTCAGGAACTTTGGCCGAGAATTTCCAGCAATGATCCGCGAGATTTGCACTCCACTACTGTTTACTGTTATCAAGTGACTGATACTCATCATATCGATTCCGTAAATGATCGGATCGCAATCCACTGATTCACTCCCATCTTGGGTATGGCGTCTGGTGTGTACTGTGTAATATTTAACAAACAGCCTTCCAGCCAGTCACTGTCAGCGAAACCATGGTTCCCACCCCTTTCTTTCCAGCCAAATCACTTAAAGCAACAGTGGCGACTTATTTTCGACTCGGAGTATTATTAAAAATCATATTATCCTAACACATTTGCAATTTTTGCGAAAGAACGACGATTCTGCGTAATTTTCGATTCTGCCACTGCCGAAATGCAGCTCAAAATTTGAATTTCCCGCCAACGCTTCACTGCAAAAACTGGGGTCGGAGACATGACCGCAAATAAACAACTCCCGGTCACTTGCTTCTTGGTTCAGTGCATGTGCGCTGCGTTGTGGGTCCCGATCTTTGCGGGTTCGATTCCCGTCACCGCCAAATGCTTTGCTCGTGTGAAAATAAGGAGTTGTGGCAGGTTGTGGCAGAAATAAGTCGCCACTGTTCCTTTAATGCTCTCTTGTCTGATCCTTGTGTGCACCACGTTTGGAACACGTCCTCGCAGACCAAACCAGACATGCACTGTTGTCATATCCAAGGCGTGGAGTGGACGGAGCAAGAACCACTAACAACCATAATAGTGACAACGTCAGTATCAGTAAGAAGACAAATCCAGACACGAATCATTTATCCAACTCTAATTGTGCAATTTCAACTAATTATCTGTTAGTTATTGATGATTTTTAAATTCGTTGTTTGTAAGAGGGGGTGGGGTGTAAGTGGGCGTGGCGTCTGTGTGGTGTCTATGGTCCGTCGAGCTTCTCGGCAGACATGGTGCTCCGGCGGGCGTCGCTCGGCACTCCGTCGTCTCCACTCAGAGAAGTGCGCAGGCTGATCCGGATTGGCGTGTCGATCTTGATCTTCTCCCTCTCCGCCCGCTTGAAACACTCCTTCGGGTCAGTCTCCGCATCCAGCGCCACCACAAACTGCAACAACAGCTTGTCGTTCCGCGAAGGGCCTGCAAGGGGCGGGGTCAGAGGGGCGGAGCCTGCAGGGGCGGTACCTTCTGTGCGAATCACTTGCAGATTCTGGCACTGTCCCGGTTCGATGAACTGGTGCACGGGCACCACGTGGTAGCACTTGTTGTTGCTCGAGCGGACCTGAAAGTAAAACGGTTGGTAGGCAATCGTGTCGAGACCCACCTTGATGGCGAGTCGCTTCTCTCCCGTGTTGACCACCATGTGATCGGACCGACCGCCATTTGGAAGAAAGACTGCCTCCTGGAAGGGGAAGATGGGTGGGGAGTCGGGTGATATGGTTGGAGTACCTCAGGGGTGACGGAGAGCGGGCATTCCGGGGTGGGATTGGGGTTCTTGGCCATAGAAGGGCGGAGGAAGGCGAGCACTCGCCAATGGGGGACGGAGAGGGAATGATGGGTGGAGGAGGGAGGGAGAACGGTCGACCGAGGTGGGCATGCAAATGAAGAGGCGCAGCAAAGTGGGCGGGGCTAGGCTAACATGAAATGCATGTAAAACATAATATGTAGATGTAGACGAGTGGGAGCCGCGGAGTAATCGAGACTACGGTGCAGTGATCCAAGCAATCGACTTACTCACACCACACCCACTCGAATTTCCATCATTGTGTCACATCCTCGAGGAATCATATTGTTGGAGAGTTTCGTCAAATTTCCGAAACAATTTATTTCATACAGCATACACTATGGTATCCGGAAGATAAATAACATAACAAAAATGAACAATATAACAACAACAACAAGAGTGCACCTCGCCATCAGGCTACTGCCCCTCCTCTTCCTCTTCCTCCCACTCCCCCACGGTATTCCAGAGCTGATGTTTGTTCCTTCTCATAGCACTCAACCACCACAGAACTGCCGTCGAACAATAGACGGACGAGCAGGCGACGAGCGTGGATGGGGTGCGGCACCGTGTACTGCAACACACACTCCGGAGAAGACATCTCCTGCACCTCATGAAAACATGAAAAAGCATCAGCAGGAAGAGAGAGAGAGAGAGAGAGAGAGAGAGAGAGAGAGAGAGAGAGAGAGAGAGAGAGAGTGGGGGGGGGGGTGATACCTGGGGAAACTGCAGGAGGTACTGTTGACATCTCAGGAATCGGGGGTCGAGTCGCAGGCACTCTTCCTCCACGGAAATGTTGAGGAAGCAGAAGACGTGGGGGAAGTCGCGCGAACACCAGCGCTGCAAGGAGTGTACAGCCAGGCAGTGTCCCCTCGAACATACCTCAATCAGCTGGCCGAGATAGTCGAGGTAGTATAGGTGGTAGCTATGGAGTAGCAGGTAGCTGGCCAGGCCGCACAGTCGCGGGCACACGCCGCGCACGTCCCACGCAGGGTGCACACAAGCAGCCACTCCCTCCAGCACATCCAACTGAAACACACTGTCATCCATCCCTCCACCCACTCCCACCTTCTGCCACCGAGCGTAGATGACACTTCCGATCAGACCGCACTCTCCGCCGCCACACGCGCACTCCAGCAGCACCGCCAGACGGCGAGTCGACCACACCTGCAACGACCACATCGGTGCACAGGTTGGTCGGCTTGGTAGGGATACGTGGGAGATGCGACCGAAGATATGCGACCAAAGTGTGACTTGGTCAGGCTGGGCGCAGTCGACCAGAGAGTGCGTGGCGGCAGCGGGCTACTCAAAGACGTGATCAACAACAAATACACTCGGTACCTGTCCTTGAAGACGACAACGTCCAAGACCTTCTCTCCGGCACGGAACGACGAAGCGAACAGGTCGGCGAAGCGCACAACGTCCGCAATCACGCAGTCCGTCTGCGGAAAAAAACTTCATCTCTCTCTCTCTCTCTATCCTCTCTCCTCTCTAACCATCTTACCAAGTCAATCTCGAATCGGGTGATAATGTTGGATGTGAGAAGGCGGACGAGTTGTGAGAACGATCTGACATGATGGTAGTTTTCAAGTGTCCAACGAGTCAATACCAGATACCTGCGCGAATCAGGGAGGCACGAGTTCAACGACTGGTTGCGGAAGGGTTGCTTGTAGTGGGCAGAGTCGGTGGAGAGCCAAGTCGTCGAGTACTTGGGAGAGTAGATCAGCACGGAACAGAGGATGGCCCAGCGAGAGAACCAAGTCACTGAGCATGCGATATTATAGCATCGGATACACACACCCACTTGTTCTCTTTGTTGGTGTCGGCGAATATGTAGACGTCATCGGCATCGAGATACGAGAAGATGCGTCTCACCATATCCAACGGGAGAGACGTGAACGGGTGCGCCGGGTCATACTGACACATTGAGATATTGTCCGTCGTACCTCACTCCTCACATACCTCTGCCCTATGGAGGACTATCTTCTTGCTAAGCGGCTCTCCGTCAGCACCTTCTTCAGCCTTCCGTTTTCCCGTGGTCTGAACAGAGTGACATTGGTGATATGCTCGCCTCGCCTCACCTCGTCTTTGACACATGACGGTCTGTTGAAGGCGCACCTCCGTCGACTCCACTCATTTTCGGAATTATAAGAAACATGTCACAATGAACACGCAATAAAACAAGAGGACCACGCGGTCCGTTTATTCCAAAATGAATCATTGTGGTGTACCTTTTAGTGTTAGTTTAATTTAACACTCCACTGCACAATTTTGTTTATATATTTTTATATTTTCTTATTCTTTCCTTGTTTCTTCTCTTAAAATGATTAACTCATATCATAATATTCGCTTCTCCGCTTGCAGTCATGTCGCGCGTGTGCGAGGTGGAGGACTGTTCTTCTCCTGCTCGGATCAAGCGCGCCAAGGACGGTCGCGCCGTCTGCGCACCCTGCTTCACACAGATATTCGAACAGGTATGTTCGTTCATTCTTTGAATGATGTGAATGTGTTACCAGGATGTGCACAATACGATCGTGTCGAGCTGTTTGTTCACTAGGGGCGAGCGGGTCGCCCTAGGCGCGTCGGGTGGCAAAGACAGCACCGTTCTCGCATACGTCATGAAGGTATGCTATTCACTACATGAAACTTTTCGCATTGTTGTTATTGTTTGCAGACTCTGAATGAGCGACACGACTACGGCCTCGATCTGGTGCTGCTTTCTATAGACGAGGGCATCAAGGGGTACAGGGACGACTCGCTACAGGTGAGAAAATACATATACACTATGAAATGCTCTCTATATTTCTCATATGTAGGCTGTGGAGCGCAACCGTGTTGAGTACGGGCTTCCCTTAATGGTTCTGTCGTATCGGGAGCTGTACGGGTGGACGATGGACGAGATTGTGTCCAAGATTGGCAAGAAGAACAACTGCACGTTCTGTGGGGTGTTCCGGAGACAGGCACTCGACCGGTATGCGATTATCATTTGTGCAATAGACGTATTTGTTGTGTAGAGGCGCGCACCGGGTGGGCGCAAAGAAGCTGCTCACTGGCCACAACGCGGACGACATGGCAGAGACGGTGCTGATGAACGTGCTGCGAGGAGACATCGCCAGACTACAGAGGTGTGTCAGCCATGTACCAGGATGGGGGTGCATCGGTCAGGTGTACGGCGATCGTGACGGGCGAGGACTCGGAGATGCCGCGCGCCAAGCCACTCAAGTACTGCTTCGAAAAGGACATCGTCATGTACGCGCGCGTCAACAAGCTAGACTACTTCTACACAGAGTGCATCTACGCACCCAACGCATACAGGGGATACGCCAGGTGAGGCAAATATACATTTCATATGATATTTGCACTTTACTAGCTTGAATCAACTATATGCTAGTCCAAAATCAATTCTGCCCTCTTTCCGCATGCAATGGAATCACGCGTTTGAATGAGCGTGTATATGATTGTTTTTCAGAAACTTTGTCAAGTCTTTGGAGCGCGTTCGTCCAAAGGCGATTCTGGATCTGATCCGGTCAGGAGAGTCGATTGCTGTGCGACAGGACGTCACAGTGCCAACCCTGTCCACGTGTACCAGGTGAACCGAGTGCTTGCAATGGTTGTGATGATGGACTTTGTAGGTGCGGCTACATATCGTCTCAGCCGCTGTGCCACGCGTGTCTTCTGATTGACGGATTGAATTCGGACGACGCTGGCAGTGGCACTCGCAAGAACAACAAGAAGAAGGCGGGAGTAGAGGAGGAGGGGAAGAAGGAGGGCGGATGCGGAGGCAGCTGCGCCTGCTCAGACAACAAGCACGACACCATCATCAACCAGTTTTAATCCAATTCACTTGTTGTTGATTGTTATTGTTATGTTCCGGGTCTACAATTTATAATAAAGATATTTATTCAATAAATCTATGTAAATACAAGCGAAAGAGCTAGCGGGGCTATGCACTTGGACCACCTAGAAATAAAGAGAAAATCCCGGCTATCAACGAAGACACTGCATAGAAAAACGAGGGAAAGAATACTGTACATCGATACTGTAGAGACAAACAACACGTTCACTGCTCTATAGAGAATAAAATCCAAACAAAAAAGGGTGTACTGTGTACGAAATGGCAAAGGGAACAACAACGGGACCTGGTCAGCGGGATCGATCAATACTAGTCAACACTGATGGATAGCATAGCACTGCTCAGCAGGCGCGCTTGTCTCTCTGCTTGGAACGGTGCTGCTCGCGGTACTTGGCCTGCGCATCCAGCATCTGCATCTGAAAAGAAGGAAGTGAGAGAAGAGGAGAAGAGTGGGAACGCACCCTGACGTGTTTCTCTGCCTTGTCCTCCTTGTGTGCGTCGGCAGACAGCGGGGCTCCCAGGTCGAAGAGCTGCCGCAGCAGACGGTTGTCCTGCAGCTGGCGCAGCATGCCACCGTGCAGGATCTGAACAAATTCCTTCTCTCTCTCCCTCCCCTCTCTCTCCTCCCCACCCACCTCAGTGCACGCGTCGTACACGAGCTTGCTCTGGCAGGTGTCGAGTTGTAGTGAGTGTTGTTGGTGGAATCGGATGGCGATCGAGGGCGCGTCCCCATCCGCCACACACGACAGGATCTGGCGGAACGTGAGCTTTTGCGTACGCTTCTCCTTCTTCGCGCGCTGCTTCGAGCTGTCGTGCGCCAGGCCGGACAGCGTCTGTAACACGCATGACATCATGTCCCCTCCCACCCACCTCAACGAGTACGTTGTGTTGGCTGAACTCCGGGGCGCCGGCCTCGTCGGCCAGTTCGTAGAGGTGCGCGATCGCCTCGCCGGCCGCCGTCCTATTGGCCAGCTGCGGACTCTCCAGGTACCCCATCAGACGGGGCAGCGACTGCGACAGTGCGCCCAGCAGCGTCGACCCGTCCGCATTCTGGAGCAGCAGCGACCAGCCGGCGAGGGCTTGCGTGAAGAGGGCCGTGTTGGCAGAGTCCTTGCGCACACCCATCCACAGGTCGTGCAGCAGCTTTACACTTTTGGCCAGTGTCTCGTCGCTCTCGCTGGCGATGTAGACTGCAAGGGCCTGGCAGAGGGAGAGGTGCGCGCGCAGCTTGTCCGAGCGGGCGGGGTCGAGTAGCACAGACGCGCACTCAGACACACACTCCTCCACACCCTCCGACAACTCGTCGCCTGCAACACATAGGGGCATACAGTACAGTCGGAGATGGGTGCACTGGCACTGACCAATCTGGAGGGCGAGGAGAGCGAGGAGGGAGCCGGCGACCATAGCCTCCTCGTCCGTACGGCGAAGGTTCTTGCTGATCTGAAAGGGAGAGGGTCATGAGAAGGAGCGGGTAACTGAGTGTGAGTCGATAGAACGCATGATGAGTATGATGCATACCAGGTCGCACAGGGTGCTCTTCCACTTGAGGAGGAACTCGTCGAGATAGCGTGCGGTGAGCGCGAGCTGGAGATGCTTCAGAGCAGCCATGCGGATCGAGATGCTGAAATCGCCATCATCCTCTTCCACTTTCACACACTACATATTCCCTTGCATACTATACTCTCCCCGTCCGCTCACTTCTTGTGGCTGGCGTTCTCAATGTGCTCGGAGAGCGAATCCAAGAAGGCGAGGTGAGACTCGTCCAGATCCATGTCCGTGTCGCCTATAATAGACTATTATAGACTAGCCTGGGAGTGGCCATGTTTTTATGCAAAGGGGAATGGAAATATATAAATTTTATTTGGTTGTGAAAAAGTTTTGAAAATTTTCTAAAAACTTTTTTTCACCTCAAGGGGGGGCTGCCGCCCCCCCTTGGACCCCCCCGCCGAGGGGGGCTCCGCCCCCCCCTCGACCCCCCCTTTCTTCTTTCTTTTTATTGCATCGGGGGGCTGCCGCCCCCCGCACCCCCCGCTTTTGGGTTGAGGGAGTGGAAAAAGGAGAGGAGAGGCTTTAAAACTTGTGCAAACTTCATAAAAGGCATGGGCAAAACATTTGGGAGCAGCGGGATTCGAAACCCGGACACTCACTTACGGCGCCCGCATCATAGCCACTACACTATCCGGGAGACGTTCTCATGCGCTCAAAACCCGTTCACTATCCTTCTGACACTTGTCGAAAGAAAGCAAAACATTCTGAGCCAGACGGTATTCGAACCTGGGACCGTCTGCTTGACAGGCAGACGCTCTACCGCCTGAGCAATTAGTGGCTACGCGCAGCCTCCCGCAAAGCCCGCACTCGTCTCGGCCCGCTCGGTCACATACACAATACACAGAAATCACTTGCAATCAATCGATATCAATCGATATCTAATCGATATCAAGCAGTGACGTATTGCAATAACGTGTCTAAATAGTTTACCACATGTTCCATCCATTATAGCATCGATTGTACCAGCACACAGCCTATTCAACGTCTATTCACACTCATTCACACGCTATCGCCCGACGCGCGCTGTCCTCATCGCTCTCTCGCCCGCTGCTCACACAGCCCAAGTGGTGTAGTGGTCTAAGGCGCACGGGCGCGCCTCGATATGCCGCACCCACGGGTTCGATCCCGGTACGGGCAGAGGATTTTGCTGACATCTCGGCATCGTCCTCGGTCCCCTTGTACCATTACATCATCGAGAAATTTGCATATATGCAAATTGCGCTTATGGTCGCGTCACAGAGAAATTCGCCTTACCATATACTATGGATAGAGACCTAATAGTCCAGGTCATCACTCATCATAAATCAATTCAATTAATATGATTGATCTGATGTATATACTCTCATGTCCCTACCCTGCACTGTAAACTCGAATCGATGTAAGAGCGAACAGCCCTCAACTTCAACTACCAACAACAGCGGCAGTACAACACAACAACAATCAAACACGCTAGTGCATGTGCGACACACTTGCGATAAACTACGAGTGCAGGCAAACATGCATTCAATTGTGTAAACAAGATAAACAATATAAATATACAGATGTATTCACCTCGAACACTGCGCATGTCGTCATCGAAAGTGAGGTGGGTAGAGACAGACTCGTCGCTGTCCGAGAAATACTCATCTGCAACGGGAGGCGACTGTGCTAATCGATAATCAGAGGGCAAAACAAGTGCTGCTCGACGCGAACACTCTCGCAGTTTCTGTGGACACAGAGTACATCAGCCGGGGGAAAGGTTTCGAAACGACATTTGGCAATCGTGACAAATAGACGTACCCGTGCGGCCGCCGCCGCGACGGGCGACGCCGTTGCCCGAAGACTCCTTGTCCTTGTTGCGGTTGCGGGACTTTCCCATTGTGTGAATCGAGAGCGGAATATACTACCGACGATTGATCATACAAGTCGGGTTGAAATCGCCTAAAAAGGGATCGTTGCGAGATGATGTTTATGGAAAGCATGAAAACGCAAGGAAACGAATAACCGAAATGAAATAAAGCCGCGAGAGACAGAAGGGCGGTGCAGCAATACCATGGCATGGAACGGATAGTTGTAGCACCAAAATCAATGAATGAAATGTAGAGAGATAGTGAGTTTGAACAAAGAAATAATGAGACAGACAGTGAGCAGATAATGGCACGAAGTGCGTTGAAATTGAAAACGAAACGTTTTCTGAATCACATGCAACTCACGAGTGGTTTCCCGCGTGCAACTGTGGAGAGTCGAGACGGCGCGAGTAGGGTGTTGGTAAAAGCCGGACCGGACCGGACCCGGACCGGACCGGACCGCATGGTAAAAGCCGGACCGGACCGAAATCACCGGACCGGCAATAATTTCGCTTTTTCACCTCAAACATTGTTCTTAAACATTATTATTACATTCTTTTAACTCATTCTACTCCACACAACAGTTCTTTATCAAGTTTAATCCTTGTCCGGTGAATCTCACTGTTTCCGGACGAGCCGGACCGATTTGAATCGAGCCGGATCGGCAGATTTTATCACTAATAGGTGATGAATGGTAGAATTCCAAGTCCCCTTGACTATATCACAACATTGTAACAGCCAACACGCTTCATAATTACTCTATATGCGACACATATCTCTCCGTCCGGTGATTTCATGTCTACCGGACCGAGGCGAACTGTGCCGACCGAGCCGGACCGGCTGATCTTATCACTAATATGTGATAAATGATGCGCTTTCGAGTTCCCTGAACCAGAATATAACATTTCAATAGTCGATACGTTTCAGGTGCTGGACCGGCTGATCGCGGCAGGATTTCGAGAATCCATATTTGAATGTTATTCCAAGGCGCATGCGGGTACGTTTTCATACACGCTTCAATTCCGATGGTGTGAAGGGAAAATACAACAACAAATGTGTTACTTCAGCTGGGTGATGGCGGCTCAGATGTGACCCTGATTGGAGTGACGGTGCACAGCAGCAGCGGACGCGGACACTTCACCATGGTTATCCCTACCGGCTGCTCATTTCTCCACTACAATGGACTTCTGCGAGTTCCACATCGCGTCCTCCCCCGTGGGGACACAGACGCGCTTCCAACGGAAACTATCACCACATTGTATTATGCCGCCACATCGTTTCTTGTTTAGTGTACCGGCTTACTCGCACGTGCCTTTTCAAAGAATATATTTCACATCTGTGCCTTTATGAAATTGTATAGTTCTGTACATTACATTGACTTTTTTAAGATTACTTTTCATTTCAACTTTCTGCACAATCTTCTTATGTTGTTGTTCTTACATGTACATCGTTCGTTAATATCTTACAACTTGTCATTGTGACATATATGAGATTGTTTTTATTGTTCTATCCAAATCTTGAGGATATTTTCCATAAATAATTTATCAATGATATAATAATAATAGGTCCTGCCGTTGTGTGTGTAGATGCGTTTGTAGGATTGTGTGTTGTGGGAGGCTCCGCCCACCAAGCGCATCATTTATCACATATTAGTGATAAGATCAGCCGGTCCGGCTCGGTCGGCACAGTTCGCCTCGGTCCGGTAGACATGAAATCACCGGACGGAGAGAAACATATGATCTATGCATACAATCTGAAACGTATCGACTATTAAAATGTTATATTCTAAATCAGGGAACTCGAAAGCGCATCATTTATCACATATTAGTAATAAGATCAGCCGGTCCGGCTCGGTCCGGCACAGTTCGCCTCGGTCCGGTAGACATGAAATCACCGGACGGAGAGATATGTGTCGCATATAGAGTAATTATGAAGCGTGTTGGCTGTTACAATGTTGTGATATAGTCAAGGGGACTTGGAATTCTACCATTCATCACCTATTAGTGATAAAATCTGCCGATCCGGCTCTGTCCGGCTCGGTCCGGCTCGATTCAAATCGGTCCGGCTCGTCCGGAAACAGTGAGATTCACCGGACAAGGATTAAACTTGATAAAGAACTGTTGTGTGGAGTAGAATGAGTGAAAAGAATGTAATAATAATGTTTAAGAACAATGTTTGAGGTGAAAAAGCGAAATTATTGCCGGTCCGGTGATTTCGGTCCGGTCCGGCTTTTACCATGCGGTCCGGTCCGGTCCGGGTCCGGTCCGGTCCGGCTTTTACCAACACCCGCGCGAGTACGCCCACTGTCAGACATGCAGAGACCACTCACTGCGCGTTTCCGCGGCGATCGCTACGTTTCTGCTCTCCGCTCTCCAATCATTTTATTGCAGTTGCATTTTGTCCGATTGCTTCCTAGTTATCACCTGATCCCGTTCGTATCAGAGCGACCCGCGGAGTGTCTGTGTGATTGTGCGATAGCAGCACTCTCCCCAGCCATTCGCCGCCTAAATCTTCGCTCACATCTCGCCACCGGCAACAACTAGGATTCTGCTATGAGCAACGCAAACACCGTCAAACAAGCCAAGCCTCAGCAGCAGAAGAAGAGCGACATCAAACCGGTGAGCGCAGCAGGTCGAATGTGTGTGTCGTGTATATTTGTAGGTATTTGTAGGACCTTTTATATTTGTGGTTGTTATTGGCAAAGTACAATACTATGTCTCATACAGTTTGTGAGTTAGAGTTTTTGACTCTAGCTTGATTAATCAGAGTTTGGTAGCGGTTGACTGTCTCCTTTATCGGAGTCCCATCGCATCTATAGGGTGATTCACATTTGCGGAGTTTGTTTGTCGCCGTGCAGTCGATTACTTACATCGCCTGACATATCTATCTATCTTGGTTGCAGATCACCGGTCTGGAGTACGTCTACCTCCAGTATCTGCTCGTCTCCGGTCTGTACATGCTCGAGCCCTGGGAGAGGTGGGTTTCTTCATTGTTTGAATTTCAATGTGAATTTCGAAATCATTTTTGCCCACCTGTTTGACGTTGTGTTATACTGCCCGTTGGTCGTGTCATGTATAATGTTTTATCTGTCAGAAACCTATTCAACGCCGGCCTTGTCTCTTTCTTCTCGATCGCTGCCTACTTCGCCTTCTCCTTTGGAGTTGCGCTCTTCTGAGATCGTCGTACAAGCTTTTATAGACACAAGTTAATGTAAGTGATCTACGAAATATACAGTTGAAAATGCATGTTGCAGATGCCCAAGGTGACTGTGCAGTTGGAGCCGGTCGGAGACGCGCCCATCCTCAAACAGCGCAAGTTCACTGTCGACACATCTAGGGACATCGCCTGGTATGTCAGAGCAATTCATTGCCCATTCCATGTCTATTGTTTTTTCACTTGTATTCCTATGTTGAAGGTTTACTCGTACCGTTCGCCAGCTGCTGCAGCTCGGTCCTGAGCGCAGTTTGTTCCTATATGTGCAACAGTGCTTCGCCCCGTCTCCCGATCACACTTTCCAGGTGAGCCATTCACGATTCACGTGATCCGAATGAATGAGTGTTTGCATACTGACTGATACGTGTTGTTGTAGGTGTTGTTGGACTGCTACGGGACTCGGTCGTCGACGTCGGATCCGGTGTTGCACATCCAGTACTCTACCACCGAGGCATGGGGATAATCCTCTTCCCGCCTCCCTCTCCACCTCTCCACGGGCCACCACCATCTGTGTTTTGTAGCTATAGTCACACTATGACATCGATATTATACCATGCACATGCCGTTCAAGTTTATAAAGCCGTTCTCTTTTGAGTAGACCAGTCTTCTACAAGACAGTGTTGGAAGGGACTGTGCAAACACAGTATGTGTACGATCGATTTGGGGGGGGGGATGGCAGTTGTGAACAGTGAGTAAAACTGTGATCAAACTATAACACATCGATGCACATTTTATTCTAGAAAATGCGGTATCCTGGATCGTTCATCACCTCATCATCACTTGTACTTATACTGCAGTTCATACGGAAGGAAAGAGTGATATAACTAGGAACTTCCTAGGAAGCAACAGATTAGATACCTATGCCTGTTCATAAGGAGAGAGGCAGATGAACATAACCTGCTGGGATTGGTGTGGTAAAAGAGGGTAGAGTAAACTTATTTGTTGAAAGATTCGATTATTTGTTGTAGTGTTAGTTTGTGCGTTTTGACGGGGACATTTTTACAGTTTTGGCCGTATTTCAAAACGTCATTTCTCACTAGGATGTAATTTTTCCGAAATTGTTGAATTCTTTGTTGTTTTTATTGATAGTACTAGTTATGATTATAAGTTTTAATTTAAGATCATGGATCCCCTCATGGCAGCCAAAAATCTAGCATCGATTCAAAGGATCGATCCCTGCGCAGTCGCTATTCTCGACAAAGTAAGAACGATTTGTGTCAACATGAAGTTTCTTGTTTAAAAAGTTCGTACATATCGTGAGACGGATGTTCCAGACCTCACACACTTCTCTCTACAAGTTCAACAGCGCTACGAGAGCGTGGGAGAAGACGGACATCGAGGGATCCATGTTCATCTACCAGAGAGCAGATAAACCGTTCTATAGGTGAGAAATTTAGTTTTTGTGAGTCTCCCAGTGCGCTTTACATACCAACATGTTTAGCTTGATGATCGCTAACCGTCAGTCGTTGTCGGATCTAATCGAGCCGATTCTTCCCACCATCCGCACCAAGGTCGAGGACAGCTACCTCTTCTTCTGCAAGGCTGATGGTAAACTTACAAAATTGGTCTCACCTAATATTTTTAATCATTGTGTAGGAGTAATCATTGGTCTCTGGTTCTACTCGGCGGAGGAGTGTGCTCGTGTGAATGGTCTTGTGGAGAGGATCATTGGGGAGCTAAAGGCAGGCAAGGAGCCTCTCGCCCCGCCCCCTCCCCCACCCATGGTCGCCCCCGCACCCAAGCCGCCTCCGATGGACACCAATGGTGAGTATCCTGGGCAAGATGGGATCACGTTGCATCTTTTCAGGTCTGCTCGATCTGTTGCGCGCACAGCAGCAGAAGACGCGCCGCAGCGAGCAAGTATGTTTGAAGCATCATACAGTTACACGATTGATCTTAATCATGATGTTTGAGACTACACCGCAGCTTCCTGTGAAGCGGGAGGAGCCGGAAAGTTCCAGCCTGCCGAGCGCTCTCCAGAAACTGATGGTCGACGGCAAGAAAGGAGCCGTCGTTGGAGCCGGCATCAAGGTGCTAACGTTATTAATATGTTATTGTCGAATGTACGTTATGTTATTATCGAATGCATCCATTACCTGAAAAGGAGGTAGTGTAATATTGTGTTGAGGGTGTGATGACGGCGGACGACGTGGAGAGGGACATGCTGCAGACGGAGCAGATGCGCCGCAACGCCTCCCCTCCCGCCGTCCAGCAACAGGCCGCCGCCAACCTACTCGCCACACTCAAGGCACGCTGTCAAACGATATAGAATATTGTTATAGTCCCTACTCCATTCGAATATGCGTGTTGTGTAATGTGGTTGTTCAGCGTGAGTCTGCGTTCACTGCGTCCGCGTCGGCCGCGTCTCTCGCCGCCTTCAGCACCAAGAGCGTCCACGGCAGCGAGGCGGATGATGTGCAGGCGGAGGTACGCTTCCTAACCCTCCTAGTTGATTTGTTTGTATTATAACATCTGATATTCCTAATTGTTAGCTGATGTCAAGTTTGAGTGTTCGTCGGTGCGCAGTGGCATCGAGATGGCGGCGAGTGCGTCGGGTTCGTCGTCAACTCCCCCCGCACTCGACAAGGTATGTCTCCCCCCATCTCTCTCCCTCTCCATCTCCGCCCCTTGCAGCAGCAGCTCGCCCTGGCCATAGGCCATCTGCTGGCCACCGACGACGAGTTCGTATCGCAGATCCACCAGGCATACACGGACGCCATCAACAGGCGGCTCGGCCTCTGAACACATATTCTCACATCAATTAGCCCCGAGCTTATCCCCCTCCGTCCCCTCGTTCTTTGATTGTTATTGAGTTGATATGTTTGGCACACGGTTCCATTTGGTACTCCGTATCTGGCCAACTACTCCCCCTTATAGGTGTTGTCTGTGTGAGTGGGTGTGAAGCGTGTCTATCTAGTTATGGTTTTCCTCTCTCGTTGTATTTGTGGTCCGGTGTTGTCCGGTGTCTCGTTTGGAATGAATATGTTGAAGTTGTGTCACTGCCTTGGGGGAAGGGAGAGAGATGGGATGTATCGATTGGATGAATGAAGGCGGGGAAAGGGAATGGGGTCACATCCAGTGTGCGATGGCGAGAGTGTGGTTGTTGTTGCTCTGTCTGGCAGCAAGTACAGCTGCACAGAACTTCAGCCCCTGTAATGGTCAGTTCTCCTTATTGTTTACCAGTTTGCCGTGTTTTGCTCCGCTCTTGCCTTGATAACCCTCGTACAGGCAAGTCTCCCCTCGGCGGAAACTGCGACATCAACGCCGATTGCGAGAACAAGGGAAGCGTGTGTCTGAGAGGAAAATGCAGGTTTGTGGTTTTTGATATCATTCAACTATGATAATTATGAGTGATCAGCATGGAAGAGTTTGGCGCATTCGCATTTGATCCGAGTGTGATCTGGATTGAGATTTGTTTACGTTTTGCGGCGTTATATTACATGAAGCTCAAAAAGGATGTATAAAAAGATGATCACGACAGCTAGGACGAGGACTCATATGTTTTATTATTGAAATTATTCAGATGCCATCCTCATTACATAGAGGCCAGTGACGAAAAAGGGCGCACTCTACGATGCAATCCACGTATGTTATTATATTTCTATTTTTGCTGTACTGTACACATGACTTTGAATGATGTCATCATTTGTGATGATATGACTCACTGCTTGATCCGTCTGCTGCCGCGTTCCACCGAACTGGATTTGGATTCGCGGCCAGGCAGGCAGATTGCATTAGTGCGTGGGCAACGAGTGTTGAAGTCGGCTCGAGTAACTTCCTTCTCTGTGACAAAGTATACATTTCACGAGTAGGCTTGCTATATGTGCGTGTTTGAGTGCCTGCGAAGATCGGGGCTACGTGTTCATCCAAGTGCCGCGAGCCGCTGTTCTGTCGGAATGGAGAGTGCCAGTGTGTGCAGAGAGGGGCGACCACGGTCCGCAACGGGGAGTGCATCATCAGTACGTTCACCCACTCGCTCAGTAGGGTTCACTCAAGGTGTTTGAGCATCTCGCGTTGGCGACCGCTGCTCCCGTCACTATGACTGCACGTCCCCGTTCTCGGCCTGCCTCAACCAACAGTGTGTGTGCATCAGTGGAACCGTCCAGCAGGGAGCCAAGTGAGTGCATACACATTTACACATATTTATGGTGTCTATTTACTATATTCATCGTTTCAACGATACTTTACTGTGTATGGGGACAATCACGGTGGTCCCTCTTCTCTTTCGACGGCTATTTTGTGAACGTAGAGAAAGAAACGACAGACGCTGCAGACTATGCTCTAATTGCCTGTCTTCTCCAGAGGAGTGTTCTCGAAATGATCCGAATTGGCTACGCTTTGTTTCGTGGAGTAACTTTTTCGAGCTGCAGTTTAGTTTCTCTCTCTAAATACTTGCACTTTTGAATGAGTTCTAACTTGTGGTGTTTCATGTGCGTGGCTGCTGCCAACTGTCCCCTCGGAGGTCTTCCCGGACAGGCATGTGTGAGGAGGGCCGATCCAGCTACGGTAAACAAACGAGCCATACCAAGTTACCATTCCACTATTTCAGGCATTCAACCTGCCGAGTGACCAGGATGACTGCCCGCCTGGTCAGGTCTGTTATGCGTACATATATTTATTTTGTGGGCAGAAGGACGTCTGAACCGCTTGGTTTGCAGTTGTGTGTGACTGCCTCGGACTCGCCTCTCGGTCACTGCTGTCCCATCGTCTGTCCACTCAGCTCGCACGCTGATCTCAAGGTATCTTGGTTGAAACAACTCTTGTGTAATATCGTACTTTGAGTATTCTTGCGACCCGGAGGCAGCGACTGCACTGCGCTGCCCCAGTGACACACACTTCTGTCATCTACTGTCAGGTAGGGAAGGAGGGAGAAAGAGAGAGAGAGAGAGAGAGAGAGAGAGAGAGAGAGAGCGCTTTCAGACGGTGGATTCTCGCAAGCAGTGTGTTGCCGAAGACCCTGCAACGCCCTTGCACCCAATGCACTCTATGCTAACAATCAGGTAAGAAAATGGAAGAAAGTTGAAGGTAGAGAAGAGTAGCGGGAAAAGAGGATGCATATTATAAGAAGCGTAACATTTCAGTGCATTCCTCGCGGCCAGCTCAACTCTGCGTGCACGAGTAACGCGCAGTGCGGGGGCGGAGAGGGGATGGAGTGCAGCAAGGTATCCGTCCAGCTATCTAATCAATCTATTAGATATAAACAACATCATGATAGAGCACCTCTTAAAGTTTTCCTTCATCTGAAACTGTATTTTGATTTTTGTCATGTATTGATGAAGCTGTTGTAGGGTCAGTGCCAGTGCCTTCCGGGATTCCACCCAGCTGTCGACCAACTCACACATCCCATGAAGAATCCCTCACAGGTACTCTCTCTCTCTCTTTCTCCCCCCTCTCTCTCCCCTCTCTCTCCCCTCATTCCCTCTCTTCCAGGCGTGCAGCCGTGACTGTGATTCGGAGCAGCTCAGCAGGGACACCACGTGTATGAAGGTGTGTTCCACTGTACTCATATGCCCCTCTCTCTCCCTCTCTCTCTCTCTCTCCCCTCTCTCTCATACTCGTTCCCTTTTTCACCCACCTGTTCTCCGCTCCTTTTTCGGGCTATGCGAATGTGGTGTTTTGCGAGAAGCGATGAGGCGAGGGAGAGGAGTGGGAGGGAAATGAAGAGAGAACGAGAAAGAGAGAGAGAGAGAGAGAGAGAGAGAGAGAGAGAGAGAGAGAGAGAGAGAGGATGTGTGGTCGGGTAAAATAGAAAAAGATTGTAGACTAAAGAGGTGGGACATGCTGCTGCATGTTTGTTAAAAAGTTGTACCCCACTTGTATAACTAATTAGTAAACTAGCAATCTACAAACATAAAAGCTCAGTGATCAGTGGCCCAAATATGAAGTTATGGTGTTTTCAGGCGCAGCAACTGGGTTCGCAGTGTTTCGTGCAGCAGCAGTGTCCGGCGAACGCGGGTTGCTACCGGGGCCGGTGGGTGGAGTGGCGTGTCTCTCGAATGCCTCCCTTCCCTTGCAGGTGTATGTGTCGCTGCGGGTTCCGGCAGACGGGACAGAAGTGCACTCCCCTCCCCCCGCCACCCACCACAACTCCCGCACCCAGCAGTGAGTGATGTGGTAGTTAGAACGTTAGTGGAGAATCTGAACTCTTACTTATTAGTATTTCTGGCATTGCTCTTGCGACACGTGTCATTATAGCGTTTTGCTGGCGACTTGACTTTTTCGCCGTCTTGAAGTCATGCAGTAATTACGTGTCTTCTGGTTTCTTTGGAGTGAAATTATCTGGGTGCATTGATACGGAAACAACTTGCGTCACATTCCAATGGCTTTTTTCGTGTGAGCGCGTGGTTGCGTTTTGTATTCAACAAGTGATCTGATTGTGAGATCAGGGGGTAGTTTACAGGGAAGGGGAGAGAATATGTTATTTTTCTATTGTTTCGTTCTTCGCATACGAGGTTTCGTGTTCACCACTTTGTAAAAATCGCTTTCAGTTCCGATTCCTGGCCTGGGCAGCTCTCAGGGCAACGACCTGTTCAAGTTGTTCGGACAGTTCTTCGGAGGAGGCGCCGGCGGGGGCGGCATCCAGTCACTCATCAATGGATGACACTCCCTATCCCTCCTGTCCTGTCTTTTTAGTCACCTCTCTTATACTTATTTATTTGGGTCTGTACAGCTCACGCGTAGAAGCAAATGCACCACGTTTTTTTCCTCCCTAATATTTGCAGTTTTGTTTTGTGAACCGGCGATTCGCGCATGGATGTGATTCATGTGAATAAAAACATCGATGAAACACCTCTGGCGGGTTGAAGGGTTTTATGTGTGCGGGGAGTGATGTTTCACCCCAGTACTCTCAGCGCCAAAATGAAATTGCGATAGCTGGGGGGGGGGGGGGGTGAGCAGTTCGGAAATTGAAGGAAGCAGTGTGGGTGGTCCGCCCTGCCTAGACTGCCAGTGACAAGGTTTGGTGGTCTAGACGAGAGTACCGAAAAGAGAGTGAGAGACGACGGGGATGGACGAGATGGATGGAATAGAGGGAACTCGCGATCTAATCGCCATTCGAGGGCGAGCGAGGAATAAAAAAAAACCGCAATCCCCTATGCGACAACGGACAAGTGCTATAGAAAGTGTTTATGGAAGCGACACCGATGTGAGTGTATGATACAATAATAGCATAGCGGGAATGAGAGGGGTCATGGAAGGGGCATTAGGCGGAGGCGGCGGCCGGCTCCTCTGCTGCCGGAGATGCGTCCTCAGAAATAGCCACCTTCTCCTGAACGAGGCAAGTCAGAACAACACTCAAATGATGAGACTGACCATCTCGGCGCTGGGCTCCTCGGTCTTCTCCTCCTCGGTAGCCTCGGCAGGGGCCTCCTCCTTGGCCTCCTCCTTCTCCTCTGCCTTCTCCTCGTCCGCGGGAGCAGCCGCCTCCTCGGCAGCGGGGGCGTCGCTCGACTCGGCAGGGGTCTCCTCCTCCTTCTTCTCCTCCACCGGCTGCTCCACCTGCTCCGCCACCTCCTTCTTAACGTTCTCGGCAGACATAGCGAATGGGTGTGATGTGTGAGTGCAGTGAGTGGACTGTGTCTGCGCAGCCTCCCACCCTCCCTTTATACTGCCTCGCACCAAGCCCCGCCCCTCTCAGCTGATTGGCGGGCGACGCTCTGGCGGGATGCCGCCATTCGATCAGCTGACCAATCAGCTGCCAAAAAGGAGGTGCAAGGTGACAACATTTTACGGCCGTGTTTATGATCACAGGATTTTTGAGTGATCGAGTGTGATCGAACAGGGACAGGGAAACTATTTTCGGGTGCACGCGGGTGTGAAATCCAATTTCGACTCGCAACTTTTTGTCGTGACGGTGACACTCTTCACACCTGCAACCGCAACCAGTCGACTTTCCCCTCCTTCAATCTTTTTAGGCAACAAATCATCACGTGTCTATTTGAGTAAAGCAAAGAAGCTCTTTATCGTATATATTTTTTGTGTTAGTCATGTGCGTAGTTTGAGCATGACTCATTGTAGATGGGGACAGGCGATCGGAGACCTTTTCAATATTTAGTAGATAGCTAGAGCGATTGCGAGAAGAAACGGGAAAGTGGAAAGCAGTGTGTATGTGATTCATTTGTTCCCGCATATTTCGATGACGAGGCCCCGGCAATCATACGTGAATATGTAAATGTACATCGGCGGATCGGCGCATCATCGAAACTTCCACCGCCGCCCATCACTTTTTGCAAGATTCGCGCGCTTGGTGCAGGGGCGCGATTTCAGACCGAATCGTATTATAATTTGGCATGAGTCTGTGGGATAGAGAGTGAAACCAGTTGAGAGAAATGCATGCGCGTGCTATATTTACACACTCATATCACATATATCAAATATCACCCGAGACACTTCTCACGTGCACGGCGGCACTCGCTAAATCAAACATTAGGCTATCATTCGAGTGAGATGACGCATTTACGCACTGAGGAACTTGTGTGCCGGTGTTATAAAGTTATTAAATCATAGGAACGCGGGTGCTTGCGTGATCATCGTACCATGATAATACCCGGAAAGATTTGGTATCTGCCTGCGCTGCGTTGGTGTATATTGGCATGAATCATGTCTCGTTGGTTCATATTGGCAAGAATCAATTTCAATTATTTTAACGGAAATAGTTTTTTTTTGTTTTATATAAGGCTAAAGGTTGAATGAACTACATTTTTCAAACGATTTTTCAAGGATTACTAACATCACGAGCGTTATTGTACGAAAGATCCAACAATATAGGGACTGTCCCTGATCTTTATACTGTTGTTCGTTGGTCTGCTCATCCGATAAGTCCCGCATGTGGCAATTGTCTGACGAAGAGAGAAAGGATATGATGATGAGGATGGGCAAAGAACGCAGCGCAGCTACCAGCCCCCACTCACCTCACAACATCTTTTTTTATTATCGAAAAATTGCAAATGGACACTTTGGATCAGTTCTTATGAGTTATTTTTCTGATATTTTTTGTGAAACTAATAATATTCTGTATCTTGATTTGAATTTTAAGATTCTTTTGATTGTTTCAAATTTTAAATTTTCCCTCCAAAAAGGTCTCGTAGCGATTTTGTTTAATCAAGCTCCACCCACTCACTTTTCAAGGTTCTTCTTTTCGATTATTTTTGTATTTCTTGTGTTTGTATGATGATGACATTAGTGTTACTATTTCTTGCGTTTCTTTGTCACCCGTGTTGATGGTGAATGTGTAGCTCTCGATGTCGACGGACACTCCACTCAACCCGTACAGCGGCAACAGCGGCGGAGTGCCTCGCGTTCGCAAGAGCATGCGACTCAGCCTCCCGCAGCAACAACTTCACGTATGCATACACGTATTCCGTGTCAGCGACATGTAATACTCGTTCAGGGGCGTGACTCGTACCGGTTGAGCACGGTGAGCTCGACGAGCAGCGAGATCCCCTCCGATCTATCCTGCTCCATCTGCATGTTGTTGTTCATCAAGGTGATTTATGGTCCAATATTTGCATTTTTCAGTTATATATGTTTGGTTTGGAAAAGTTAACCAAAAGTCAGAAAAACACCTCGTGGAGAACAATTGCGATTTCTGTTTTTGAAAGGTGTTTAAGAGTAAAATCTTATTGTATCGTTGACCTTTCAGCCGGTGATGCTGTCGTGCGGCCACTCGTTCTGTGCTGAGTGCACCCGGGTATGGCTGCAGCAGAACAACGCTTGTCCCACTTGCCGAACTGAGACTCTCGCACCTATCAGAAACATTGCTCTCGAACAGGTATTATTTTTTTTGTGAAACATATTAATCATGTTGTATGTATTTTTAAGATTGTGGACGAGCACAAGCGCTTGTTTGGTTCCATCAGCTCGCATGGATCCATGGCCAAGGGAGACCAGGCGGTAGGTTACTGCTTTCTAATATTTGTGAAGTAGAAGACAATACAATTCGTTTAGTTCAAGCGTGCCGATGGTAACCGGATGAGCCGCCGTATGGTATTGGGTGCGCGGGGCAAGATTGGAGATTCGTATGAGATGTCTCTCTCGCCCATGCCGCGTGGACCTGGTCTCTTGAAGACACACTCGCAAAAAGCTTTCACTAACTTCAGCCGCCAGCAACAAGGAAGGAAAAGCGGTGCGTTGCTATTTGTAGTTGTGAACTCCAGTCTTTTGACGTTTTTAGTCAATTGTTTATATTGGCCTCGATGAAACGTGTTCGAGAAGCTTCTGGTTCTGCGTAATTCGTTGTGTTTATTTTAGACACGTTGATGTGTCGTCCAGTGAAGCTGTCTCTTTCAAACGATATTCCTGTTGACGAGCAGCCGTCGTCGCGTCTGAAGCGGGAGAGCTTCCTTCGAAGGAGTCTGGGCAAACTGGCGAGGAAGAGTATGCGAATGCCGCGCGCACAGAAGGAGGAAACGGAGGTGATCAACGAAAGGGCGAAGGCCGGCTCGGACGAAGCACCCGCATCCATCGCACCACGACCAGTCTCCAAGGAAAAGAAGTCACTCTGGAAGAAGCTGTTCGGTGGAGGAAAGCATAAGAACAAGCACGCTGTCATCAATGTGAGTGTAGGATTGATAAACTGTTGAATACAATGCTAATGTCTGTGTTTGAGGAGCAGGAGGAGAGGAGTGGTGCTCAGTTTGCGGGGTACGAGTGGGTGGAGGGGAGCGATGCAGGTGGAGGTGGAGGGAGCGGATGGAGACGTCAGGGACGCGGACGAGAGGTGCTCATCGCCATTGCTGGTGGCAAGCGCGTCGGAAAAACACACCTGGTTCGTACTGACTAGAATGATTTGCAAACTGACTTTTATTTACGGTTGTTCAGATCAGTGTGGTTCGAGAGTTGTGTGAGTACGAGGAGGGGGCTCGTGTTGTGGAGTGGACTGAGCGACAAAGGATGGCCGGGTGCGACGAAGAACCATCCAGGAGGCCTCCCAACATGACCAGCATTGTGCGTTTATGATTCTAAAAAGATCATCCGGCTGGGATTAAAAATATTCAAATGAATGATATTCTAATGAAATTATTTTGTAGGTGTATGAGTTCGATGGCGAGCGTCTGCTAATTGATCTGGCTGATGTGGACTCGGAGGTATGTGTTGAGCGTATTTACATCGAAGGTAAAAAGTGACTGACTCAGTTGGAAATTGGAATTCTAGGAGGATCACCCGTGTGGTCTGGTGGGATCGGCAGACGCTCTGCTTCTTCTCTTCTCTCCTAGCGATCCCGCCTCTCTCCTCTCCATTCTCACTACTCACAGGAGGGTGGCTGCTCAGAGGATGATGAGCGAGGTAATGAGAAGATGATTGGTCCACGAGTATGCGTTATACGTGGTTTAAGGTGTGCGTGTGGATGGTGTCGAATGTTCGCGTGGGTGGTACATCATCGGATGAGAGGACAGTTCGGGATGCGGCGAGACACATGGGAGCTGTGCTGGTGGAGATCAATGTGCGAGAGGAGAAGGAGCGGGTCGAGCAGGTGAGGCGTCTCTGGAACAGGTTCCCTTCCCATGTATTTGTTCAGCTGTTGCGGGAGACGACGGAGTCTGTGTTGCGCAGTCGGCGACTCCGCAGTCAGGAGATGGAAGTGGCCCCGCGACAGCAGTGCCATGTCATGTAGATGAACGACATCGGAGAAAGCTGGAATGTACAGTGTGTATAACGTTACCGTAGTTTATTAATACGTTTTACGCTTGCGATACGAGTTTGTTTATCTATGTTTTAGTTTCACATGCTATTCGGTGATCTCCAAGGTGCTATTGTTTGATATCTTGACTCACAATTTATTCTAATGAATGATAATTTGATAAATGATTATGAATATATGGATTTTTTTTTCTGTGACGGCGATTTGTTTGGAACAAGGACATCAATCTTATCTTCTATGGATTGTACAGCCGGATCTTGCATGTTGTGTTAGGCTTGAGGCCATATTTGTTTGAGTGTGTTATGTTGTTTGGAGGTGCCAAGAGGCGCGAGATGTCGCTCTCGCGTTCGGAGTGGATACAGCTCAAGAGTGGAGTAGGATCGAAAAAGATCCGTCCTGAAAGTAGCCTACTCATCGAAAAGGTGTGTAGTTGATTGGATTGCTGCATACTATCTCTCATGGTGTAGGTTCTGTCCGCTGCTATGCGGACGCACCGTGCTCAGAACCGCGTGCAGGCTCTTCGTCTGTCGATGATCCTGGCTCTGCTGATGTAGGTGGGGAGCTGCATGTGCATGTAGTCATGCACACCCTTTGCAGCCGCGAGTACGGCGTGTCTCGCAAGTGCATCGCCGAGTTTTCGTGGGACACATGGGCCAGGTGGCTGAGGTAGGCGAGGGAACACGGCTGGCCGACAACCACAACGAGGTGTTGCAGCGAGAACTGCAAGTACATCAATCATATGGCCCATGTGGGAAAGGAGACGTACATCTCCATCGAGGGCCTCGATGATGACGACACAGATGAAGAGGAACTGGACGAGGATGAGATGTGAGTAGAAGCAGTGGAATGGGAGAAGAGAACGCAGTTGCAGCATTTCACCGAACATCTCAGTTGGCGACGTAATAGAGGCGTACAAGAAACAGTTTGGTTGGGAGAAGGTGGGATGGGAGATATGACTAGCGACAATCTGATTATTGAAGAAGAAGAACGGTACGTCTGCAGTCAAAAAGACGGACGACGAGAGTGAGTTCTGTTTGTGTTTAGTTTGTGATGTGGATTTTCCTAGAGCTGGACATTCTTGCTGGCAAGCACCAGGTGTTGAAGGCCGTGTTCCAGAAAGTGATCGACGACTACCCTCAGAACACTCCGGTAAGAGGAGAGGAGGTAGGAGGGAGAGAGATTGACTTGTGTTCAGGTCGAATCTATCTTTCACTTGTTCCGCGATATGGAGCACCTGTACAAAGTCATTGCTTCCCAGGTGGGGTATGTAATAGAGTATGAACATTCATCTATTCAGGATATGGTTGTGTTGCGCGGGGGGAATGTGGAGGTGGTGTGTGATGATGCACTATCCGCATACAGCTCACTCTTCAAACAGGTACATTATAGTGACTGATTGTGTAATGCACTGCTTGACTACAGAAGATAGCTGTCGAGTATGAGATGCGCGACGTGGAGGGGTATTTGTTGCGTGAGCTGCCTCGAGTGCAGCTGGACCGCGTCTCCAAGGTGTGTTCTCAATGCTAGCTGTAGCTGATATGGTCTTTGCAGTTGATCGGTCTGGACAAAGAGAAACTTCTGGCTATGGCGGATGATCACCCGTACAGGTTTAAGATCTCCGTTCACAAGAATAAGGAAGGTGAGGTCATGATTCTGTTTCCAGTTATGGTTTGCGACAAGCACGCGCGGGTTCATCTCATTGAAGGTTTATGTTTTAGGTTTGGCTGTGATGTGGATGAGTGCGCGTGGACTCCGCGTCCACACCTATAGCCTCATAAAGTCGTCTCGATTCGAGGAAGATCTCAGCCTGTGGTAGAGCAGCTCCGTCCGTTATACCAACGTTCCGTCCATTCGAGATTCGAGACAGATCACATTCCTTCATCTTTCTCGTTTTTTACTTTAGAGGAAGTTCCATTTTTCATGTTTTTTTCTTGTTAAGTTATCTTGTTGATTAAAGGTCATTCCTGATCAGTTATATTGTTGTTGAGTCGAATGATTATAGACTAATAAATTTTTAGATTTCAATTGACATTTCGTTGTGTATAGAAGATAGTGCGCTTTAGTGTAAAACCTGGGCAGCAGAACGATTAAAGCTGTAAAAAACGCGCTCCTCAAAATGTTCAAAATGGTTTTTTGTCGTTGATAGATTTGTTATTATTGTTACAAAATCATGAAATTTATTCTTAAGGTTGAATGGCGACGCATCGGGGCATCGTCTCCGACGAGCGGCGCATCAACGACCAATGGTTTGACGTGGAAGTGTTCTCAGCCCACACACACCTCTTCTATGTGCTCCGACTAGAGAGCCGACTGTGAGTCAAGTAGTATTCATTCAAAGCGTAATATGATGTATCATTATAGGAGTCTCTCGATCGGTGAGTGGGTGGAGTGGAGTGAGTTGCTGTACAACCAGAGCCTCGAGCTGTACGTGGTACAGGAGAACTCGCCTGTCGATGCGTACCGAGCCGGCGTCTCCCCAGATTTCGAGGCGGAGGTCATGCAGGGATGTCTCGTGGTGAGAGAAACATCGTTCTGTATTTGTTAATACTCAGTTCGATGAGTGTGTTCGATGTTGGTGTTGCAGCTGACCGTCCACGCTATGTACTGTAGCGACCCGTCAAAGGAGTCGTCGAATCGAAAGGTGGGCTGCTCAGGACTCGACCAGCACAGTCTCGTGTCAGGTGTTGTACTCGCTGGAGGTGGGGCGAGTGGCTGTGCCCCCGGATGCTGACGTCACCACTCTCATGAAACCCGACCAGCCCGCCAGGGTGTTCGTCAGAAAGTGAGTACAGTTTGGTTTTGCAGTTGACATGGCTGTTCTCAGGTGTACTCAACAAGAGTCGTACGGAACGCGGTTCGTGATCGATCGATGTCAAGGGAAGGAGTCGATCCTCGACGAGCAGGCTGTGCGCAGAATGCAGCACTATGTGAGACATTAGGATTATCTGGATTGAGACATCTGGATTTCATTATGGAAAATGTGAACATTGTACAGTCTCCGTCGTGGGCGTCGATTCGATCGGAGGAGCAGCTGAGTGGGGGCGTCTCGGGTATGCGAGTGGAGGAGCAGCCACGCTTCTCCCCCGCGCCCCTTCCCACACACCACCACACACAACAACACTCCACCTTCCGCGCAGGCAACGGAGGATTCGGCGAGTGCATGCCTGTTTAAGTTCTAATATCTATCGTTTGTAGGACAGCGTGCTACTGGAAACATCGGTTTCCACTCGAGTCGCTCGACGTCGAATGGGCAGCAGCAGCAGGGAAGCGAGGGATCGGGACAGCAGCCGTCGAAGAGGGGGGTGTTCTCCGGACGAGGAGTCGCCCAGTCACAGTCGGCGGTGGGTGTTCTCGAAGAGAAAGAGAGAGAGAGAAGGACAATGATGCACTTAGAACAACGTCGGTCAGCAGTCGGGAGGAAGCGAGAGGAGAGGAGGAGCGTTTTCCGGCGGTGGTGGAGGCGCGTTCCCGAACAGAGGCGGTTTCGGAGGAGGTCAGCAGCCGCAGGAGGAGCCTTGGGGCGGCGCACAAGAGAAACTCAGCAAGAACCAACACAACAAGATGCTCCGTGAAATGGTATGATACTGATAGTGATGGATGATCTCGACTGATTGTGTTCAGTGTCGGGACACATACTTTGCTCTGATGCTTGGCGGCGAGTGGTACAGGAAGATGAACCCGACGGGATTGCGCAAGGGGGAGAACGCCCCGTTCACCATATGGACAAAAGACTGGGGATACTCGCAGTCAGTGACCGCTATTTGTTACTCTTTTTTAAAGCATTTGGGGCTATTTGTTACTGGTTCCCAAATCGTTTAGTATTGAGAGATGTTTATTTGATTCGCATTTCAGTTGTTCTGTGAACTATGTGAGTGCAGAGGGCGAGAACCGGAATCGGACCATCCACAAGGGAGAGTGGTGCAAAGCCTACTTCAAGTCAGTTGTGATTTTGTTAGAATTGTGTTTATTTGTTTTGTCAGGATTCTGAAGAACAATGAGCAGCGCGTGGAGCGAATCATCGACTACATCGAACCGCCGTTCCGCACCAAGTACTACGAGCAGCACTCGTGCACGGTGAGTGCCAATGTGTTACTGGCTGTGATTGTTGGGTGTGAGATTGACGACTCGCTGTTTGTTTTCAGGTGGACCTTCCCTCTCTGAACATGATGGAATGCAGCGATGCGTGCGTGGACGAACACCGATTCGTAGACCATCTCACACTCGGCGCCATTGCCGTGCCCATCAATGACTACAACACATACCTCAACCAGTGCGTCCCGTTCCCGATCAGCATGCGTCACATGATAGTGTTTGATTGTGTTGCAGGAGTGTGTGGTGCAAGGTGGAGTTGGATCAGCGCCCGCTCACCGATACCGGAGTGCAAAACTCGCCGGTGGCCTGGTGGAGAGCTGTGGAGGTGCGACCGGAAGGAGCAGGAGATGAAGAAGGAGGAGGAGGAGAGGGAGGACATGGAGAACACAAGGAGGGATACGAAGAGGTGGGCGAAGGAGGGAGACGGTGGGAAGAAGAGTGTGGTTGCAGGAAGTGACAACTGTGCCGCCCGACTTTGACTCTGACGACGATGAGCGAGTGACTGTGATACGCAACCCTGCCGCTAGCAGTCAGTTACCATATACTTATCGGTGCACGAAGCACCACTCTGTGCCCACAATGCCTCCACTCCCCTTTCAGACCCTGTCATGTTCAACGGTTCGTATGGTCCTGTGGGAGGTTCGGAAGGAGGGATGGGGGGCGGGAAGGGGAAGGCGGCGAGTGTGCACAACACGAGTGGTGGGAGTGGAGGTGTGAGCGGGGCGAGTCGTTTCGGGGGACTCGGTCCGGTCGTTGTTCCGACGAGCGCGGGCTTCGGCCAGCGCGCATCTGCCGCGTCCTCTAAGAGCGAGTCTGCCATGCCCGCCACCAAGTGAGTCCCCGTATGTGGACATGGAGGGAAGAGGGATGGATGGATGATTGCAGGAAGGGCTACTCGACGGCGGCCGCTCTGCGCTCGCACGCTCCCACCCCTGCATCCCAGATGTTCGGAGGAGTGGGAACAGGAGGGGGAGGCGAAGGGGGAAAGGCGGCAAGTGGCAGGTCGTCTGCGAGTGGGGCGCGCATGGTGAGTGACGCTGCAACTGCTCCTCAACTACCCTGCTATTTCAGAACATCCTCCACTCTATAACGCGCGAGCACATCAACCAGCAGATCGACTATCAGGTACGGATACAATTATGTATAAAAAATATAGGTTTCTATCCGCATCTCTCTTTTTCGCTCTGACTCAATTCCTTTAAAGAGTGTTCCACTGTTCGACGTGGATTGTATTGTGGTGGAGAAGACGACTGAGAATTCCATCGTCTTCACTTCATACAACAAGTTCTGTCTGCTGCCGGGAAGGTGAGCCTCTCCCACTCGCCCCGTCCTCCGTCACCGTGTCTCTGTCGCAGCTCTCTAGGCGTGGGTGCGTGGCTGAGGCTCGTCGAGGCTCGTCGTCTGCTCGTTCCCCTCGCAGGCTGCGTCCTTGTCTCCACACAATCATTCGATCCTATCCTCCCTGATCCCATTGCCACCAAAGTTAGCGAGCAGAAAGTTCAGGTAATTGAATGAACTTGTTATTCAATTTATTTATTCCTTTCGTTAGCTGGAACTGCAATTGGGCGAGTTTGGCAGTCCATTGGAGAAGACAGAACGCGGTCTGATTGCGCGCACTACGGATATAGGATCCATTGGATCGATTGTCAGTGTGAGTCTCTTGCTATGCTTCGCTCTCGCTCAGCCCCTCTCTCTCTGTGTATGTATTAATCTCTCTCTTTGTGTGTAGGTGTTGATCCCGTGGACAGTGTCGAATGCGCACCTTCTGGGTGGTATGGACGTTAGCGAGTGGGCGGGTCGATTCCACGCAGACTGCAACTGGCGACTGTGGGCGCATCCCCGGTCGGACGGCAGGGGCGGAGTCGAATGGGAGGCGACTGAAGTGATCGGAATGGTGGTGAGTGGGTGAGAGAGAGAGGGAAACGAGCAGACGCCATGCGAATACGAAACAAGCGAGCGTTCAGAATCCGCCGCCTGCTCACCATTCTGGAATGGACGACATCGACATGCAGAAAGCATCCCACTTCGGAGCAGGCTCGTCCGCATTCAACGCCATGTCGGCTGTGAACAAGCAGCGCGTGGCTGACCTCAACTCTCCCAGTGCAATGGGCGGGGCTGGAATGGGCGGAGCGTTCGGGCAGAGTGCCAGCTCCCGAGTCAGCACTAGCTCGGCTGCGACGGGTAGGAGCGCATTCGCAGAGGACTTGTATCAACATGCGGTGGATAGGTGAGTGGAGAGATGGAGAGAGAGAGAGAGAGGGGGGAGGGGGAGAATGGTTTCAGATCGCAGTTGCGCGGTACGACTCGCAGGGACCAGCGTCTCGCAGACTATCTGACCCAGGTGAGTGTTTGCATCTTCCCTCTTTCCCTGTTCATCGTCGTTCAGTTGTGGCGTATACCGGGAGTGCAGGCTGCTTGCAAGACTGAACCCAATGGCGGCTTCGATCTCTTTGAGAAGATAGACAGCGAGTTCAAGTAGACACACATCACTCAATTCATTCACTCAATATGTCTTTGCAATTATCGTTCATATGCGGTTTCTTGTTTTTCCTGCCAGACTCGCTGTTTAATCGACTTATAATTGCCCAGCACTCACTTTGTTTTATGTTGATAAAGTTTTATGCCACTTTTTTGTTTGTGTGTTGGATTATGAAATGGAGTAAGTGTGATGATGATGGTTTGCATAAGCTGTTGCGTGAGACTGGCAGGGTTCACTATGTGTACACTTTGTATTTGCTATGATTCAGTGAGAGTTTCTCAGACTATTGTGACCGATCCGCGCCTCTGATTCTAGCCCACCTCTCCTTCCCTATCAGTATCGGTAGGTGGGCGATATAACATATGGTCTCCGTATTCTCTCGTCAGCTCTCTTATCGCACATTGCTTGTATGGATTTTGGAAGAATACCACTCCAGATATTGCGTGAACGGGTTGGACGGTTGGACCGAATGTCAACCTCCAAGATGTTATGTAAACTAATAAGGCGATGGTAGCGCGATTTTTTAATGTTTGTATATTCAACCTGTTCGTCGTATATGCACCTGCCCCGGAAAGTCAGCGAGTTGCTCGCAAATTACATTTCTTTACGGAGATTGTAGTATTGCATATTGCCATTGTAGCTTTGCCGTGATTGCATGACTTGACGGACATTGCAGTTTGCGAGTTTGCTCGTTCGCAGTGTCAGAGAGAGGATGGTGATGACCAATGTGTGGCTGTTCCCAGCTGCCACTGTCGGATTCGGACTGGCCGGCATGTTCGTACCGTGAGTCGATTGAATTAATTGATTTGATTGATTGATCATGAATGCGTTCAGATATGTTATCGGCGCGGCGAACGTCCACTTTCCATGGATCCTCCCATTTATAAGGTGGTTCATTGTTTAGCTAGAATCTTGGAGTATTCGTTATTTTAGTGATGGAGGAGTGTTCACGCCAGAGTCCTGCATATTCTCCCAGCTACTCAACATCAGCGCATTCTTTCGTGAGTATCTTCCCCCTTTCTCTCTCTCCTTCTCCCTTTCATCCCTCTCTGCAGTACTGGCTACGGTGTACCTCCGCCACCGGCAGACAGTCGAGTACTACTCTGGCCGTCTGTCTCGCCCCGACTCTGCCTGGCGCGCTGTGAGCAGGGTGTGCGCCTGCCTCGGAGTCATCGTCGCCATAGGAATGACTTTCGTCGCCAACTTCTCTGTCAGTATGCCACAGTATTTGTTGACTCGACTGTTGCCATTGTAGGAGTCAGACAACGGAATGATGCACGGCATTGGAGCTGCGATGACATTCTTCGTCGGAGTCATATACTGCTGGACACAGGTGAGCATCTCTCCCTCCCTTCCTCTCCCCTCTCCCTTCTGACCACGATGCATGTTTAGGTGATATTTGGCTACGCGGTGGTTCCTCGGATGGCTCCCCTCTGGGTGAACCACGTGAGACTGCTCATCGTCTCCATTGCTACAGCGGCACTCGTCTTCCGTCAGTCTCCCCCCCCCTCTCTCTCTCTCTCTCTCTCTCTCTCTCTCTCTCTCTCTCCCTCCTCTCTCCTTCCAACGACCACTCTTCCAGACGAGGTTGCCCTCAACGCCGGTCTCTTCATCGCCAGTGACGTTCCGAAAGTGGCCGGATACGGTATCAAGTTCTACACACCCGACTCACCCGTGAGTCAACCTCTCTTTCTCTCATCACTATCACTCTCTTTCTGACATCACTATCTCCGTGTTTGTCCGGCTTTACGACCTTGCACAGTGCTTCTTCACATTCCGTTCTCACTTCGAAAGCACAATTGAACCCATCACGCGAATGGCTAATCAGAATTACATTTTATAGTGGATATGTTGGGGTTTCCTGCGTGTCTGCCGAGAGGAAATGGTGGAAGATTGTGACTCATGTCCGAGACTGATAACCGGACGGACGCCTCTCGTTTTTATATATCGTGTTCGTAGTGAGACTTGAGAGAGTGCGAGGAGGGATTGGACTCTTCCTGTTCCCCCGATCACGCATGCTCGAGAAAGAAGCAAACATGCGTCGAACACGTCATAAGAAATGCAATGCTAGCGAAGTTTGCCTAACAAATAAGAAATAACATCCGCTACAATGAGAACTACTAATGCGAGTACTGACTCTAATGACTCTAATACAGTTGCTTGCAGTACTACGTGAACCGTATAGTGACGACGGCGGCCGAATGGAGCCTGTGTATCTCCGTCGAACTCTTCATTCTCACCTTCTGCTACGAACTGCGGTTCGCATACATGCACGCCCCACGCGTGCGCTTCCTTCGCGCATCGCCACTCGACGGTAGATTCACTACATTTGTTCACTTGTTTGACATACTCATTTCAGTCGGAGGCGAGTCTGACGACGAATCGAGGCACAAGGACTCGATGCCGTCGACGTCATCCTACGTGGGACCGTCGACAGTGGTCTAGCCGGGAACACTCCCCTAGTCCCCTCTCCTCCTCCTCCCCTCTCCATATCTGACCGGTATCGTCGAGTGATCGCCCTCTCTCTCTCTCTCTCCTCCCTCGCCCCTCGATTTGATTGCTGTCTTCGAGGTTCCCTCTCTCTCTGTTCTCGATTGTTTGCGTTCTCTTCTCCCCTCCGGGCGTGCTGCCGCCGTCTGCGCGCTCCCCTCCCCGCGCACTCCCTCCTCTCTGGAGTATCCATGGTGGAACCGGCCGGCTGGGTCCGCGGCTGGCTGGGGACCATTGGCTGCGGGAGTGGGTGCGGGTATGGCGCGGCTGCTGCTTCTCTTTCTTCCGTTGCTGTCTGCGCAGCCTAGTGGAGACGTGTTTCGTTCGTTCCAGCCAGAGTTGCGGACAGCCAGGCATGACGAGTGGATGAAGAGCGGTTCGTCCCATTCATTCTAGTCACACTCTCTCCTATACTCTACCATATTTGTACATTTCTTGCTCACTGATGAAGATAAATCATGATACTCATTTTTGTCACGTTTGGTAAAAAGACGCGGTTTCAGGGAAGTTCCAGGGCGATATAGCCGGGGTCGATCCATCGCTTTTCAAACAGCCGGTATGTATTCCGTTTCATTTTCCATATTTTCCACGTTAGGATTGGTTTGTGGCTTTATGGATTGACATGGAGTGTTTTGTCAGGACGGGCAAGTGTTGTTCAACGCGTTGAAGAACCGTCAGCTGACATGGGTGGGAGGAGTGATTCCATACGAGATGGACTCGGCATTCAGTGAGTGAGTCCGTATTGTACCATTCCATCCACGCAGCCCTCTCCTCTGTTCCATCCCCTTCCCCCTCTCCCTCTGCCCCCGTCTCATCCCACTCCATTCAGCCGCCATTGAGAGACGAGTGATGGAAAAGGCGTTCGCCAGCTATCGAAAGACCACCTGCATTCGATTCGAACCGAGGCGAGTGTCGATTGTTCGTGGCTCGTTTCCAATGTTCAATTTCAGAAAAGACCAGGAAGATTTCCTCAACATTGTCAAAGGCTACGGGTGAGATTCACTTTTTCGATCTGTTTGGGCTTCGATCTGATTGTTTAACTGTGTCGTGTGTCTGTGTGCTGTTCATTGTGCCTCGTTCGAGTGGCTATTTTTTGCACTTCATGATCCGTTGATATCCCTTGACAGCTATTCCAAATCGGTCTCTCTCTCCCTCCCTCCCTCTCTCTGCCCCTCTCTCCCCCTCTCTCTTCTCTCTCATCAGCTGTTTGTGTATCTCTCTTTGAAACGTCAATCGCAGTGTCTGGAAAAACGCAAGCGTGCGCTCTCTGTCATATCGTATGTTTCTTTAAAAGATTCACCTATGTCCCATGCTTCTAAATCTCGCGTGATATGACGACATGATAAGGAAACGTTGGGGCAACGCCTTGCATAAGCGGTTTATACGATAACATGGACACATGCATGATTCATCAAGCGCAGGAAACATTTTTGTAACACTTTTGAGTCAAAACTAGGCTACACCACACTACATAGACTGAACAAGGGAGAGAGGAGGCTAGAAACGTCTACCCAGGAAGAGTGCAGCTCCAAACATGGAAATGATCGGCTGATCTGTGTGCACATCCGTTTGTTGCAATTGAGTGGCGGGGGAGAGGTGATTGTTTGCCCTCGGGGGATTATCGCCCCTCCAGCGAGAAGAAACACTCGAGTGGCAGAGAGAGAGAGAGAGAGGAAGAGAGAAGGGAACACACTGGGAAGTGAACAACTAGATGTGCGAGAGGCTGTCACTCACCTATTCAGGTGCTACTCACAGGTGGGACGGACGGGCGGCAAGCAGGAGATTTCACTCGGCAGGTATGGAGGAGGCAACAGACAAGTCTTTCTGCGCATTGTAGTTGACTCACTGTTGTGAGTGGAGCAGTTATCACCAATAGAGGGAGTTGGTAGATGGTGTTGGTTGCACTGGTTCGACTGGTTCGACTGGTTCGACTGGTTCGACTGGTTCGTTGCAGGGGCTGTCTGTTCCACGAGATCGTGGTGCACGAGTTGATGCACGCCGTGGGATTCTGGCACGAACACTCGCGAAGCGGTCAGCACACCATCATTGTTCCATAATTCGAACCATATATAATATTATTCTGGGAGATAGTTTGCCAGATTACGGTAGAAAATCGATCTACCCTCGAGTCGCATTCGATCTACCTTCTAATCGATAATATTGATCAAAGAAGCCGGCATGCGAATCAAAGAGGCCGCGCGACACTCGACCATTGGCCTGCGCTGTCTGGCCTCTCTCGCTCGAAACTGAGTTTCGCCAACTGACCCCGGCTGGCAATAACAGAAACTATTCTCCAGGCGTCGACTATATTTCGGTCCATATTCCACCACCCCTCCCCCCAACGCATTTCCCTCGAATGTGTCCCCCACGAAGATCGCTGTTTCAGACCGTGACGATCACATCAAGATCAACTGGGAGAACATTCTGCCTGGAATGAAGTCGCAGTTCGACAAGATATCTGCCGTCCTCCAAGTGAGAGAGGGGGGAGAGAGGGGAGAGAGATAGATGAATGACGGAGGAATGAGGGAGAAATGAGGGAGAAATATGACTGCGAATCGAGTGTTGTTTCAGGACACACAAGGAGAGAGGTACGACTATCGATCCATCATGCACTACGATTCGACTGCGTTTTCGAGAAACGGGAGGAACACTATCGAGACGGTATGACACGGATAGGTTGCGAGCTACGCGCATGCATTTGTCGCTCTGCACAGAACAATGAATGCGGATGGAACCCTTTCTTTCAGGTGGAGGATGGTTTCACGGAGGTGATCGGAAGCGCGCAGGACCTGAGCCAACTCGATATTGTCAAGGTGGAGAGAGAAAGAGAAGAAGGGATCAAGATATTTGGAGAGAGAGAGAGAGAGAGAGAGAGAGAAAGAGAGGATGAAAGAGTGAGAGGGAGAGAGTGAGCTGGCGGTTGTTGCAGATCAACAAACTGTACCAGTGCGGCAAGGCGAGTACTCCGAAAGCGAAAAAGAAGACGGCTCGAGTGAGGACAACTACGAGGGCTCCCGACAGCGGTAGGCAAAGGGAGAACGAAAACGAGACATGTTGATGTGAACAGAGAGTTCAATCAATCAATCAATCAATCATTCAATCAATCAATCGTTTATCCGGAATCGTTATATCTGAATATGACAACACAATCATAATGATATGAAGCATACAGTAGTGCCTAAGAATCCTAAGATGCTAGATACATAATAGGCTAACGCCGGGTAAAGACAGGTAGGCTGACGAGGCTAGTGGTGGTAAGACGATACTTGATCGATAATCATTTCTGGACCATAAGAGTACCATTCTTGACGTGAAGAGCTCCGGGGTTTCCTTTGCTTCCGTGCCAATCGGTATCTCCTTGCGCCATAGCTGCTTCCACATGAGGGTACTGGTTACTCGGGAAGGATTCTGGTCGATGACCGAACATTCGGCGGCGGTGGGGCAAAATGAGGACCCGACCGCACGCCGCGGGGAAAAGAAGAAGCACAAGAAGAATAAGAATGAGAGAGTTGTATGAAACGATTATCAACATATCCATCTGAATTGTGACTCGGGAAGAAGGAAGTAGGGCTGTTGGTAGGCTGATGATTGGTGTGTTTGCAGGTTGCGTAGACCACTTCGTCGACTGTCCACACTTTGCTCAGTACTGCCAGCGAGCGTCGTTCTTCTTCGTAATGAAGAGCTACTGTCCACACACGTGCGGCCACTGCGGGAAAAGGAAGAAGGAGTAGAGGAGAGAACGAGTCAGTCCCTTCCCACCACACCTCACCACACATGACTACTCTATCCATTTCGGTAGCCTCATTTTCGAGGATAGACATCAAGTTTATGTTTGAAACTCATGATGTTTTTATCTATTGTAATGCCTGAAATTTTGTATTTATTGATTGACTGTTTGTGTTGGGTGAATGTGCTAGAACTAATTGTGAAAATGTCACATAAAATGAAAAGCATTGTGTTTGGAGAAATTTGAGCTTTCATCGCAGCATTGTGTTTGGAGAAATTTGTGCTTTCATCGTCTCTATGAAAATCGGACACTTTTCGGTCATGAGGTTACTACAGCTTGAGTTAGCTGATCCCTGTACATGTACACTTCAGTAGCCTTTTTACGAATCTACCACATGAATCAGTAATCAAAAACATCTTTGGACTGATCGATCTATGCTTCAAGAACAGCAAAAAAGAGTTCATTGTGGTTGGATTCAAAAAAGTCTACTACAGCACATCAGATACAAAGTCAGGAAATACATATAACAAAAATGATATTAAATTCATGCTTGAATATATATTGAAAAACAGTTATGCCCTAGATGAAGGATTAATTTTCAAACAAATATCCGGTATTCCTCAAGGTAACAATTGTTCGCCTCTTCTAGCCGATTTGACACTATCTTTCATGGAATACACTTACGTAATGCGAAACTCAGATTATTTCAGTAATACTCATTCAAAAATATGCAGATATATGGACGATATTCTAGTAATACACCGAACCAATTCCACTATTGTCTCTAAGATAAATAGTGAAATATACCACAACTCTTTGACTCTTGAACAAACTAGTACTCAGATTAAAGAGACAGAATTCTTAGATTTGACCATCAAAATAGAACATAATTTAATTATTTAATAAAAACAGAACTTTACAATAAAACAGATGACTACTCATTCGATGTTATCAGATATCCTCACTGTGAAAGTAATATAAAGTCGAGCATTGCTATGAATTGTCTACATGGAGAAATAATTCGAATATTCAGATGTTGCACTATGAAGTTAACCTTTCAACAAAGATGCCAACAACTGTATAAAACATATATCGCAAATGGTTACAACACTGACAAAGTTATGTTCCAAATTTCGAAAACAATTCTTAGTAACAAACAACTATTCTTAAAATACAAATTAAAAACCAAAAATTTATTCAAACGTTTCATTGACACTCTGAAATGACCTGCTACCATTCCCTCTCTATCTCTGCACTCTTACTGATCTACTGATCTGCGCGAAACAGTCGGTGAGCCTCGCAGTCGCCACTCTCAAATCATTCGTTCACATTCCCCTGTCCCGAGTGGTTGTTTTCTTTGCGCATTGCCCCCCCCCCCCGTATTCTTAGCGTCATAGACAATCAATAACAGTCTAGACCCACTTTCCCCTCCTTTTTTCTTGTAAAACTTCTTTATATATTTACCTACCAGCTCATCACTGATGATGGTCCCGGCTGGTAGGTTCACACATCCGGTCTGGTGGAAGGGACCGAAACCGGATGTGTGCTATGATTTTTTGAAATAGAATTTCTTTTGATTTTCTTGTAAATACATGTATTTTGACGTACGGTTCTGGTGTCTCTCATCTGTACACACTCTCGTCTTTCTCTCGCTTTCTCCCCACAGGCAATATATGGTCTCTGCTGAATGGGGATGTGGGAGGTGACAAAACCGAATTTATAAAATGAAAAGTTTTTATCAAACGTTAACATCACCATTGATCAGATGGTGTTCTGAGCTTCGAGAATATACCACGTTTCATATGTCTCCGATTACATTTACTATTCATGAATGTTCAGTTCTGATTTTTTAAGTGAAAGTCAGTAATGTGATAAATGGTGATGTTAACTTTTGATAACAACTTCATTTTATAAGTCCCATATCCCCATTCAGCAGAGGCCATATATTGCCTGTGGGGAGAAAGCGACTCGATGAATTCTATGTATTGTACGCGCGCCAGCTATGTATGTAACACGTACACCCCGTCGTACAATACCTCGCGAAGCCATGTTCTGTACATTAGGATGTACACGTAGCGTACATTCGGTAAGCGTGTACATGTTGCATACATTTTTGAACAGCTTCCCTCTCCGAAACTCGCTTGAGACTTTGAAATAAAAAATGGATATTTCACAAATAACGTGTGAACAAAATGTTGTGTGTAAATGTTTTTTTTACACGTGTGCATGTGCGTGTAGAGTACATTTCTGACACTCATGCGGGAGCACAGAAAGGGTAGCTGAGACGACATAGTTGACTGTCGCGCTCCCTCTCATAAAAGCTGCCGAAGAGCAACTCAACGCGGGTTCACGTCACCTCTTTTCGGACCGGATATAAGTCGGGTTCAATTGATTTTTTCGCAAAGTTATAGAGAACTTTGAAACTGGCAACTAATGCGACTGAAATTGCAAAACTGTCTATGGTAGATATTTAACAACTTATGACGCAAAATCGCTCTTGAAATTCTGTGAATGAATTGTAAAATAGTTCAAAAATAAAACGAACGATCAATTTCCATGTGTTCTGTCTTGTGTTCTGTAAAATAGGCCCATGGACAGCCCATGGACAACTTTGCAGAAGTGCAGCGAGAACTCATCTGCACAATCGGCCCTGGGCCGATTTTTTTTTTTTTTTACAGACGAATCGCAGACAAAGAGGGCAGAACCATCTGCATTATCGGCCCTCGGCCGATTTTGCAGACAGACCTGATAGCTTGTCTTGGCAAAACCTTCGCCGAGCGCGGGACTCGATCCCATGAAGCGAGCGCGCAGATTGCACAACGATACCACTAGGCCATCCCCGCTTGCGCTGCTCTCTCTCAAAGACGGGAAACAATGCGCTGCGTTCAAAGAGACGAGACTTGATGATGCTTACTTTGTGAATGTAATTGTTTCGAAACCAAGGAACTAATCTTTTAGAAACATAGCATTTGATATTTGAATGTTCACTCTCACACAATTAGCAGTAGCTGTCACAATACTTTTTTGAGGTGCGCGCTGTCGACTATTAGTTAATGCAGCACGCAACATGTGCCATCGTAGTGTAGTGGTGTAGCACCGCGAACATCGATCTTATCTCGCGAGTTCGAACCTCGCGCTCGGCGAAGGTTTTGCCAAGACAAGCTATCAGGTCTGTCTGCAAAATCGGCCGAGGGCCGATAATGCAGATGGTTCTGCCCTCTTTGTCTGCGATTCGTCTGTAAAATCGGCCCTGGGCTGATTTTACAGCCTGTCTGAATTTCGTCTGCAAAATCGGCCCAGGGCCGATTGTGCAGATGAGTTCTCGCTGCACTTCTGCAAAGTTGTCCATGGGCTGTCCATGGGCCTATTTTACAATGCAAAGACAGAATGTTTTGGATTTTCAGAAACTTTTACTATTTGAAAACGTGATTTGCATTTTTTAAAGGATGGTATGAATTTGCAAACTTTAGTCGCAATATTTACCTATTTCATAGTTTTCCATATTATTGCGAAAAAGACAATTGAGCTCGACTTATATCACATCGGCACTCTGTGCATGTATCAAGTATCATACAGTTCACGCTGCTGCCAACATGTACAGACTCATCAAATGTTCCGAACAAGAACACGACTAGGTTGTACGTGTAGCGCACATTTCACGTTTTCTGTTTATGTAGGCTACACAGAATTTTCCGAGGGAGAGAAAGACGAGAGAGTGTGTACAGATGAGAGACACCAGAACCGTACGTCAAAAGACATGTACGTGCATGTATGTACATGTACAGGGATCAGCTAACTCAAGCTGTACTGTAGAGACTACATATGTCGGCGCATATAGAGGTTGTCCTCTACAAAGTTTGTAATAATTGTATTGTATAGTAATTGTTTCTCAAGCTGTCAAAACAAAAGTCAAAACCATGATCTCAAATCTCAAACCAGTAAGTTTTGTCAAAATACCTCACAAAACTTTTTTGATTCGTCTTGCGCTTTAAAGGAACAGTGGCGCTGAAAATGGACATCGAAATATGTTTTTTAGCCCATTGAATTTGAAATGCAATCCCATTCAAAAAAAACGAGATCGCTAAATTTTAGATCCCTAAATTCGAAACGGTTCGTGTTGTCATTGAATCACCTTCACCAATTTTTCTTGGTTATCGCGAGCCTCACACTTTCTATGATCCGATGACAGCCGTTAGTTGTTTTACCTGTTTGTGTCTTGTAGATCATACCACACATCATGACTCCCCAGAAACACCGCTCTCCCGTTCATTCGTGCTACGTTTTCGTTTACTCCATCTCTGCGTTTTCGATGTGTTGTGTTATAGTTCACTCAGAAGTCTTTGATGTATTTTCGTAATTGTGTTTTCTATATTTAGACGTGTTGTGTACGTGCACGAGGGCCGCGTTAGTGGACGTCGCAACACCAACACATTCAATGGGGGTTCAGTTACCCAGGTTTGAGACGATCAAGACCGCCGTTGTCTCGCAGGTTTCCAAGAGCGTGGAGAAGACCATTGACCGCGAGAAGGTGTGCCCGCTGCTTCTGCGCATCTTCTATGCGAACAACCGCCACAACCCGTTGTCCGAGAACTCGCGTGACTACACCCTCGCCAACGAGCTCCAGATTCTGGCTAGATTGCACGCTCAGCGAGCTGACGGCGCTGATCAATAATAATAATAATAATAATAATAATAATAATAATAATAATAATAATAATAATAATAATAATAATAATAATAATAATAATAATAATAATAATAATAATAATAATAATAATAATAATAATAATAATAATAATAATAATAATAATAATAATAATAATAATAATAATAATAATAATAATAATAATAATAATAATAATAATAATAATAATAATAATAATAATAATAATAATAATAATAATAATAATAATAATAATAATAATAATAATAATAATAATAATAATAATAGTAATAATAATAATAGTAATAATAATAGTAATAATAATAATAATAATAATAATAATAATAATAATAATAATAATAATAATAATAATAATAATAATAATAATAATAATAATAATAATAATAATAATAATAAAAATATTAATAATAGTTTATAATAATAATAATAATAATAATAATAATAATAATAATAAAAATATTAATAATAGTTTATAATAATAGTTTTGCTTTGTAAGACGTGGTGTACATAAATTATTCTGGAAATTCTTGGAAACAGCCGCGCGTTGTGGCGCGAAACGGTTCGTCCGGGATTACTGCAGCTGCCCGCAAGGTTTGATTCTCTTTCCAACTTTTACAAAACGTGCAATTACTTTTCACACTTTTCGCGGGACACATGGAAAAGTGGGGGGATGCCTACAACAGGCAAGAGTCGTAGTCTACACGTTATGATGCTAGCCTATACTTACGAAATTACGTTCCGATGTTGTAGGTAGCTCTCATTCAGAAGTGGTCAGTCAAACAGCCTTTTCGGCCGATTCTGTCCAACTAATTTGACACACACTCTGTTCTGGAGTTGATCAACATATCTTTAGATTGGAGGAATCGAAGAGCCTCGCATGAGCGAACGACGAGTGGCAGTAGAGGAAGAGTTTGCACAATCGACAGTTTCTGAATTCGAGTGATCAGCAGAACAACGCATATTACGATGATCGGCTGATGCCGATCGTTATTGATCAACACGTACTCTAAAACACCTATAATTGCTCCTTCTCACTCGTCGCTCGCGTGTCTCGTCAACTGATCAGCAGAGGTCGAATTCAGGAATGCGTTAGGCATTTAGAAACGTGTTTAACCGGAACCAAATATGTTAATTTGATGATGCACTCACAGATCACAGAGTGAGCGATTCCGCTTACTAGCTCGATGGAGAGGGGAAAACTCAACGGAACAGGGTCTTGAATCATGAGAATTTGATAGGAATTGAATTATGAGAATGAGAGCTCTTTGCAATATCAGCACCATGCTTGCCACATTCGCATTTGTTTGTAATCATATACCTTCTTTCAGGCTATTAGCACAGACATGTATAATGAAATGAGTACAGTAAAACATGCGAATTCAAAATAGCACTGCTCGTGATCGCGAGGGGCTCATTACGTCGAGTCGCCATTGCAAGCATTCACTGTCTATTAGGCTCGCACGGGGGTAGGCATTTCCCCCCACTTTTCCATGTGACCCGTGAAAAGTTGAAAATGTGAATGCGCGTTTTGTAAAAGTTTGAAACTCACTTAGTACTTAGCGGGGGTAGGGTACTTAGCTCAGGATTTTTCGTTGAAGACATTATCGTGGATTATGAACAAACAGTATACTGAACGAAATGCACAGCATTTTTGTTTTGCCGTTCATATCATCTACTCCACTGATTACTCCACTGAATTTTTTTTAAAGTGAAAACGTCGTCCTAAGGGTTCTGATAGTTGTCTAACCATCCAAATGTCTCTCGCGAGAAGAGTGGAACTCATTTGCAGGCCCACTATACATGACTTTGGACTCATGACTTTACGGGGACTAATAAACATCCCCCTCTCCTCTCCCCATGTGATTCAATCGATCATCGATGTGACCGGCGGTTGCTCTAGTGTGTCTGATACGGAGTGAGAGATACGCAGAGGCGAGAGAGTACGCGTGACTAGGAGAGTCGACGACGGCGAGAGCGCTTCCCGTTCCGTGGTGCGGGCGCATTTTTAGAAATCATGTGAGAGACGGGCCCTGCGTTGGGCACACGCTGCACTCAACATCGATTCGAAAAGAAGATCAGTTGACGAATTGTCTCATGCAGAGAGAAAGAGAGAGAGAGAGAGAGAGAGAGAGAGAGAGATCGCCTGTTTACTACTGACTGTGGTACTGTAGTAGCACTATATCTATTTACACCGCATATACACGTACACGCAGCGGCGTTTGATCTTTTAGAAGAGCGGTTAATACAATCTCAATATGGTTGTCTCTGGATATATCTCTGGAACACATTACTCTTCGTTGTTTCGAATTAATGTGCCTTTTAATGTAATGGAAGGAATGTCTGTTTTTTTCTCGTTCAGTTCACATGTACACCTTGATAGTAAGTGTAAGTGGGTGAATGGTTGGTTGTATCACAATACTCGGTGTGTGTTGGTTGCACACAGCTTGTGCCGACTGTGTGCCCTTATGAGTGCGCTCTGTACCCGCCAGTCACCCCTATCACTCCATCAACGCGCATCTCCACTCTCCCCCTCCCACACACACTCTCGCACACACTCCCGTCCCCCACTCTCTCATCTCTCCCTTTCGTCGACAATCGACCGTCGCTCACCGAAACTTCTTGCTAATCGTCTCAGACCATACTGTATGTGTGTCCTCACTGAGGAAGTCCTATCACTGCCGCGTCAAAAGTATATGCACCATGCTGAGATTAGTTTCTAAATGCGAAGTCGGTGCGAAAAGAGAGGAGAAAAAACGTTTGCACACTCAAATGTTTCAATGTGCATACGTAGTCCCTTTACTGCGTGCCGGTCTCCAACTCACAAGTGTGCTAATCGGGATGGTTCGTAGCAGCAATCGCATCATTTGCACCGTCCCTCTGGTCGAACTTTGTACGAGCCCCGACAGCTTTGGGAATCAGCTCAGGCAGGCCGGCAGCACCCGCCGCCGACATGTCTCTCTCTCTCTCTCTCTCTCTCTCAGCACTTCTCTCTCCCCTTCCACTCCCACTCGGAACAATGCGATCATGTCGCCTGCCACCCTGTCCCTCCCCTCCCGCCACACTCTCTCACCCTGCGTATCGGGCCGTGTATCGAGTGAGCGACTGTGCAAATCGAGCGGCCGATTCGCGGTGCAACGTGCACCCCCGATAAATTCAGCCCAGAAAACGAATGAGCGATTACTGTAGATGACCCGGAGACTTATAGATAAGAGAGCGCAGACTGGCGAGAGAGAGAGAGAGAGAGAGAGAGAGAGAGAGAGAGACGGAGCGAACTAGCGGAAACTAATAAACGTTAGGTGTGGTGGGTGGGTGGGTGCAGACTCGGCGCCCCGGTTTCGGTCTGTGTACGTCACCGATGTACTCTTCGCGAAGTGTGTACATGCCTACAATAAAGGTCGGGCTATGACAGTCGCATCGAATCACGAGTGCCTTCATAATATGATAGGATTGATAGGGCTATCAATAGGGTGGGTAGACGATTGCTTATGCAGATAGCAAGAGGAAATGAGCAAACCATTCACAGAAACGCACGATATATTATTCGAATAGTAACGTGCGAACCGGCGCAACATATGTAAAAGACCACAAGCGGGATAAATTTATCGTCCTAACAACGATCTAGCCACTAATAGATACAAATGAATGTAATCTGTGTGATTTGAATATATGTCGAACAATTAACACCAAGTTCTCTTTCATCATAGAACAGAGATTGTACGTTGTAGTTGTTGCTGCAAACGGCTACTACTGTAGGATAGAGAGGACGGGTGTGTCAACAATGAAAGTAGTCATCATGTTTTAAGTAGCCATCAGCAGACGAGAAAGACCTCTCCATACATTCCTGTCGCTATGACTCTCCACTCTCGTCATTTCTTCTAATAACAGTTCCCGCTCACAATTACTGCCTATTCCACCTCACTTCCTCGTCGCTACTTCCGCGCACCTGTATATCGCATACCTGTATAATTAGTTTTGCACGTGTCGCTTTCCATTCTCTGATCGATGACGCCGCGCGCGGCCGCCGCGGCGGCCGCAGCCGGCGGCACGTAGTGTTTGGTGGTGCGGGTGCACAGTGCACCCGCACAGTGCCCGCCCCTCGCAGTCTGCCGCCCTCCTGCCTGAGCACGCTGTCTCGCAAACCAGCCGTGTGCTGGCTGCGTGCACCCACTGTGATATTGCCACTCCCCCCGACAAATTGTCCCCGCCGACTCTTCAAAAGTCGGCAGTGCGGGTGCGCGTCCGCCGTCCCTTTCCTTCTTCTCCCGATCGCGAGTCGTTGCCGCGTGTGCTGTCGTGCTGGTGCCTGATGTGTGTTGTTGTGTAGGTGATTGGGTGGCTGCGTGGCAGCGTCGGACCTCCGATCCCTCCCTCTCGCCTCCCCTCGCCTACAGCCTCACATACCGTGTCGATTGGAACAATGAGGTGGGTACTGTCTTTTTCTTTACACCCGCTCGCTTTCTCTTATCTTCAGTGAGCATCGATCGCTTTCGAATGTCAGATCGATGCGTGTGTGCGTGTGCTGATCATACATCATCTGATTAGCTATGAATAACCAAGATTTTATTCATTTGAAGTTGTTGACAATGACAACGTTTTTATTATTTAAAGGATCTTTTGTTCGTTCTGGAATATTCTTCTGCCTATGCCACACTCCGGCTATAGAACATACCAGAACAAAAAAGTCCAGAATATTTGACAGACTTACAGCTTTAGGGAGAGGGAGCGGAAATACCGTTCGTTGATTTGATTACCCATATTCCCCTCTCACACTCACTCACATACACACTGTCTCTCCTACGACCGGGTGTAGTTTTCATAAGTCGCTGCGTATCTCTCTCGCTGTGTGCAGTGCACATATGCGCCCTGTACTGACGCGATCGGTCTTTGGTATCAGAAAGGGGCGAGAGACCAGAGAAGGAGGGTTTCGATCGGCATGCCGTCGACGACAGAGACGCAGAGTCGATCGTGTCGCCTCTCTCTCTCTCTCTCTCTCTCTCTCTCTCTCTCTCTCTTTTTCTCTGTGGTGATAAAAAACATGGGCTGTGTGTGGTGGCGAGGGGACAGAAATGGATGATTGCTACTCGCGATCGACACGAAAACATGCCGGCATACGGTAGATGGAAACGGATATAGTACTAATCCAGCCACACTGTAGCGAAAGTGAGCAGACTACGGTAGATGTCTAATCGACCCGCGGAGGCGAGCGATAAAAATCGTAAAGAGATTAGTGGACAGTGGACAGAGAGACTCGCTCACTCGAAGCTATCAAATGCGCTCCAATTCGCGAGAAAAAGCGTGTTCGATCTTATGAAAAAACCCAAATGCATGTAATTATTATATTTGTAATGAGTGTGTTGCAGTGACGTGGTGGCAGAGGTGCCTGCTGGGACGCAGGTGGTGCTGTCTGCAGATGTGCTCACCTCAGATGTTGACCATACCATCGAGGAAGTGCGGCAGCACGCCATCACACAGGTACCACAACACGAAAAAACAAAACAATGCATGCGTTCGTGTAGTTTGTGTCGAGCTTCTCTCTCTCTCTCTCTCTCTGTCTGTGTTTTATGAAAATTAATAACCAAACAATCAGTCATTTTGTTGAGCGCCTGTAACAATATATGTCCTAAGATACTAATATGTGCCCACACCAAATATTGCACATTTGGCATTATTTTAAATCAACGCTATTACAGTATGTGTAGGAATGGACTTGATATGTGCTCTGCGCAAACATAGAAAGGGAGAGGGAACAGAGCGATGACAATCGAATCGTTCTCATTGTGATTCGAGCAGGTGTGGTGGAATGACCGATCCAGTGAATACATCATAGTACACAGTATGGCAGATTCACGTGCACATTTTCATGGACTCTTGTGTGCACTGTTTGGTGTCAATTCATGTAACTGGGAATATTATGTTCTCTCTCTTTCTCACGCTCGCACTTACTCATTCGCAGTAAGTGAGAGCGACAAGGTACTGGAAACTGGTTAGCAAATTAAGGTAGTGACAAATTTAACCTGCAACTGTGAGTGTATTCATTCTAGGTAATTGCGTAAATCGCGTGTCATTTCTAATGCGCTGATTGCATTGGATTTTCATCTCGCAATCAGTATTTTCTATTGTCGTGTGCAAAGATCGAAATACACACCTGTTAGAGAAGGAAGTGATTCGTGGATTAAGCGCAATTAATTTTTACATGACACGAATAAGGAAGTTCTGACATTTCTTACTCATATTCACATAATAATGTAACTCATATGCACATTCAATGTACATATTTCAGTCTCACATTTCATCTCATTTGTGATTTTCCGTGATTTTCCGTTTTCACTACTAAATGACAAATCAAATGAATCTTAGCGTCACTCGCGGTTTTTCTTCTAAAAACTGTTGCGTTGGCGAGTCACGACTGTCTGCTTTCTTCTTTATTCGAATTCAAAACACAATGCATCACATTATGGGATTCGATGAGCCGACTTCTCCTTTTTCTGATGACAATGAAGATGTAATATACTTTTTATTCAAGATAATGAATACATAATTACAGGCCGGCCAGGCTCCTCCTACTCAGAAGCTGACCGCTAACCGCACTCTGTTCTGTAGAAAATGCGAAGGACACGGACAACAGGTACATTGTTCTTTATTTTAGCTTTATTTTTGCTATTGTTCATCACTCGTAAGTTACGTAATACAAGTCGTGATTCCATATGATGTTGTTGTATTGTTTGTAGGTGGTTCTGAAGGGTCATGCCAGCCGCTGTCCCTTCAACAACTGCAACTGTAAGACTGTGAGTTTTTCACAATTGTTTTCCGTTCATATTCCTGTTAAAGTCAGAAAACGTTTGAAATTGCATTTTTTTCAGTGTGCAAATGTGATGTCTATGCGCGCGAACGCGATCATTCGTCGCTACCGCACGCGACAGGTAACTGATTTTAGTTTTCTTTTATATACATTTGCATTTACGTGATCTTATGTGATCTTATGTGATCTTATGTCATCTTATGTGATCTTATGTCATCTTATGTCATCTTATGTCATCTTATGTGATCTTATGTGATCTTATGTCATCTTATGTCATCTTATGTCATCTTATGTCATCTTATGTGATCTTATGTCATCTTATGTGATCTTATGTCATCTTATGTGATCTTATGTCATCTTATGTGATCTTATGTGCTCTTCTGTCATAATGTGTTATCAGGACGGTGGGGGTCTTGTGCTGAAGCCTGTCCACTTCCGCAACGGCAACACCCGACTGCGAGTGTTCCCCAAATGCGTGGACGGTGAGTGCCAATCGCCAATCTCAGCAACAACCACGACGTGCAGTCTGCGTGTTCCAGGCGACGACTGTCTGCCGATTCCGTTGGGAGGCATCCCGGGTGTGGGTGAGATCGAGATCCCCCCCAACCGACCCCCGCCCCTCAACGCGCCCAAGAGAAGCTTGTCCGAGGTTAGCAACTCTTTCGTTTTGAAATGTTTTCTGGGAACGTCTTGATCGTACTGTGAGCGTTCGCATTACGTCATCTCGATTCATGGTATATGTAAATTTAACTCGAGACTAAAAAAAAATAAACTGGACATTTCGTAGTCTACACAGGATTTTTGTGTTTTTGACAATTTGCTGTGTGAGCAGTTAGAAAGGAACAGTGATGAAACGAAAATACAGTGAGTGAAATTTGAAAGAACATGACATCATACCTGTTTATGTGGCCCTATTAGGCAGGGCAGTTTTCGTTGATCAGCGATCAGCAGTCTGTTTGCCTCACCACAAAGTGCATTAAATAAAGATCGGCCAGGGCCGTTGGACCGAAAAAATTCAAGGGGTAAACTGTCAAGGGACCAACTCTAAATTATGAAATGGTTTTTTCAGGAGGTGTCCGAGATCGGTCAGCGTCTATCTCCGAAGCGCGTGAACAACGCACTGGAGACAGTGTCTCAGCATGCGGGGGGCTCTGCGCCGCACCAGCCCACTCTCGCCCCCTCGCACTCCCATCACGAACCGGAGTCGCCCGCCCTCCCTCACATAACACAGCCCAGCATACTCGACATATTCCTCAGTCAGTACTACATTCATACGCATACATTATTTGAGCATGACTGCAATACGTAGAATCCATTTGCAGTTTCAGGTCATCAGCTGTCTACGCAGCAGCAGCAGCAGTCGGGAGGAGTCAAGGCGTCTCCGCCAGTCGACGGACCAGCTGAGCTATGGCCATTCGCATTCTCTGGTAAAAATTGCAATACTTATTATTGGTTGAACCACAAGTTCCTCCAGGTCTTCTTCCGGTCACCGAACAGCACGTCTTTTCGCACCAGCTAAGCTCGCTGCCCGGTCTCGCGTACTCCCAGGCTGGCCACGCCCACTTCGTCCCGCCCACTCACACTCCGACTACTGCACCATCGCCCATGTTCAACCAGGTGAGCAGCTATAGATGTATGAAATGTCTAGTTTCAAATAGGAATTAATATCTTCTCGGTCACGAGCGTCTGTAACTGTTAACCACGAGTCGCAGTCACGTTGCTCGATTTGCTCTTTTAAGTTTTCGAAATACGACGCACTCACACGTTCGCTTTGTGATTCAATCTCTGTGAATCTCGACGAATGCATGACACGCGTCAAATCCGCATACGGTAGTCGATAGCCCCCTGTTTATGGGTGCGCCGCGTGCCCCACGTTCCTGCAGCGGTCGATCAATCGACGGGGCCGTGATGTTTGTAGATTTCTGAAGATGGGTTGAAGATCACATGATAGCCAAATAATGTCTAATCCGAATCGACAGCGCTCTCGCCCTCTCGAACTCGCGCGCACTCTCTTCGCTCTCTGCCCGGCTCGTAATTCCGATAGAGATGTACATATATATAAGTGGGAGAGCAGAGTTGTGCTGATTCACACACAGCCCAAGTCACGCGGTTTGTGTCACGCTGACCGCCGGAACGAGCCGCGGCTAGCCTATTCGTAGAACGCAGTCGCTATTCTCGCATTTGCTCTCTCTCTCACACAGACACACACACCACGCACGCACGATGCGCATTTCCGAGTACATGGTGAGCAGCAGCTTTCTCTCCGAGTCCCTCACCCCGTATGTTTTGGATGTTGCAGGCGCGTGAGTCTACTGTGGCTGCCCCGCTGCCTCCCGTCTCGCAGCTGTCCACTCTCTCCATCGAACAAGACGCAGCGCCCACCCTCACCCCCGAAGCCATTCTAGCCACTATCAGTGAGTTGCATTCACACCTGTCAACTGCATCTATGATGTATTGTACTACAGGGTCGTCTCAGTCCTCCTCTCCCTCTCACGCGTCCCTCGAGCGCGCCTCCAACTCTCTCCTCATCGCTCCAGACGCCGACAGATCTCACCCACTATTCCAGGTATGTCCCCCCTCTCTCTCACTCCAAACTTGAACTTCTTCTTGCAGACTTTCATCAACACAGTGCGCGATCTGGAGCGCAACATGCTGTCAGGGGGTCGTTTCTGATCTGCTCTGATCTACCCGACCACCCACACAGCACCCACTCGATCTCACCCCACATATATTCCCATCGCATAATCCGCGTATCGATTTGCTATTCGTGTGTTTTCGTCTCTTTCCAAGTGTGTGTGTTGTTATGTTTTGTTCGCAGATTTCCAATATCGATTGATTCGCCCCGCCCTTGACATATTGATTGATGTATTGATTGGTTGTCGTCTCGCTCTTATTATTGTCTCCACATTGTGATATGCTTGCTCCCTTGTCGCTTTGGTTGTTATTTGTCAGTATGGTCGGTAGCAGAGCCGTAGTTTCATCTGGTGTACTTTGAGTGCGAGGGAATGGGAAAAAGGAGAAAAGGGACACTACAATGTTTGTATCCAGTCATTAACAACCAACAGACGTGTCACTTTATCTAGTACTAATAGAGACTTTATATTTAATAAATAATTCATTATATTTTGTTCAGCGTGTTGAATTGACTAGGACAAGTGGTGGTGTAACTCGGTGCAGCACTCGCGAGATCAGCTGTTTGTTTGCGTGAGTGTTCACACTTCATATGATCGGACCTGAAGTGAGAATTGTGGGCTATGCCAGGCTACATGTCAGCATTTAATATCGTCTTCTTCTCTCTTTTTCTTTATCATTCGATCTACTATGTTCTTGATCAGTCTTTATCGATTACAGATGCTTTCACGTTTTCTTCTATCGCGACCCCGGTTTCGTCTCAAATCCACTACGAAGAGGTGCGTACGTACGTCGTATTTTTTGTTTGTGTATGTGTGTAGTGTGTGCGTTTCAGAATGACGGGGGAGGATCTTCGTTCCGAGCCTGTCGAATTCCTCTCCGACAAGGGAAAGACCATCTCGCTCAACGCTGTTTTCCAGGCGAGTCTCGCATTTGTTATCATGTAGGCTACAGCGTAGTCTGCACTGCTGTGTGCATGTCACTCGTATACACTGTGAGTGTGCACACACCATCCACTCAATCGTTTATCGAGAGATGTAAGAACTGTAAGAACGGATACGTGATAACTCTAACGGTAACTGGCTTGTAGTCGCTGTTGTGAATAGTTGTTTTAATAATCTAAGTTCTAAGCGGGGAACGAGGCGAGTCTATGACACAGTGTCTACAATGTCGTTCATCTGCTTGCCGATCTTCTTCATCCTCTCCGTCTCCGCCACTCGCTTCTTGCGGAACTCCGGTGTCACTTTGATCTGAAAGTGGATGGTGGTGGAGCGAGAGGGAATGAAATACAAGGAGTGTACCTGTCTGACGGTGAGCTCTAGCCGCCCACTGATCTCGAGACTCGCACCCATGTTCACATTCGCCGCAGTCTTCCCCTTATATCCGGGCGCAGAAAAGAGAGTCATCAGCCGACCGCGAGCCGAGATCGCGTAGCCTGGCAGAGGAGCCTGCAATCACGTCATCGCGCCATCTAGTCGCTGTCACCTGATGTCCTCGGAGGATGAGCTTGATGCTAAGCCGCTCGCACGCATCGAACACTGTGTCCGCGCCGAACAGCTGACCGATTCCTGCAATCAGCTGATCGGAGAGATCGTCTAGTGTGGTTATACCATGGAGTGGCTCGCGGTCCATGTTGGGTTTGAATCCTAGGGCGGCGTCTCCGAAGTCGGGATCGGACCACACGAGGTCGCACGCGAGAGATCCCACCTCGAAGTCGTGGATGGGACGGCGGATCGCCGCGATGTCCTGATGAAGAGAGCCAGTGAGTGAAGAGGGGAAGAGCGGCATACCTCGAGTCGGGTGAGCTTGGGGCTGATGCCTCCGTGCATTCCGAGGATCTTGCCTCCGATGAGGACGGCCATGGGCAGGTAGCTGAAGAGCTTCTTGAAACTGGCGTACACGGGCGGACGCCCGTCCACTGCAGTGTCGTGTGAGGAGGCCAGGAAGAGAGTGCTCACCGGGCGGGAAGCGGGCGTTGACCTCAGTGCAGAACGAATACGCCTGGTTCAGTCCCTCCTCCTCGTGATTGCCGCGAAGCACGAAGATCGACTCGGGAAACACGATCTGCATTCGAATCGGTGTGGGTTACGAAATCTACCGTATACCTTGAGACACGTGATCAGCGCAATCACTTCGATGCCGTGCGTGCCGCGATCCACAAAGTCGCCCAGGAACACACTCCTATAATGTGTGCATGAGACGACTTCTCCAGGCTGAGCCGCACCTCGTCTGATTGGGCCAGCCGTTGAGGTTGAGCCAGCGAAGCAGGTCCGAGTACTGACCGTGAATGTCACCGTAGACTGTGCATGGTACGGGAACCTGAATTATTGGAAGATCATCGATCGATAATTGATAGATCGCACCCGCAGCAGACTGCTCTCCTTGGCGAACACTTCGGCACCTCGTTCCAGCACAGCGCACAGTTGCTGCTCATTGAAGTCGAACTACAATACACGTTGTAGAGGTATGGAAAAACAAGCGGCAACCTGCTTGGGTCCTTTATCGATCATGGCAGTGAGCACTTCGTACGCCACGCGGTCACGACTCGCCACGTGACTCATCTAGTTTGAGAAGTGGTATTCGAACAGTATCGTCTAGGTTACGTACCCTACTGCTCTTCTTACTTCTACCGCTCCTGCTAGTCTCGTCGCGCTCAGTAATCGAGTCCGTTGTACTGTACGCCACAACCTAGGCATACGGTACTTAGGGATACTGTAGCTACAGTAAACCTGTATGTACTTGGGATCGGTGGCGGGGCGGGCGAAGCCGAAGATGGGCTTTTTCTTGGCGGTCAGGTCACTGAAGGTGTTTCTGTCTATAATACTGTAGAGTACCGTACCCGACGAGTCTGTCCCTGTGTCGTCTTCCAAGGGCTGCGGGCACCTTCACATGTGTGTTGTCGAGGAAGCGTACATTGAACACCTCGCTGTCGTTCTCATCCGACTCCATCGCGCGCATCGACGCCTGAGTGAGGGCGGAGTCGCCGTGGTCGGAGCTTGACTCACGTCGTTCTGCCACTCGGTCTCGGTCTTCTCTTTGATGGTGTTGCGGCTGCTGTGGCTGTGTGCGTCCTTCTTGCTCTTCTCGGATGGGAGAGTGCGGGAAGAGGAGAGAGTGCAGGACTGTAGCGAGGGCTGCTGCGACTCCTGTGAGAGTAAGCGGCTGCAACTGAAGGTGTAGGGGAGAACATGGTAAGGCGCATACTCTTTCGCGGGGGCGCGCTGCCCACCAGTCAGGCACATCGCTTCACTGACCGCATCGGACGATTCGCGCAAAATGACGCGACCTCGTCAACTTTATACAAAATAGATCGTATCCAAATAGACATGGCAAAGTACACGTTTCCAGGATTCGCTGCCACCGTGTGCCCCCATCGGGACAGTTGTATCCCTCCATGGAGCGCCCGGATCACATAGAGACTTCAAGTATCTCGCACCACTGCTGAGAGAGAAGGGCATACGACACATCGGCATCAACTATCCCGGATATGGATTCACGCCCGGTCCGTCTCCGATTCATGCGTATGGCGTTCCGCTTTCTCACTCACTCACACATGCACATTTCAGTGCACGACGATGCGATCCTCAACCCCAGCAGAGACTCGTTCACACACGCAGTGAGTGGATGGAGACGGGGGGAGACCACTCGATCACTTGACTGTTGAGGTGTTGTCGGCGGCATGCGTCACAGGTCCAGTCGTATTCGTGGGGCACAGTCGCGGCAGCGAGAACGCACTCCGAATGGCGGCCGATGCAAAGGTGGGGGTGGGAGGGATGCGTGCGTGGCAAGATGTGCTGTTCAGTGTCTCGATGTGGTCGGTCTGCTGCAAGTGAACCCCACCGGTCTGCGGCGGCACAAGGGAATCAAACCGGAGTGGCTCATCACGGTGAGTGGACAGAGAAAGTGATGGTGAGCGCGAAAGGATGGTGTTCATCTTGCAGTTGCTCCGCTGGCTCTGGGATCTCGGCCCACTAGCACAAAACATCCTCGAGCCAGTCTATCTTTGGAGTGAGTATTCGTTTACTAATACGCTTTTTTTTGACATTTCTTACAGTGTACCTCAACATACTCAAGTTTAAGATCAGCGACGGACGGGTAGGTGTTGAGGGTTGAGCGAGTGTGCATGCATTGTTCTAGAAGTGTGCGCTGTGCATCAAAGTGATGGAGCGGTGCGACCTGGAAAAGCAAGCGCCCGCCATTCAAAGAGTGATTGAGAACGGCAAGGTGGGCGGTGTGTGATGGACGAATTGACGGGTTGAATGTATAGATATGCGCTGTTGTTGCACTGGCTGGGAAGGATCATCTAGTGGAGAGGGAGATCGCGGACGAGTATGCAAAGGCCTTTATCGGAGTACGACAGATGGTGAGAGACAGTAGAAGCGAAGGAAAGAGAGAGAGAGTGTGTGAGAGAGATGGTTTGGAACGAGTAAGAGAGAGCTGTGTTTATCTTCAGACAGTGGCTACAAAGGAAGAGGACACGGATGCAGTGAGCGAAAAGGCGAGTTGTCTTTTTCGTTTCCGATGGACTGACTGTCTCTCAGGTAGCGTCGTGTCTCCGGTCTGGCTCCCGATTCGTGTCTGTCGAGTTCTCCCGAGACGGCCACTTCCTGCAGAGGGACCGACCCGCGTTCCTCGTCCACGCTTGCTATCACATGATACAGTCCAAGCTCTGACACCTGCTCACAGTTTTGTGTATATAAAATACTACGGTCCACTCGTTTTATTAATTCGCATCATTAATACATTTGCTATATTGTTCATATCATTTATAATGTTTAATAAACGTTTGTATATTCCGTTTGCATTCAGCTCAACGGGGGTAGAAATTGTCAACACTCACGTCCACGTCGTGCCCCCCGGGAGTCTGTTTGCCTGTGCACACAGACTGCTAAGTTCAAGTGTTGACTACTTTCGAGTCAAGGAATTGTCACCCTTCGACAATACGACAGGCATTATGCCCAACATACCGACTATGCGATCATCGCAAAGAACCAGGCCCCGCTACATGTCCTACAATGTCCGTTCTGCCAGAAGCTTTGCAGACCGGAGCCTGCTCTCGGAGGAGCTCGAGCGGCACGAAGTGGACGTGGCGATGCTGCAGGAGACCCGAATCGACCGGACGTGCTGCGATTCCTTGCGGTACAAGTATTACAGCACACTGCCCACTTCCAGGGCGGTGTGCGGGGTGGCTGTGGCCATCTCCACCTCCGCCAACGTCAACGTGCTCACCAGCAACCCTCTCTCGCCCGACTCATCTACGTGGATGCAGAAATACGAGGAAAGAAGACCCGCATCGTGTCGGCGCATGCGCCAATTGAGGATGCCGAGGATGTGGAGAAGGACAAGTTCTTCGACGAGCTGGCCAAGATTGTGAGACCGACCGGCAAGTCAGAGCTTGTCCTCGGACTTGACTCGAACAGCCGCGTGACTGCCGACGCCAGCCCAGCAGTCAGGCCGGCGACGTCCTATCCAGCAAGAGCCTCCCGGACTTCAAATACGACTCGGATCACATCCCCGTGGTTCTTGTCGTGAGTGGATCCGGAACGCGCCGTCGCCCGTTCTACCAGAAGAGACCGCCCCGAATCGACTCTCGCCTGCTTATCACGGATGGTTGCGTGCGCGCGGACTTCCGAGATATAGTGGAGACGAACCTGATTATTATTATTTCTTCTCCGCACGCATCGCGCGGTCGGGTTGAAATAATCCTCCGCCAGTACCCTTGAGCAAGGCGCGGTAGAAGCTCATGAGATGGATCTTATCCAAGTTGGCGTGCAGAACTGCTGGACAGCAGGTCTCGCCACCAACGAACGCATCGCGGAGTTAGAAGCCGCGCTGGAGCAGACAAACACGAAGATGGATATCGTGGCGGTGAGCGAGGTAAAGAGAACAGGTTCCGGCCACCTCCACCTCAATCACTGTGCCTACGACTTCTACTACACCCCCTCGACGTACTGGGAAATGGGTTTCTTGGTGGCCCCCTACCTCGTGCCCCTCATCAGCAAGTTCGAGCCCGTCAACGAACGCGTGTGCTATCTGGACCTGGAACTGCCGACGTACACGCTCCGCCTCTTCTCCGTCTATTTGCCCCATTCTGGATACGCAGTGGAGGAGTACGAAGACACCCTGGAGTCGATACGTGAGTGCTATGCCCCCTCCTCTCGTAGGGCTAGTCCGCAACCTGGCCGTGTGCGTACCGTACTCCTTGGTGACTGGAATGCCCAGCTGGGGCAGCGCTCTCATCCCGACGAGAGATGCTGCGGACAGTTCGGGTATGGAGACCGTAATCCCCGTGGAATCACGCTGGCAGAGTGGATGGAAGAGGAGGGATGGCGTGCCGCCAACACCTTCTCCACGGCATGCACCTCTCGTCGTTGGACATGGAGGTCAAACATCGGCACCCTCTCCCAACTCGACTATGCGCTGCTACACTCTCTACGCGGCGTCGTGCAGTGCAGCGTCCTGACCAACTTCAACCACATCGGATCACCGGCTCGTGCGCCTCTCTCTCCGTGCAACACTACCGCCCCGCCACAGGAGGAAGGAGAAAATGATCCGCCAGACCGATTGGAGAATGTTCCGGCACGAGTTGGCAGCACATTTGCATACCCGCTGCCCGCCGAATGTGGCTTCGACCACCGCTGCCTACGCGGACATTATCGAGCAGCTACACAAAGCACAGAAGACATCTACCATTCTGGAGCCACCCGCACGACGGCTGTCTGATGCAACCAAGGACCTTTACAAGCAGCGCCGCCGCTTGATGGCACTCAACACTACTGCCTCGCGAGCGGAGCTCACCCAGTTGAACCGCACTCTGCGGAACAGCATCAAAGAGAACCTGGCCGCCCATCATCTACGTCTAAACAAGAAAGGCATCGCCAGCAAGAAAGCTTTGCGGAAGAACGAGACAACGCGACAAGTGCTCGGCCGGCTGAAATACGACGACGGCACCACTACTACAACAACGGCAGACCCGCGGAAGGTGAAGGAGACGATCGTCAAGTTCTACAACTGTCTCTACGCCACCAACCGCGCCCACGCTGCAACAGTCACTGTCAACTCGCTTCCTTCCCCGTTCGATGTGGAAGAGGTTCGCAGTGTCCTACTCAAGATGAAAAGGAACGTTGCTGCCGGACCAGATTTCGTGACGACAGAGATGCTGCTACATTCGCCAGACACAGTGTTGGAGATGATCACCAACCTCTTCAACCGCTGTCTAGAACGAGGAGAAGTCGCAGAGGGAATGGCCGACTCTGTAATCACCCTACTCTTCAAGAAGGGTGACTGCACGGAGATCAACAACTACAGACCTGTGGCCGTATCCTCGACCATGCTCAAGCTCTTCGTCAAGTGCATTCTGGCCCGCACTCAACACATCCTCGAGGAGGACCAGCTCCCCGAACAAGCAGGATTTCGCTCTGGGTTTTCCTGTGCCAACCAGATTCTGGCTGTTCGCGAGCTGATCTACCGCGCCCACCGATACAACATGCATCTCTACCTCATCTTCGTCGACTATAAAAAAGCGTATGATAGTGTGGAGTTTGACGACGCGTGAAGATCTCTCGCAACACATGGAGTTGATACGGCATATATTCGACTACTACAGGCGGTCTACAATACAGGAAGAACGAGTGTGACGGTGCGTCGATCCAAGGCTGACGTCTCGATTGGAAAAGGTGCAAGGCAAGGCTGTCCCTACTCTCCATACATCTTCAACGCTGTATTGGCTGATATCTACAAGGGAATAGACTTCAACTACAGTGGAGCCGGCATCGACATCAACGGGACAAGGCTGACTCACTGGCTTATGCTGATGATGTGGTTTTGATCGCGAAATCAGCAAAAGCGGCAGAACTGATGCTCAACGACGTGGCCAGAGAGAGCAAACAATATGGACTGGAAATGAACCGGCAGAAAACTTTTGTGATGACAAATGAGGACGTCTACTTTGGACGTCTACTTCGAGAAGAAGTGGAAGAACGAGTACGTTAGGGAGTTCGGCTACCTGGGACGACTACTGAGCTGCGAGAAGGACGACAAGGACGAGATTACGCGACGCATCCAGAATGGTTGGGCAGGATTCCAGAAGCACAAACACTTCCTCACCCTGCAAAGTGCCCCGATGAGACTACGACGGAAGGTATTCCGTGCGGGAGTACTGTCGTGCATGACGTACGGACGAAAACCTCCAAAGACTGCAGAGAGCTCAAAGGAAGATGGAACGCCAGATGCTGGGAATCACCCTTCGCGACCGCATCCGAAGCAGCACCATACGAAGGCAGACGCGCGTCCGTGACGTCATCCAGGAAGTGCGACAGAGGAAGTGGAGGTTCGCAGAGAGGATCTTCAATGCGGACAGACGACGATGGGCAAAGAAGATTGTGAACTGGAAACCGAAGAACTTATAGCTCGACCTAGCAGGCCATACAAGAAGTGGGAGGCGCTTATAGCTCGACCTAGCAGGCCATACAAGAAGTGGGAGGACGAGTTCGCGGATGCTATCGATCTACCGAAGAAAGATGCACGAACGGAATGGCGACACCGAATCACACAACACGACCAATGGAATGATCTATTCTCCCAGCGCTTATACTAAGACCTCTCATGCATGTGTACTTTGTACTTTATGTTCATGAAACGCGATTCTGGAGCAGTTCAGCAGGCAGCCAAGGATGCGATCTCAACTCTGAAGGTGGAGAAGAAGCACGATGGAGCGTCAGTAAAGGAATCCTTGTGCTACGCAAACATGCTACTTGCGAAACGGAGAGGAAAACTGAAGGACTACCGTCAACTCAAGGTGGAGCTGCGGAGGATCCGGAAGGAGCAGTGGGAGAAGGAATGGATGAGGAGAAGCAAGGAGTTTGAGGACGCTTGGGATAGGCAGGATGCCCGCACAGCATTCTCTCTGCTGAAGCGGTACAGCGGGAAATGGAGCAGAACGACGCCCGTCATCTCTGACGGCGCGTCACTCGTCACCGGGGAAGCTGCGTGCAAGATGTGGGCCGGTCACTTCGACCGCCTACTCAACCAGCCGTGTCCGTCTGCTTCCGCCCTGCCACATCTCGCTCGCCCCGACTACAACTGCAGGATGGAGCCGCCAACCATGAACCAGCTGCTTGCGTGTATGAAGAAGCTGAAGAATGGGAAAGCTGCCGGAGACGACGACTTCACTCCGGATATGATGAAGGCTCTGCCCGCTTTTGGGATCCGTGAGCTGCATCGGCTGATCGTCAGCCGATGCAGCTGCATTCATTTGTAAGCATTTATTTGTAAACTGCATATATTTGTAAACTGCGTGCTCGATTCAAGAAGCCGACTTATATCATCTTTGTCGACTTGCGGGCAGCATTCGACAGTCCCGATCGAGACCGCCTCTTCGATGCCGTTTGCGCCGACGGAGTACCAGCCCCGCTAGTCGACCTACTGCGAGATCTGTACAGCCGTACTACTGCCGCTGTCCGCACCCCTTGCGGAATCACGCAGCAGTTCGCCGTCCGGAGTGGAGTGCGCCAAGGGCCAAGGATCCGTCTGCGGCCCGCTTTTGTTCAATTATGTCATCGACGACGTGATGCGACGTGTTGTGGAGGAGTGTGGAGTCACCGACCTCGACTACGCGGACGACATCGCTCTGCTGGGAGAAGACCCTGTTAGCCTGCAGAAAGCTGTCGACCGTCTCAGTCTCTTCGCCACCTCGTACGGTCTGACCCTCAGGTCGGAAAAGTGCGAGTCGATGACCATCCCGCGAGGAGTAAAGAAGGAGTTCACTGTCAATGGAGAAAAGATCGCGCAGAACAACATCATTCGCTACCTCGGTTCGTGGGTTAGCAGCGACGCCGACCTTACCAAGGATGTGGAGGCGCAAATCGCTCAAGCCTGCTCCGCGTTCAAATCGCTGGAAAAGGTTTTGTGGAGATCGAGCGTCGCTAATCACGTCAAGCTGCGGATCTACCTCACCGCCATCCGACCTGCGATGCTCTACGGATCCGGCACTTGGGCTCTCAATAAGAAGCTCGAGGAGAAGCTGGATACGGCGGAACGCAAATTCTTGCGCCGGATGCTAGGCTACTTCTACCCAAACCGTCGCCACAACTCGCAGTTGTATCGGAATGTAAACAACATCTCCTCCCGTCTCCTGCGCAAAACGAGAGTACGTCTCTTGGGACACGTGTTGCGACGAGAAGACCATCGTATTGTGAAGCAAGCTGCGCTCACACAACCGCCGCCGGAGTGGAGACGAGGCCCAGGAAGGAAACACGCCACATGGGACGAGAAGCTGAAGCTGGACGTCGGGCCCACGCCTGCCGTGCGTGCCAAAGTTACCTCGAGAGACACTTCGTTTCGCAGAGCTTGAAACACTCGCAACGGGCAGTGGATGGACGCTGTTAAGGACTTGACACAAGACCGCGTCAAGTGGTCAGAACTGGTTCACACGATGCTCGCCGGCTAAGGAGCGCCAACGCTCCACATGATCTACGGAGAATCGGCCGAGGAGTGAGTGAGTGAGTAATTCAGCTCAACATTTTTCGTCAAAAACATTATGCTGTCTAATAGTTCTACAGTACCCTGAAGTCTTATACAGTGAAAATTTCATCTCACGTTCACAGTTTCTTTTCGAAAAGTTGGCATCACACCTAGCTAAAACTCTACGATTTTAATCTAATAAGAACTGTTTAAACTAGGGACGGGCACATGGTGGCAGATTGGGGTGTGAGAGGCGACAGTCTTTCGCAATGGGGATGTGTCGTTCGAGGGGTCAGCCGATATGTGCGGAGGAGGCCGCGCCGGGCATGCCGCGAGTATCGCACTGATATCGATGTTTCATGCCTTTTTTCCCATCGGCAAAGGTCAACAACCATGTAGTCGAAAAGATAATGCAATTACCTACACACTCATACGGGATAAGTCATGCCTACCCTACTTCATTGTGCCACAATGTTCTCTCAAAGAGAGTGCACTCAATTTTGGCATTTGTGTTTTTGTTGTTTTTGATATTGTTTCTGTTTCCTCCCATCTTTTGTACATCGATTTTCTAGAAGTAAATTTGATTGCGGTTCTAATGAACTTTTTCTCGAGTCATTTCAAAATTACGCGAATTTACGCAACATCATTTTCTGAAAAATTTCCTGTCACTGAGACAGTCATTTCTTTATTCTCGTCATCATTTTCACCGAATTCACCCTACCGCCCGGTTACTGCTTGAGTTATTATAATTATTCTTTCTTAAGTTGAAAACAATTATGTGTTCTTATCTTTTTTATATTTCAATCAACTTTACGCCCAGAAAGATTTAAGTTTGTTATATTCACGCGGCTCTCTCTCCCTCTCTCTCCCGCGTAGACTACTGAGCTATTGATCGATATTGCACTGATAACCATGATCTCTTTTTCAGATGACTGAAAGTAGAATATGTTCTTTACTCAGTTTATCGTGTACTCGATATTCTGACTACAGTGGTGACTGCAAGTTCTCGTTTCGCGGCGTGTGTGACGTCATGAGCGAGTGCACGTATGCGTGAGTTTTGTCGTTGTCGTCCTTTTGTTCTGTTACGTTTTCACTGTTTGTAGTGTCCTACGAGAAGCGCTTCTCTCTTTGGCTGGTCATCCCGACAAGATCAACGAGAAGATTCTCCCCGCTGCCAGTTTGGTGAGAGCCATCAAGCTGCAGAAGAAGAAGGTGACAGGTATCAGAGACAACTCGGAGAGAGAGGCAAGTTGGGTGGGTGCTTTCATTTGTCCGCCGCTATTCAAGCTTGCGGCCGATAGGCCTGTTAGAATGGAATGCGATAGTGAGGACGAGGTAGAAGTGACTGTGGTGACTACTCCGGGAACGAGCTGGAAATATGGTTGCAAGCGGCCGCAGTGCGTCAAGTATGCAAAAGAGGCGCGCGCGTATCGGTTGAGGGAAAAGCGTCGTGCAAAAACACCGCAAACACCGCGATCAGGACGTACAGCGGACGCGTCGAGTCGGTCTCGCAGGCGCCGTCAGGTGAGAGGGTGTACATGTTGCAGTACGAAGACTCGTTCTACAAGGAAGAAGGAGGTGATCAGCGCGTGCAGCCCATGGTGCAGACCCTCTTCGACCAAGATATCTCCACCGGTGATCTACGATTTGATTGATATTTTGTTTGAATCGCGTGTACAAAGTCCATACTGATTGTTATTTATTTCGCTTGTTAATTCCGTGTATATATTTATTCTTGAAACATATTAATAAACTTATTTTTTCGTATTTTCTTTCAATTGATTACCAGAGTGTAGAGGACTTGTCAAATGATCTGAGTTGGGATAGGGGTAGCTATAGCTGGAATGGGTGGTTGGGAGAGACGCCAAACATCGCTTGAAGCAATTTTCCCAATAAATGGTCCCGCCGCGCCCTAATAATAGGCCACGCCCACAAACGACAGCGTCCCATTGAGTTTTTCTGTCAAAAGTTCTCTTCTTTATAAATTAATATCTTTTTTATTTTTGATTTTCAATTAGTGGTGTTCTAATATTTATTACTGAATTCAGTGTGCTCTATGCAGTGATGTTATTCCCAACTCTCAGTGATGAAATTTGTCATACACGTGCCCGTCCCTAGTTTAAACGCTGTACTTTTAATCTAAGATTTGTTTGAATTCTGAACTTTTAATCTGAGAACTGTTTCAACGTTACAGTTCAACTCTAAGAACTGTTTAAACTCTATTTTTTAATCTAAGAACTGTTTAAACTCTACCATTTTTAACTTTACTATTTTAATCTAACTCTTTGAACTCTGTACTAAGAACTGTTTGAACCCTAAAATTTTAATCTCTAACAAGCAAATGGAAACAGGTCACCCCCACAACTCGCTATTTTTTGATGGAATCTTGTAGTCATGCCACATACCAAACCTTGATTAAAAATCTCGAAGAGCACCGGAAGTGCCTTAGTTAAGCACCGGAAGTTTACATGCATTCTTGTGCGCGATAGGTCATTGCGCATGCCACCCCGGAATGTGGACAGCGAAACATCGGTTCGGCGGCCTAGTGGCTAGTGAGCTAACTCGTAAGTAGTGATGACCACGATATGGTCCTACAATTTGATTCTAAGAACTGTTCAAACTATACTATTTAAATCCATGCACTGTTCAAACTCTACTAGTTTAATTTTAATCTAAGAACTGTGCGGCTAGAAGTTGTTGGTGGCGGATCGTAATTGTTCGTGGCTGACGTTGCAACTCGTAGATGTTTGTTTACTGTTGCTCTCGCGGCTGATAGTTGTTTGTGGCGGCTCGTAGCTGTTCGTGGCTGACGTTGCAACTCGTAGATGTACGTGGATGGTGGCTTTCGCGGCTGATAGTTGTTCGTGGCGGCTCGTAGCTGTTCGTGGCTGACGTTGCAACTCGTAGATGTTTGTGGATTGTGGCTTTTGCGGCTGATAGCTGTTCGTGGCTGACGTGGAGAATCGTAGATGTTCGTGGATTGTGGTTTTTGCGGCTAGAAGTTGTTCTTGGCGGCTCGTAATTGTTCGTGGCTGACGTAGTAACTCGTAGATGTTCGTGGATTGTGGCTTTTGCGGCTAGAAGTTGTTCGTGGCGGCTCGTAATTGTTCGTGGCTGACGTTGCAACTCGTAGATGACCGTTTACTGTGGCTCTCGCGGCTGATAGTTGTTTGTGGAGGCTCGTAGCTGTTCGTGGCTGACGTTGCAACTCGTAGATGTTCGTGGACTGTGGCTCGCGGCTGATAGTAGTTCGTGGCGGCTCGTAGCTGTTCGTGGTTGACGTTGCAACTCGTAGATGTTCGTGGATTGTGGCTTTCGCGGCTGATAGTTGTTCGTGGCGGCTCGTGATTGTTCGTGGCTGACGTTGCAACTCGTAGATGTTCGTGGATGGTGGCTCTCGCGGCTAATAGTAGTTCGTGGCCGACGTGGAGACTCGTAGATGTTCGTGGATTGTGGCTTTTGCGGCTAGAAGTTGTTTTTGGCGGCTCGTAATTGTTCGTGGCTGACGTTGCAACTCGTTTATGTTCGTTTACTGTGGCTCTCGCGGCTGATAGTTGTTTGTGGCGGCTCGTAGCTGTTCGTGGCTGACGTTGCAACTCGTAGATGTTCGTGGACTGTGGCTCTCGCGGCTGATAGTAGTTCGTGGCGGCTCGTAGCTGTTCGTGGCTGACGTTGCAACTTGTAGAAGATTGTGGACTGTGGCTCTTGCAGCTGATAGTTGTTCGTGGCGGCTCGTAGCTGCTCGTAGCTGACGTTGCGACTCGTAGATGTTCGTGGATTGTGGCTTTCGCGGCTGATAGTTGTTCGTAGCGGCTCGTGATTGTTCGTGGCTGACGTTGCAACTCGTAGTTGTTTGTTGATGGTGGCTCTCGCCGCTGATAGTAGTTTGTGGCGGCTCGTGATTGTTCGTGGCTGACGTTGCGACTCGTAGATGTTCGTGGATTGTGGCTCATGCGGCTGATAGTTGTTTGTGGCGGCTCGTAGCTGCTCGTAGCTGACGTTGCGACTCGTAGATGTTCGTGGATTGTGGCTTTCGCGGCTGATAGTTGTTCGTAGCGGCTCGTGATTGTTCGTGGCTGACGTTGCAACTCGTAGTTGTTCGTTGATGGTGGCTCTCGCCGCTGATAGTAGTTTGTGGCGGCTCGTGATTGTTCGTGGCTGACGTTGCGACTCGTAGATGTTCGTGGATTGTGGCTCATGCGGCTGATAGTTGTTCGTGGCGGCTCGTGATTGTTCGTGGCTAGAGTTGCAACTCGTAGGTGTTTGTGGATGGTGGCTCTCGCGGCTGATAGTAGTTCGTGGCGGCTCGTAGCTGTTCGTGGCTGACGTTGCAACTTGTAGAAGATTGTGGACTGTGGCTTACGCGGCTGATAGTTGTTCGTGGCGGTTCGTAGCTGTTCGTGGCTGACGTTGCGACTCGTAGATGTTCGTGGATTGTGGCTTTTGCGGCTGATAGCTGTTTGTGGCTGACGTGGAAACTCGTAGATGTTCGTGGATTGTGGCTTTTGCGGCTAGAAGTTGTTCGTGGCGGGTCGTAATTGTTCGTGGCTGACGTTGCAACTCGTAGATGTTCGTTTACTGTGGCTCTCGCGGTTGATAGTAGTTCGTGGCGGCTCGTAACTGTTCGTGGCTGACGTTGCAACTCGTAAAAGTTTGTGGACTGTGGCTCTCGCAGATGATAGTTGTTTGTGGCGGCTCGTAGCTGTTCGTGGCTGACGTTGCGACTCGTAGATGTTCGTGGATTGTGGCTTTTGCGGCTAGAAGTTGTTCGTGGCGGCTCGTAGCTGTTCGTGGCTGACGTTGCGACTCGTAGATGTCCGTGGATGGTGGCTTTCGCGGCTGATAGTAGTTCGTGGCGGCTCGTAGCTGTTCGTGGCTGACGTTGCTACTCGTAGGTGTTCGTGGACTGTGGCTCTCGCGGCTGATAGTAGTTCGTGGCGGCTCGTAGCTGTTCGTGGCTGACGTTGCGACTCGTAGATGTTCGTGGATTGTGGCTTTTGCGGCTGATAGCTGTTCGTGGCCGACGTTGCGACTCGTAGATGTTCGTGGATTGTGGCTTTTGCGGCTAGAAGTTGTTCGTGGCGGCTCGTAATTGTTCGTGGCTGACGTTGTAACTCGTAAACGTTCGTGGATTGTGGCTTTTGCGGCTAGAAGTTGTTTGTGGCGGCTCGTAATTGTTCGTGGCTGACGTTGCAACTCGTAGATGACCGTTTACTGTGGCTCTCGCGGCTGATGGTTGTTTGTGGCGGCTCGTAGCTGTTCGTGGCTGACGTTGCAACTCGTAGATAATCAATAAATAATAATAATAATGGTTTATCCATAGGCGCAGACAAAACACAAAACTTGAAATACAAACTGGTGCGGAATGTACAAAGGTTTAGTGTTTAGTCCCCGGATGGGTTCTTGGAGGGTATTGCTCCCTATAGCAAAGCCTCATCCGGTGGGTAGCATCTTTCGAGAATCTTCTTTCTTCTTCCATATAGAGTATGCGGCCTTGATTCGTCTTCGAACGCGTGAGCCATATGGACCACGTTGCCTCTAACGTTGAACGTTCTCGAACTTCTCTCGACCATTTGCATACTTGCTTACGGTTGATCCATTCGTCATCATCACATAGCGAAATCCAAGAAATCCGTGAGTTACCCACTAGTGCACTCCCAACAGGCTTATTCGGCTCCTCCTTATCGTCTCACAGTGAACGGCTCCGGATATCGATCGATAACAGTGACGTACTTCTCTTCCGGTCGCGGGTGCCGCCGTCGCCCTTCAGTTCGATTTTGCTTTGCACCTTCTTTTCCTCCAATCGAGAATCGCGCTTCGCCCTACTAGTGCACCCCCAACAGGCTTAATCGGCGTCGCCTTATCGTCTCACAGTGAACGGCCTCAAACCGAGAATCAGTTGATTCTCCACAGAAACTCAACTCCGAGCGGCGGCAGCGGTGACTTTCATTGTCGTCGGGTGGTCATTCGAGGGAGCGCGGAAAGGGGCAACCGCTCGCGGGGAAGGGAAAATGAGAAGTGAGCAAAGCCTCATCCGGTGGGTAGCATCTTTCGAGAATCTTCTTTCTTCTTCCATATAGAGTATGCGGCCTTGATTCGTCTTCGAACGCGTGAGCCATATGGACCACGTTACCTTTTTAACAATATCTACTTTCAACCTTTTTAACAGCATCTACTCCCAACCTTTTTAGCAATATCTACTTCCAACCTTTTTAACAATGTCTACTTCCAACCTTTTTTAACACTATCTACTTCCAACATTTTTACAGCATCTACTTCCAACTTTTTTTTTACAGCATCTACTTCCAACCTTTTTAAGCAATATCTTCTTCCAATCTTTTTAACATTATCTACTTCCAACCTTTTTAACTGCATCTACTTTCAACCTTTTTAACAATATATACGTGATGTATACGTGATGTATACGTGATGTATACGTGATGTATATGTGATGTATATGTGATGTATACGTGATGTATACGTGATGTATACGTGATGTATACGTGATGTATACGTGATGTATATGTGATGTACATGTGATGTATATGTGATGTATATGTGATGTATATGTGATGTATATGTGATGTGTATGTGATGTGTATGTATACGTATGTGTGATGTATATGTGATGTGTATGTGAAGTATATGTGATGTATACGTGATGTGATGTGTATGTGAAGTATATGTGATGTATACGTGATGTGTGTGATGTATATGTGATGTATACATGATGTATACGTGATGTATACGTGATGTATACGTGATGTATATGTGATGTATATGTGATGTATATGTGATGTATATGTGATGTATATGTGATGTATATGTGATGTATACGTGATGTTTACGTGATGTATATGTGATGTATATGTGATGTATATGTGATGTATATGTGATGTGTATGTGAAGTATATGTGATGTATACGTGATGTATACGTGATGTATACGTTATGTATACGTGATGTATACGTGATGTATACGTGATGTATATGTGATGTATACGTGATGTATATGTGATGTATACGTGATGTATACGTGATGTATATGTGATGTATATGTGATGTATATGTGATGTATATGTGATGTATATGTGATGTGTATGTGATGTATATGTGATGTATACGTGATGTATACGTGATGTATACGTGATGTATACGTGATGTATACGTGATGTATACGTGATGTATATGTGATGTATACGTGATGTATATGTGATGTATATGTGATGTATATGTGATGTATATGTGATGTATATGTGATGTATACGTGATGTATACGTGATGTATATGTGATGTATATGTGATGTATATGTGATGTATATGTGATGTATACGTGATGTATATGTGATGTATATGTGATGTATATGTGATGTATATGTGATGTGTATGTGATGTATATGTGATGTATATGTGATGTATATGTGATGTGTATGTGATGTATATGTGATGTATATGTGATGTATACGTGATGTATACGTGATGTAAACGTTATGTATACGTGATGTATATGTGATGTATATGTGATGTATATGTGATGTATATGTGATGTGTATGTGAAGTATATGTGATGTATATGTGATGTATATGTGATGTATTTGTGATGTATATGTGATGTGTATGTGATGTATATGTGATGTATACGTGATGTATACGTGATGTATACGTGATGTATACGTGATGTATACGTG